>JAJEJO010001084.1:237184-251890 GCA_020662805.1 Glaucomys volans
CATTGGCTGCACCTCCTTACACAGTCTCTCATTGGCTGCACCTCCTTTACACTGTCTCTCATTGGCTGCACCTCCTCTTCGGGGGGTTGCATCCTTGGTTTTTCACAGTTACATCATTCGAGTTGCGCAGCACACACGACACTACTCGTTCATGGCACTCACGACATTCCGTATGGCATAGTATATCACTCACAACACTTGGTCTCCAGGTGCCCCAGATAACTGGCTGGTGAGGTGTCTCTGCGTAGCCTCTTGGATGTTTCTGTCTGTACGAGTGCCTGCCCCTGCCCCGCCACCCCGACACCTGTCACCCCCTCCTGGGGCTGCTCTGCAGAGGCCTTCTGTGGGGAGAGCCCAGTCTCCTGTGGTCTGGGTAGTGTGACTTGCTTCCCTGGGACCTACAGCATCAGCTGGTCTAGCCTGCCGACCTCTCTCTGGTCTGACTGCAACCTTGAGAACCTGAGAACTCAGCGATGGACTAAAGAAAAGGTGCTGGGAGAAGCAGCCCAGCTCTTCTGGAAACAGTAGCTTTGTTTGCAGAAGCCAGGCCAATTCAGAAGGAGGTCCACCAGGCTGTCAGGCCTCCAGCCTCCATGGCCAGGGAGCACACAGCCCCCTGTGTGTGCGGGAGGCGGCTGCGCCTGGGACTCTGCCTTTTCTCATTAACCCGCACTCTGCATCTGTGAGGGTGTTGGTGCCTCTGGGTTCCTTGCTGGCAACTCCAGGCTGCTCCTTGGTTAACTGCTGTGATGTGCTTCTGAGCAAGAGAAGCAGCTCCACAGGAGCAGATGTCAGCTCCCCGGCAGGGCCTGCTGCTCCCTCTGCCATGCTCTCCACGGCTGGTCTGCTCTGCAGAATGATGGCTGAGGCCCAGTAGAGGGCAGAGGAGCCCTGGAGGGGAGGAGCCCCAGGAGGCAGGTGAGCACTCACAGGAGCTTCTGAACCAAGGAGGGCTAGTGCGATTCCAGCTCAGCCGCTCTCCTCTGGGCGATGGCGGGAGATGCGTCCTGGGCAGCCACCTGACCTAATCCCACGGTCAGCAACACAGCAAGAGGGTGCAAGAGAGAGGCCTGGACGGATGACCAAGGAGGATTCCCCTGGAGACCTGGCCCTGGGGAAGAGGGTTCGCTGTCACCTTGGTCCTGCCAACAGGCGATGATCCAGCCGGGCCCATACTAGGATCCATGAGGAAGTAGAATCCTGCTGAGAAGCCTGGCGCCCTAAACCCCGCCACCTCCCTCAGAGCTCTGGAGAATAGAGGGAAGTGGGCTGGGTCTGAGCGTGGCGCGGTGGGTGCCAGCACCCTCCCTATGGGGAGCTCCACCCTCACCCCAGGCAGTGCTGACCTTCGGTGGTTTATGAAACTCCACTTCAAGAATTCACTCTCCTGAGTCCTGCGAGTCGTTCCAGTGGGTTTCAGACCTGAGCAAGACGTGGGACCCAAATCACAGCCATTGGTCTGAGCGCATGGCCCCTGAGCCTGCTGCTGGCCCCAAGGGGCCGTCCGTGGGACTGAGCCTGGGCTGTGGGGTCCACGCCAACTCAGAGCAGTTGGTGTCCAGCCGACTTCTAGGGTCCCCTGGGAGTCTGTTGCTGGACTGCGCGGGTCACATGGGGCCACTGCCTTTTGTTGACAGGCAGCTGTCAGGCTCTGGTTCTCTCCAATCAGAGCTTTGAGAGATGCCTGGTTCTCTGGTGGAAGACAGGGTAGACAAGCAGTGGAACTCCTCAGTGGAAGAGCCGAGACCCTCATCGCAGTCTCTGGTGAAATTCTGCCCCAGGGTCTGTACCACTGTGCAGCATGGACCCTGCTCAAACCCAGACAGACCGTCCTGCCTCTCCCTCCGCTGTCGTTTTCAAAGGTGAGCTGGTTGAGTGCCAATCCTCGCAACCTGAGGGTTCCTGGAGTCCCCCTCCCCAGCTGGGCCTGTCAGGAAGCAGCCCTGCGCTGCACCTCCAGCTGGCAGCCCATCAACCAAGGCTCCCAACCGACTCCAGCTCAGCCGCCTTCTGCCGGCTCTGACTCCAGCTCAGCCGCCTTCTGCCGGCTCCGTAGAAGTCCCCCTCCACTGCCCCCTACTGGACACTCATCTTCAGACCTAATTCCCAAGACCCCAATAAAGCCCTTGTGTTTTACTGCTTCCTAACTGATCACGACTGAGACTAGGATGACCAGCTCCTGGTGTGCCTGGGATTCCCCAGGATTCCAACCCAGGTGACCTGTGTCTTGGAAAGCCCCTGGGTCTTGGGCAGATGGGGACTGCAGCTGTCGTCCTCCCTCCCACCAGGACAGGAGCCTCCTGAGCGCCAAGGCTGAACTCCGGCGTGTGGGTCCCTGGGGACAGTTGTCCAGTATGTTGCCCATGCTCATTCCTCCCTCAGGAAAGGCCACAGCCTGCCGGTTCCTGGGGGACCCACTGTGTTCCCAGCCACCTGACCCGTGAACACTGGAGAGCAGGTGTGAGGCCCAGAGGCTGACTTGCAACTGCAAGGACAGGAAGCCACAAGCAGAGGAAGCTGCCGGGGGGGGGGGGGGGGGGGCAGGCCCAGGAGTGGGGCCAGGTGGGCTCCCCAGGTGTGTCCAGGCTCTGGCAGGTCACTCCTAACCAGCACCTGCAGATCTTAGTGAACTCCTGGGTGCTGTCTCCAGACCTCGACCACAGTGCCCTGGCATAAGGACAAGGTCTCCACGTTCTTAGCAGCCCTGCTGCCATTGGTGGTGGTCCAGGGAACACAGTTGGAGACTGTGGTCTTTAACTGGGATGTTTCCATTGGTCAGTCTTTCTCTCTCTCTGTTAATGACACCTGTGACCTTCTAGAATTTAATCAATTTGACTTAATTTAAATAGCTACAGCTATTAAACTTATAGGTGTGTTTTAATTTCTGCCCCTTTGCAATTTTTCTGCTGAATGAATTCCGGAGTATTCTTCATCAGACTTTTCAATCCTCCTTTTGAATTGGAAAATAGGTCCGTGACCTCCTGAGTAGAAGGCTCCAGGCAGATAGGTGTCTGCTGTAGCTCCTACCTGGCGCCAAGGCCCTCCTGGGGGCCTGTCCTGCTGTGCAGGGCGTGGACTGCTCCCACACTCCCCTGTGCACAGCCTGGACCTCCGCTGTCCGTTCTGCGTTCAGTTCATTCCCGGGTCGTCAGAGGCCTCTGCCCTCCTCCTCCCCTGAGAGGGAGGCAGAATCCTAACCATCCAGATCAGGTTGCTGTGGGATTTCACGTGTGAGGAGCTTCTGCTTTCCTCTTCAGATCTCCTTGAATTCCTCCCAGAAGCCCCTGGCATCTGCCCTGTTCCCCGGCTCCCTGCACTGGGCACCAAGGAGCGTTTGCTGGGAGCCGTTATCAGAGAAAAGGAGTGCGGTCTGCCTCCCACAGAGGCGTCAGCACCAGCGAGGCCTCGGCTGGCCTCCTCCCCCAGGGTCTAATGATGCTCTGGGCCCTGCGTCCAGCTGGGCCACATTTCTTTTCACAGAGGGTGACAATGCAGTGTCCCTGCCCTGGAGAGAGGCAAGGGGCTGGAGGAGCTCCCTGCCCTCCTCCCCTGTGTCTATCTTGCCTCCGTTCTGCAAGAGTGCCAGGAAGGTAAGACCCTGAGGTCACGTGTGCCCTCTTCCCACGTCCTCCCTGTGACCGGTGGCCGATGTCACAGAGCCGGGCCTCCCAAGAAACTGGAGCAGTGTGAAGAAACCCCCTTCAAACCTCCATGTTCAGACAGAGTTCAGATGTGTCGCTCAGAGTGACAGGTCTGAGTCTGTTGAAGGGATGGAAAAGGAAAAGGGACACTCTCAAGGGAGAGGGGGGTCCTCTCACAGGGGAGAGGGACAGCATGCCCCTCCTGCTCTCCAGTGTGGTTGGGGCTCCCAGAGGAGTTCCAGAGAGTCCTGCCCAGGTCCACCTCCTGCTTCTGGCTGACAGCAGGGTGACGTCAGACTTTGAGGGCCCCACTGCCATGGGTCACCTTGGGCACACTGACAGTTCTGATTGGATTCTTAGCCATACATTGTTAGAGGTGTTGTCATCAGGAGGATGATGACTCCTCATCTCCCGAGTTTCAGGAACTGGTCACAGTGTCCAGTTCTTCCCCTCAGCATTATCTTGGCCGGCATTTCTCCTGCAGTGAGCAGGAGTTTGCTGAGGAATGTGGCCTGTCCTGTCCACTTAGTTGGGCTGGCTGCAGGCAGATTGCTCCTTGAAGAAGGCACGTGGGGGTCAGCAGCGTGGGCCCTCTTAGAGTTATTCTCTTAGCCGCCTGTTCCCGCCGTCCTCCTCTGTCTGCCCCAATGATGTGACTGATTCTGGTTGATGGATGGTAAGCAGAGGAGGCCAGCGTTGTTTGGGGCTGAGGCGTGGGATGCTTGCCTGACCCTTGGCTCCTCTTCCTCCTCAGCCAGTCTGACCCCTGGCTCCTCTTCCTCCTCAGACACTCTGACCCTCAGCTCCTCTTCTCCTCAGCCACTCTGCAATCTCAGCACTGGACAGGCAGGTCGCCGCCTCTGGGTCCTCTGGTGTCCCTTCCTCGTGTGGCACACTGTCTGCCTGGTGGCAGCTGTGGGTGCAGTGCTGCCCGCATCGTGTCTGCCAACTCTCAGGGGCTGTTCCTCACGGACCTGGAACTCTGCCCTACAGGCCTTTTCTGGGGCCTTTCCTGATGCCCAGCCTCCCAGGCACCCTGCCCTGCCGTCTCTCCCCTCCTGACACCCTGCTTCTTCCTCACGCCTGACAAGAATAACTTAGAGGAAAAGAAGTTTTTTTTGGCTCACAGTTTCAGAGGTTTAGTCCACAGTGGGCCAACCACTGTGTCCCACTGTGGTAGAGCTGGTGGCCCTGGAGGAGGACGTGACCCTCCATGCTGGCCATGGGCGTGTGCAGAGCCCCAGGCCTCCTTCCACCACACCTACACGCAGCTCCTCCAGCCTCCTCACGCATGTACCGACCTCTGCCCTCCACCTCTCTGGCCCTGTAGGAGGTGCCCCAGGCCCATGGGGGAGGCATGGCCGAGGCGAGTCTCTGGAAGCTGGCTTCCGGGGCGAGACCAGGACTGAGGCCTGGGTGGTGCCACCCGTGTGCCACCAGGCAGGGCGCTCCTTGGAGAGCATGTGTGGCCCTGCTGGGTGTTGTCGGCAGTGGGAAGAGGCAGTGGCCTTCTTCACTCACCTTCCCAAAGTCTCCTTGAGCAAAAAGGGCCGCCTGCCGGGGTGGAGCAAGGCGCCCCAGACCCTCCACCCAAGTCACCCAAACCGAACGCCCACCCACCCCGGCTGGGGCTCCGCCGACAGCGGCTGCGCCTGACTAGGTTGCTTGTGGGCTGTGTGGGAGCTCCGGGACTCTGGGCGATGGTCCTGCTTGCCAATGGACCACCCTGTGTTTTGCTGTGATCATCACGATTTTTCTAAAACGTGTCAAGTAAAGTCAATGCCCCAGAGGGGCAGGAGGTGCGACCGCAGCTCTGCAGGGGCTGAGGTCAGCACCACGTGCCCCTGGGCATGGTGTCCCACGGGGGCAGAGGTGGTAGGAAGAACTCAGGCCTGGGAGTCAGGAGCCTGGACTCCTGTGTGGCTCTGGTGCCCTTGCTTGGCCTCTCTGGGCTTGGGTCTGCTCACCTGCAGACTAGGAGGGGTGGTGAGTGGCCTTCGGTCCTCTAGGGCTTTAGTCCCTGGGACCCAGCTCTCTGCACAGTTCCTGCTCGCTCTTAGCGACCCGGGAAGAATCTTCCATCAGAACCAGACGCTTGGCTTCTTTTTAGAATATGGGCCACAGGCTTGGGACCCAGGGCAGGAGGCCACAGCCTGCCTGGCCCTCCCTCCTTGTGCTTCGCCAGCCTCTGGCCATGGGAAATGGGGCAAGAGGAAGCCTTTGCTCTTGACTCTCCTCAGAGGCGGCCAGCGCGGGTGTGGCTCTCGATGTGGGCAGCCTTGCTTGGCAGGAATGGATGAGGCTGCGTCATCAAATACCTGGCGCAAGGAGCAGTTTGTGCAAATTGCAAGGTTCTGCACAGACGGTAAGTGCCGGTGTCCGCAGACTCCAGGGCGGGGCGGCGCCTGCCTTCCTCCTGGTAGACCGACACCCCTGCACCCACTGGCATTCCGTGTTGACACCGATGCGCGGAGGGGTCTCCCCGCCAGGAGCCAGCCAGCCAGGAGCTCTGCGCACAGTTCTGTGGACCTGTTGCTGTCTGTCTGGAAGAAAACGGAGGGCAGGGCCCCGCTGGGGCACCCCCACTGGAGGCTGCAGCTCCTGTGCAGCCCCGGAGCCCAGATGGCTGGGCTCCAGGAGACCCAAGCCTCTCAGCTCCTCTTTTCCGTGGTTTGTCCTGGTGCGTTGTAATTACACACGCTGGCGGGTTCGTTTTCTGTATGCAGACAGGCGCACACTGCCGCAGTTTAATTTGGCAAATAGCATTCCCGGCACTTTCCCTCTCAGAGGATCTCGTTTCCATGAGATCCCACACACATTCTTTCCTTTTTCCTCTCTAGCTTCCACATTGTGTGAGGAAGAACACACAACCCTTGACCTTCTACATTTGGCTTATTTTGCTTAACATGATGGTCTCTAGTTCCTCCATTTCCCTGTAAATGCCATAATTTCACTTTTCTTTTTGACTGAATAAAACTCCATTGTGCACATAGACCACATTTTCTTTCTCCATTCCTCGGTTGAAGGACCCTAAGCTGGTTCCCTGGTTTGGCGTTTTGTGCTGCTGTAAACACTGGTGTTCAGGCCTCACTACAATATGATGATTCGCGCTTCAGGATGAACACCGAGCAGCGGTACAGCTGGCTTGGATGGTGGCTCCATGCTCGGCTTCTGCAGAGCCTCCATGCTGCCTTCCACAGCACTTGGTTCTTGGCATCCAGTGGAAGGTAGTTTCCGTGGCCCAAGCCTCGGGCCTGTCTGAAGTATTTAGGTGAAAAGTGTTCTGTGTCTTTGATGGAAGATGTGCATAAGCGGGGTGCCTCAGGCCTCTTCCTTTGCCACCCTGGTTTCCTGGCTGTACGGCCACCTGGTGTTTCCCCGCAGGACGTAGCCATTCATCATGGCAAAGGAGCTACAGGTACTTAAGTGAGTAATTCTGAGCCTTTCAAGGGAGGTTGCAGATGGGCCTCGTGCACTGGAGGCGTGCAGACTGTGGCACGGGCAGCCTGGGAGTGCCACCTGTCACCAGCCCCCACGCAGCCCACACTCCATCCCTGCGCGAGAGCGTGGTTTCCAAGTGTGCTGGGATTCCTGTGCCCAGGACTGGGACTCCGACGGGCGGGCAGGCCACGTGCCCTTCCTTGTGAGGGAACCTGGGCTGTCCAGGGAGAGCAGCAGGGCCCTGCAGAGTGGCAGGAAGCAGCGTCCAAGGGGCTGGGGACCCCTGGCCACAGAGCCTGCCCTGGCCTGGGAGTGGGGCAGAGAGGGTGTCAGGGAAAGGGGACCAGCCCTGGGGTCCTGGCAGGCCTGACCAAGCTGTTGCCTGGGAGGCAGGTGGAAATGCAGGCTCACCCCCGCCCTGCCCAGGCCCAGCCGGTTGCTACCTCAGGGCTCAGAGAAGGCCCAGCGTGAGCAGGATGTCCCAGGGCTTGGAACTGGATACACCCTTTGGGTGTCCTTGGCACAGCTGGAGAGTGGCTGTAGGCAGCAGAGGGAAGCGGCTGGGCTAAGGCAAGGCCCCAGGACTGAGGGAACTGGGGTATCACACATACCAGGGCGCCAGGTGACTCCTTGTGGCCAGCAGTGCAGCCCTGGACTGGCTCCCAGGGAAGCCCATGCCTGAGGGACACCCTTGCAGGGCTGGTCCAGGGGAGGTTGTTCACCAGGAGTCCAGAGCCTTGCGCGTTCCAGAATGCCCCATGCCCATGCCTGGGAGGTGGGTGCTGACCTCCGCAGAGCTGGGCAGAACTCAGCCCTGCCAGGAGACAAGTGGTCAGAGTGGGCCTTCTGGGGAGGTCAAGAGGCTCTGCACGTGGCGGGTGGTGAGCACTGCCGGCAGGTCCTGTGGGTGTCAGCTCTCTCCCTGAGACTGACTGGCACAGGGTTCCATCCCTCAGCTTGGTAGGTGCCCTGTCCTACCGATCGATGGTCCCCCCATCTGCCTTCACGCAGCCACCCATTCACACTGTCTGGCCTGGACCACAGCAGTGGCCCCATGGGTCTCAACTCCACTACTAGCCCTGTGGTCCACTTCAGACCATGGCCAGAGGGACTCGGCCAAAGGTCACTTGACCCTGCACTGTTCTGCTCAAAATTCACTGTCCCTTGAGTCCCTTGAGATGTGCTGTCCGACCAGGTGCCACCCAGTCCCCCACCAGGTCCCCCACCCCAGAGATTCTCCCAGGGCCCCCTCTCTAGACCAGTTCCTCGGACCCCTCGGGCCTGGGAAGTGCTCCATGCTCTGGGCTTTGGTGTTCCTTGGGGCTGCCCTGCCCTCGGGCCTCAGCGTCCCTCCGGGTCTTGGGTCCGTTCCTATGTGCCTGCACTCAGGGAGCTTGGAGCAGAGCTGGAGTGGGAGCCGCCTCAGCCCGCCTTCCCAGAGTGTCTGCGTCTGGTGGCCACTGCTCTGTGCCCTGTAGGTGGTTGTCACCAGGTGGGTGGAGAAGCCAGCAAGGGTACTCAGCAATGGAGAGGAGTGACTTCCTGCATGTGCCCAGCCTGGGCGAAGCCAGAGGACATGGGTGGGACTGCTTACACAGTGAGGGACACTCAGGGGCTCCGCAGACGGAGCAGAGTGAGAGGGTGAGCGCGGGGACTCAGGAGACCACGTCTCCTTGGGGGGGGTGTTGAAGCTCACCACACAGGGCTCGGACGCCCACTGGCCACAGCCATGTGGCCTAGCTGTGCCATGGGCTCTCCCTCTGGTCCCAGAACTGCCCACCAGGCCTGAGAAGGACAGTGCTGATGGGGTTCGTACTGCCCCCCTGGGGAGATCCCCTGGGCTGCTCCCCACCTCAGTCTAGAGTAGCCCCGGGTGGGCTGTGGGGTCACCTGAAGCAATACCACCAGAGGCACCTGCCACAGTCAAGGCAGCCTCCAAGTGGAGGCCAGCCCTGAAGATCCTCAGCATGTAGATCAGTGTCCACAGCCCCCCTGGCCCCTGTGGACTGTCTTTCCAGGGTGTGCACTCTCTCTAGATAAAGCCTCATCTTGCCCGGCTGGAGGGTCACTTCCTCCATCACCCAGAACCAGGGGTTTGGTCCATGTGGAGGACCGCCCATGGCATCTGCTCAGCTGGGGTCATGTGGCCTGGGTTCCTGATTCAGGCGAGCATCCCTGTGTGGAAGGGTGGGCTCGTCCCCCAGGCCCACAGCTGCACCCACCACCACGCACAGCACTCCGCGTGCCCCTGCCTCTGCCACCCCCAGGCCTGCCTCACCAGAGCCAACCTGGGCCTCGGCTGTTGCTTAGTGCCACCTGCTCACACAGGTGGCTTTCCCAGGACAAAGGCCCCAAGCCTCATCTCTCAGCTGCTGCAGCCCTGCGGAGCTTCTGCCAGCCCTCAAGTGACCTGGGGCTGGGCCGTCATCCGGCTTCCCTGCCTCCTCTGAGCTTGGCGCTGAGCACAGGGCGAGGTAAGAGTTGTTTGCAGCTCGGTTTTCAAGTCTGATTGGACCTGAGGCTCTGAGCTGCCATGAGCACCCGTGCCTGGTGCCCCGGCTGCTTGTGGAGCCCAACTTCCCTGCCCTTGGCAGGCTGGGGAGGCCACGGTGACTGAGCAGTGGCCTTGAAGCTGCTGGAGACAGACAGGTGGGGAGCTGAGGCAGCCATGTTGGCAAGGGGGCTGAGGGGTGAGGTCATCCCCCTCTGCACATAATGGTCCTCTCAGTCACACAGCAGGTGACCGAGAGGCTCCAGAGGCCTGCTGTGCAGAGGCCAAGACCAGCAGCACAGGGCACTGCCCGCAGGACCCACTCCCTCTCCACGGAAGCCACATGGGGAAATGGCTCCTGCTGGCTCTCAGGGCACTGCCAGCCCTCGGGCCACCTAGGTGGCTTGGGGAGGACACTCCCAGGCGCCAGGAGGGGTGGGCCCTGTCCTGGCTGTCCCCCCACTCTCACGCCGGGGAGGTGTCCTCACCAGCCCTGCCAGGAAACAGGCCGAGAGTCCACACCTCCAAGGAGGGCAGAGCCCACTGTGCCTTGCTCGACCTGGGCCTGGGAGCCCTCCCTGCTTCCTCCCTGAGCTCAGGTCACACTGCTGGCCACGCAGCGAAGCAGGGTGGAGAACAGGGTCTCTCACATGTCTGTCATCTCCTGTGGCCCATGCTGAGGGAAGGGGACAGAGCTCAGCAGCTGGACTCAGAGAGGAGGGACACAGGGCAGGACGAGCCTTCTCAAGGTCCTGTGGCTCCCACCATCGGCCAGCTTCCGCCAGGAGTCAGAGCCCCACAAATGGCTGCACAGGTGACAGTGCAGAGGCGTCTGCCTTGGAGACTCTGCGGAGGACCCTGGGGCACTGGGGAAGTGCGTCTACATTCTAGGCAGGAAGAGAAGCCATGCCATTGAAAATGAAGACTACGCATTATATAGACTATCCTGTAAAGGAGGTTTGAGGCCAGCTCCTGGGGCCTCAAACCCCAGGCTCGTCTGCATATCGGTTATCCAGGCGTCTGGAAACCGGCTGCCGGTCCCTCCGAAGCGTCAGCCCAGCCTCCCCGCGCCTTCATGCGGAGTGGATTCGCTTGTGGAATTACGGTGTTCGCATCAGCACACCTGCTAAGAAATTCTCATGTGCAAGATGCACTGCCTGCCGTGTTTCCTGGAAACTGGATTTCAGGAGAACAAGTCACAGGGCTGGGCCTGCAGGAGGCAGGATCCTCTTGGTTACTCCTGTGCCTGGTGATTGATTTCTTCCCCTATGCAACTGGAAGGAAAAGATTGATGCATCGTCCACCTGTCCCCGGGATTGCTTTGATTGCCTTTGGACAGGAGACTGTGCACCTGGCAGGGAGGGTCAATGTCATCCCAAGCATGGCAGCTGAGTGCAGTGATCCTGCCACCCTGGGCTGTCACCAAACACCAGCAGACCCTGCCCCATCAGCTCCTCCACTCCCTGCAGCCTGGGAAACTGTTCTGGGGCTTTGGGCTAACTCCCTGGGGCCCATGGCTGCAAAGGCTCATGGGTCATCAGGGTCTGGGCCATGGCTGCAGAGGATCCAGGCCAGAGTCAGCATCAGTCCAGGAAGCACACGGAGTTGTCCTGGGGCAGATGGAGTGTCTGACCAAGTGCAGGGACTCGAGGCCCCAGCAAGGCTCACCATCGCTGTCTCCCATGGTTGGCTGCTTTTATTTAGGCAGGAATTACAGCTCAATAACATTCTGAAAATTATATTTAACCCTAATTTAGATTCAATCTGCATCAGTTTAATGAAATATGAATACTTCTCTAGATTTCAGTGGGAAGTAAGAAGACCTAAATGGAAAGAAAGGCACTTGGTGTTTCCCTGCCCTGGGGCCGTGATGCCAGCCTCTGCCAGGCCAGGGCCTCTTCCCTCCTGTAGCAGAGGAAGTGCGGGCCCAGGAGGCCTGCCTGTGTGGGGGCCAGGCACGGTGCCAGCCCTGCAGACTCAGCAGCAGACACATGTCGCCCTTCCTGCCTACAGTTTCCAATCCAGAGGACAGGTTGATGGTGACTGGGTCCCCCCAGCAAACACAGAGCTACAGGCACGAGAGGGAGCAGCACCTGGCCTGGGAGGCCCAGGAAGGGTGGGTGGTGTGAACTGGAGGAAGGAGGTGGGGAAGCCTCCAGCTGAGAACAGCTGGGCAGAGGCCCTGTGGCCGCCACAGGACCATGGCCTAAATGATCAGAATGGCACCATGGCAGAGTCAGAGAAAGTGACTGCTAGACTCCGACCCTTGGGCCCTGGGCCATCTGGAGCTAGCTGCCTGGCTCTGCCACTCACACTGGGCAAGTCGGCATGTCCCTTCAGCCCCCAGCCTCAAACTGGGGTTTATAAACTGGGGTGATCATTCTGGGCCTCTGGAGGGCTGTGTGAGGACTGGCTAGCTGATGCTCGGGAGGGCTTGGGCAGTGCGGAATAGAGGCTCACAGTCATGGCTGCCTTTGCTGTCTTCTTTAGGCCGAGGGGCTCCAGGGGCATTGCTACGTGCTTTTGGCTCTGAGCGTCTAGGTTCCTGAGACTCTTCCCAAGTGACTCACCTTGAGAAAGGCCAAGAGATTAATTCACCAAGGAGAGCAGCCTCCACATGGGAAGAAGGACCCCTCTTAACTCCCAAACTGGCGTGGAGGGGGGCCGGGAAGGCAGACCCTGGTGGGTGGTGGCTCCCGCGGGTGAGGACACGGGGCCGTGGACCTGGTGTGTGGAGTGACATTGCCAGGACCCCAGAGCAGCTCTGGACAAGCTGAGAGGAGACGCTGTCCTCTGAGGCCTCAGGCCCACTTGCAGGATGCCATCATGATTCTGAGGTCATGGGAACAGACCCTGCCTGCCTGCTGACACCCCTACCGTGAACAGACTCATCTGCAGCTGTGCTGGGTGGCTCTATTCCCTGGTACCCCGACACAGGTGCACCGGCCCCCAGGGTGACCCCACCGCAGGCAACCTCTGCAGATCAGCCGCAGAGCCAGTCGGGCTGGAGGGGAGAGGGGAGACTGGCCTTTGATCACACTGTCAAGACTCAGGCAGAGGAAAAGGTGAGTGGAGTGTGGTTGGAGGCAGAGTGGACTGAGGCTGGGAGGACCCTGAGCATCTTTGCAGGTTGAACTGCAGGTGCCCAAGGCAGGTGAGAAGGGAGATGGACTCAGGAGGAAGGTGCAGGTGTGGGCTGCGGCCCCAGGAAGCCCCGGCTCAGCCACGCCAGTCATGCTGGGCTCTGCAGAGCCTGCATTCCGTGTTTGCTTTGGGACAAACTCCAGGGATGTGACTGAGCAGCGGAAATGCCACAGCTGCTGGCCAGCTTGCTGAGAGGGTGAGCGGGTCTGTCCCTTGCAGACACTTCCCAAGGGCTCGGGGCTGTTTCCCAAAGTGGGGTCCTCACTAGTGCGGGAGAGTCTGCTAGGCACCAGGAGGGTGCAGATCGGGCAGCCGGAGGCCCCAGGGGCGGGATCTACTCCCTGGGTGGTTCAGGGGACCCACAGCTTGGGGCCCTCCTCCTGGTTATGCGGACTCTCCGTGGCGGAGGCACAGGGAATCTGGCCTCTGACTGAAAGGGAGCTCGCGGCTCCAAGAGTTGGGAAACTGGGAACAGTTTCTCAGAGGTGGCAATTTGCCCTGGTGCCCACGTGGTCACCCAAGGTGTGGGGAGAGAAGAGACCTGAGGGTCCAGGACAGGGTGCTTGCCTGGCTGTGGGGCCTGGGATTCAGCACGGTGAAGGGGTGGATGAAGGACCAGGATGGCAGCCAGAGCGGCGGGCTCTGGAAGTCTAGGCAGCCCTGCTCGGCAGGACAGGCGCTCGGTGAGCAGGAGCCATGGTGGAGGCGTTGGTGCTGGACCATGGCGGGCTGGAAGCCCACGGAGCAGGCGCTCTGCTGAGCCGCGAGCGTCTGTCGGGAGCCCTCTCTGGGCTGCGCAGGGTGGCTGCCACCCGAGATGGAGACAGGCAGGTACTCACATGGGCATCGTTCTGAGCCAGAGTGGACTTGGCCCTCTGTGGCCAAAGTCCTACCCCTGAATCCCCAAATGGAGGGCACCACACAGTGGGGATTTGGGGCCCTGGGGAGGGCCCAGGGGCTTGAACACAAGAGGCACGCCGTGAAAGCAGCACCCGAGAGCGAACAAAGCTGACCTTGAGGTGCTGCGGTGGCTCACCCTCGGACATGTGGTGTCCCCAGCAGGCACTGAGACCTGGAGCGGCCTCTTCCTGCCCTCTGCCCACAGCTGAGGCACCAGCCTGGAAGGAGGAGGGCTGAGTCACCGCTCCCGCGCCCTTTCTCCTCGCTCACGGCAGCTGAATCACTTTTTCAGCCTTCTGAGAAACAGCGGAGTGCTCATCACTTGTCGAGGTGAAGGGCTGGGCTGGCAAGGGCTTGTCCTGGAAGGGAGGCCAGGGGGCCGGGCGTCCTGGGCTCCCGGGACCATCCTCCCTGGCTCTGTGCACAGAGCACCAGGTGGCTCCAGGCATGGAGGTCTGGAAGGTGGGGTCCCGTTATTGTCAGGTTTCCCGGCCTCACGCTCCCCTTTGGGTGTCAGCGACTGCCTGTCTGCAGGTCAGAGTGAGCCTGCTGCTCCAGATGGCCAGAGCATGTCGCCCAGGCCACTGCGTGCTCTGATACACCGCTGCTGGAGCACAGGACACTTAGGCCACCCCAGGAGCAGCTCTGGTTCCCAGCCTCGGGAAGGCCCTCCAGTGTCCCAGGGAGAAGGGGCTCGTGGGGGACTCCTGGACAGACCAGGGGAGCAGACTGAGGAAGAGTGGGAAGCCCGTGTACCGTGGACCCTCTTGGTGAAACTGGAGCTTAGGATGAACCTGGATCGAGTGTATACGCCAGGGTCTCTGCAGCCCAGAAGCCCCGTTTAGTGTTAGCAGCGAGCACAGCGGGGATGCCTGCCAGCCTCAGCTCGGAAGTCGCAGCCCGCCTCTCCTCCCCACTGCCACGCCGTGTCCAGGGCTCTCTCAGCACACCCCGCAGCTCACCGCCAACTTCTTCCCAGGTTCTTGTCAGCAAATCTGAAAAACACAATTCACAGGACAGTGGAAGACGGGAGTGAAGGAGCCGCACCACATTCTACTCAGAAGTGAGCAGAAGCACAACTCCCGCAGG
>JAJEJO010001084.1:265187-285066 GCA_020662805.1 Glaucomys volans
GGCATAGCCTTGTCTATATTCTCTTAACTCTCTTCATCTCTGATGAGCGGGACCACATCAGGATGGAGGCCAAAAAGACTTTTAAAATTCTTTTTTCTGTGTTTGTAATTTTGATCTGGTGTGCCTCGGTTAATTTTTGATCAGACCTATTTTATCCAACCACGAAGTTTTCTTAATGCTCTGTTTCATTCAGAGGCCAATGTCCAGGGTTAAATCTCAATCTAATGGTTTTTAGAATAAGCTGTAAGGTCTTTGTCCATCTGTTTACCTTATGTGTGCATACACCAGTGTATTGTCACATCTGCATGTGTTTGGTACCAAAGTTGACATATGAGCTCATGGATTAAAATAAAAAAAAATGGATCCATGCCTTTGATTCATGTGATTTAAAAGGTGTTTAAATTGGGTAAACAAAAGTAAGGCTCTCAAGCTATTAACACAATTCTCTTTCTAGGTGGTCAAAAAATAATAAAGCATTAATTTTATGGAATGTCTAACATCCATTGTTTCTGGATTTTTCTTCAACAGGGAGGAGATGACTGATGCTGCCTAGTGCACATCTCTGATATCTTGGTTTTAAAAAAAGGGGTGATTTGGATTTGACATACATGGGATTGATTGGGATGTGTTTGTTGGAGACATCTGGTTTAGACATGTGGAAAGCTAACTGTTAAATATAACATCAAGTACTAGTGGCTCCTTGGATTCCATATAGTGGCATACTTAAGGCATTTTTGGTGTTTTCATAATTGGTAAAAAAAAGAGAGGGTTTTAAATTACTTTATGTTAACACTGAAAACAAGGTTACTAAAAGTCTCAACAGGTATTATTCTATATAAAGGGTCCAAAGGTTTCAACTATATTTCAAATAGAGTTCTATGAATAACATAAAGTGTTTTATCTTGTTAAAATGGAGTAATTTATCTAAATTCAGACAGTACAAGGGTTGTTTCAGAAGTATAAAAAAATGAAATTGACAAATTGAAAAAATTAAAAGGTTCTAGGTGTAAAAATAAATTTAGTAAAAAATGTTTCTAGATAAAAAAGTCTTTATGTGCTAAGATAAAGCTGCAATACATCTAAGTAAACAACTAGAGGGTCTAATTAAGAGATTAAAATATAAATCAAGAGTAAATTTTAAAAGACTTATATATATAAGTAACACAACAGTTGGAGCCATTCAGGGTTTTGTCCTGGGTCAAGTATTGGTGTGCTGATGTGGACCAAGGTTCAGAATATACCCTAAAATAACCAATAGTTCTTGGAACATTAATTTACTCTTAACCTTGTGTCTGTTAAGTTTTATTCTCTAGGACAACAAGACTTGAAATTGGGGCTTTGTACAGCTCTGCTTAAACAGCAACTGTAATTTCAGAGTATCACACTATATTGCAAAGTCTAAATTTCCTTTAAAGCTAAACTTGGTTAATACAAAAACATCAGTGTGGCATGCTAAATGTGTTCATATCTTCCAGGTATACAAGTTTTTTTTTAATTTATTTAATTTTGATCCATTGAACACAAATGGAGTACAGCTGTTGTTTCACTGGTTGTACACAAAGTAGAGTCACACCATCTGTGCATTCACACATGTACACAGGGCAGTGATGTCTGTCTCATTCTGTTATTATTCTTAACCCCCCCAGCCTGACCCCACCCCTCCCTTCCCTCTATGCAATCTATCCTTCCTCCATTCTTGCCACCCTTCCACCCTGCATTATGCATCATCATTCACTTATCAGAGAGACCATTCGGCCTTTGGATTTTTGGGATTGGCTAATCTCACTTAGCATGACAGTCTCCAACATCATCCATTTACCTGCAAATGCCAGAATTTTATTCTTCTTTATGGCTGAGTAATATTCCATTATGTATATATACCACAGTGTCTTTATCCATTCATCTATTGAAGGGCATCTAGGTTGGTTCCACAATCTAGTGATTGTGAATTGAGCTGCTAAAAAATACAGAACGCTTCACAAATTTGCGTGTCATCCTTGTGCAGGGGCCATGCTAATCTTCTCTGTATCATTCCAATTTTAGTATATGTGCTGCCGAAGTGAGCACCAGGTATACAAGTTTTTAAAGCAGAAAATTTATCAAACTGCTGTTCTCCAAACTAAACCTGTCTATAATGGTGATTTTAAACTTATAAAATAGTAAATTCTATTGGGGATTTATTTATATCATTTAATGTTCTGTAACTGGACCTGAACTTTATGTGACCTTCCACACTGGGATAAAAATGTAATGTATTTCTTAAAGATAATAAGAGCCTGATCTGTTTAAAGGTTAATATTATGAAACAGGAAAACACTTTGCCACTTTACTACACAAAAGGAAAGTTAAAAGCTTTCTTTGATTCATGTTTTAGATGTAATATCATATTGTGCTCACATTCATGTGGACTTAGGAAACAGTGTATGTAAACTTTCTGAAATGACATTTTAAAAAGAGGCGAAGATCAGCTTCAGAACTAGACCACTCTACCTAGGATTTATGAAGAGCCCATCTTACCTGCCTCCCACCTTGCTGCGTGTTACAATGGCTCCAAGATAAGCCAGACTTCAGCTCATCAAAGTTATATTCAAAAGTTTTTTTTATTGTAAAATTACTGTGATCTCAAACAGGGGATATAACATACAGCTCAGCCAAAATTCAAGATAGCTATTATACAACTAAATATGTTTTTACTGTTGTTAATTCCATTTTGTATTTTCCTTGTAAACTCTGTAACTGCTGACTGACTGATGTTCTGCAGAGGGACTGCTTCAAGAACAAACAAATTAATTTCAGATACTAAGCAATCACCTGTAGAACAGATGAGATAATACGGACCAAGTTAGACAAAAGGGAGTAAATAACTGTAAAGTCAGAGACATTGAAGTTAAAGCCCAGCACTCGTACTTTAAGCTGGTGAGACTGGCTTGCTGGGTGTTTAAGATCAAACTTAGAGAGTGAGATTAACACAAGGGCCAAGAAAACCCAGTATTTGGCTCTCGCCCTCAGAGTCAGCCTGCATCTGGGGAAAAAGAGAGCTTCTCTAAGGAGCTTTGCAACTCTGGGCCACACAATATCCTGATCAGGGAGATTGATGAGACCCCTAGAGGATGAAAAGCCAATCAGTGCACAGGCTGAAGAGGAGGGTCATTGGAAAGAGAGAGACATCCCTGAAGCTTCCAAGGGAAGCCACCTCATCAAGGGGACCCTACCTAGCAATGGCAAGTACTAAAGGTGCTGAGAAGCTGCTCTCAAATTCCCCACAAGTGACACCTGGGGGAACTCAGCTGACTCTTAAGAGGCAGGAACAGGTCAATTTGACCAGCTTGATCTTAAAGACCTAGCAAAACAGTCAAAACCAAAACAGAGCCATTCTTGGGCATTTAAGAAAAAAAAAGAAAGAAACAACAGTTGAATGTAACTTAAGATGCATACTTGTGTTAGCCCCTAGAATAAGTACACTGGAGGCTACAAAAGAGATTCTTAAGCAAATGTGCCTGATAACTATCAAGAGAAGCTGTCAGTCAGATTAGTTTAAGGCCTACAGATCTTCCTATGATACACGGGCAGGCTTGATCTATGTTTACCAGTATGATTCTCTAGCCCTAAATAACAGAAATAAAGGGGTCTCTACTAAACACAGAGGTCATGTCAATAAAAAATATTTTACAAAAATCAGATGACATTAGGTAACTTAGCTAAATGTTGGGTTTACCTTCCTAATAACTCCAACAGTGTTAAAGATTTACAAATAAAGGCCTCATCCTCTCCAGGCTTGTTAGACTTTGTTAGGCCTGATTATGGGAACAACGTCTCAGCTCTTCCACCTCCAGGTAAGAGATTATTAATTTCTATCATCTTTATGATATTCATTGACATGTTCCAGATGCTATTTATTTTGTGCTTATGTTTTCTCATTTCTTTCAAAGAACCAGATTTTACCCCTAGGTAGACCCAAATTCTAAAAAGGGACTTCAAGCTGTTTGCCCCACCCCAGGTCGCCCCTTCTCAGCTTGAAGCAGCAAGAGTGGTCATCGCCCTTTTTCTCTACAGCAGTAAGAAGTCCCTAAAATTAAAAGGGTAATAAAAAATTTAAAAGACAATCAATATGGATAGGTGATTGGGTTGAATCACAAAAATAAAGGCCAGTTTGGGTCCAACAATTTGGAGGAAACAACCCCTGAGAAATTAAAATGTTAGTGCTCCCAGAGCCCTTCCTCCACCCTCACCAAGATGACCTGCTCCTGCTCCAACCTGTTGTTAAGTCTCTCCAGCAGGTTCAACTTACAAGAACCAACTCCAGAGACCACTGATTTCCCATCCCAGCCAGGAGACTACATCTATGTAAAACGGTTCCAGAAAGAAGGACTAATGCCCAGCTGAAATGGAGGGGACCTTACTCACAACATGGACTCATCGCATCTGAGTCAGGACAGCAGAAAAATGGACAGCCCTCAGAGACCCCCACCACCCTCTAAAGATAGGACTGAAAACTGTCAATCATGTCTTTTCTCTTGCTTGGACCACATCAGGAGTAACTCCGTGCCTGGCCCTTTAGCTTTTTGAGATTGCCAAATGGGGTGAAGTCTGTGTGACTGTTCACGTCCTTCCCCGGGTGTGCTGTTGTGACAGGGTGGGAAGAAGGGGCTAATGTCTAAACAAGCGGCCCTGTCTTCCTTCCCCTCCTAGCGAAAGTATGGCTGGCTCCACAGCTGCAGGGACCACCGCCCTCATTACAGGAAACCAAAACTTCAAAACTTTAACTAAACAACTAGATCTGGACTTCAGTGAATTAAAAAACTCTGTAAGCCACTTTAATAATTCCCTTGATTCACTTGCTGAGGTAGTTTTACAAAACAAAAGAGGGTTAAATTTGTGGTTTTTAAAATAAGGAGGATTCTGTAGGGCCTTAGGGGAGACTTGTTGTTTCTATACTAACCACTCAGGTGTCATTCACAACAGTTTATCATTGATTAGAAAAGACTCAAGGAGAGAGAGGAAAACTGAAAACCTGAGGCAAACTGATACCAATATCTGTTCCCTTGGTCCCCCTGGTTCCCTACTTTAATAACCGCAATGGCGGGACCTCTCACTCTAATTATGTTGGGACTGTTAATCGGGCCATGGGTGATAAGCTGTTTAAATATGTTGGAGATAGAATCCGATCTGCTAAGCTAATGGTGTTACTTACCCACTACAATCACCTATAATCAATGATTTGATTATGTCCATAAAACCAGAGGGGAATGTGATGGGCTGACAGATTTGACTCCATGGAAATGTTACAGGCCAGTCTACGTGGGCAATGACTAAACAGACTCCATCGTGCTCCGAGACTCCAGGTATGTAGGAAATGAGCTTCTCCCATGGGAACGCCCCTCCTCTATACCCATCATCAATCACTTAGCATGACATGTTTAACAATGCAAAATGGCAATTCTTACATGATGAAAAATTGTTCTCTTTTGATTCCTATGTTGGTAGCCATTCTTTAGTTCGTACCTAGGTAAGGGTCATTTGACCCACTTCCCCCTCTGCTGATGATCTCATGATGTTAGTTTGTAATTTCAAATCATAGCAACAGACACTTGTGATCAATGTGATTTTTGGCATAAGAACCCCTGCAACCCTATGATCAGGGCTGTTCTCCCAATAGCCATATTTGGGGCATTGTGAGAGACAGTCAGCGGCCATCTAATAAAGACTCTCAGATTTGGACTTCTCAGTGGTGAACGGTCTGTTATTAAGTTGCTCCCCATAACAAGTCCTCCTCAGGTTTGCCTTGCTTCCACGTTCTCCCCACCGGGGAGTGGGAGGCCGAAGTCAGTGACACGCACGCGCGGGTGTCTGGAGCTGCTGCGCCGTGTGGCCTGTGCTTCTGCAGCAGGCGCCTGCCCGGTGTGCCCAGGCTGCTGTGGGTGAGCTGAGGGTGTGCTGGCCCTCTGCCCTCAGGCCCAGGCCAGCTGGGGGCTCCACGGGGCAGCCTGTGCTTCCCGCCTGGGCTCCAGCCTCCCAGCTGCAGCTCTGCTGCCTCTCCGCAGGGACCAGCGGGCTGGCCACCTGGCTCGGTGGCTGGGAGCTCTGCCGTCAGGGCACCTAAGCTCAGTAGCAGCACACACAGCAGTGGTGCCTCCTAGGGGTTGGGGTCAGCACCAGGCAAGCTTGCAGGAGGCAAGAGGGACTCCACAGACTGTCACAGTGAAGGCAGTGGACAGGGAAGCTTACCACTTCCCTTGTCCAGTCTCTAGGTTCAGATTAAGGCAGTGGCCTTTGTTGTAAGTGAAGGAAAACACACGCAAAACCCAGGAGGACTTCTGCGTGTGGGCATGAGCACACACGTGTCCTTTGTCCCCTGCTGTAGGCACGGGGCCTCCACTGTCCCTGCCTGCTCCCACCAGGAGCACATCAGTGTAGATCCTCCAACCCTCTGCATGGGGTCCTCCCACTCTGTCTCTGGGGTCAGTGAGCAGTGTGCCAGGGTCTCTGCAGCCCTGGGGCTGAACACCAGGTGACCTAACCTAGGAACAATCCGGAACACAAACTGTGTGTCTGACTTTCACCTCCAACTTCAGGGATTGGATGGAAACATTGTCAGCAGCCTGAATTTCTCATAAGGCAATAGTGATCGTGACCATCCACTGCACGGAATGCCACGGGTCCCCAAAAAGACGACTTAGGGAGGGCTTTTAAAATTAAGGAGTGTTATACTCCCCAAAAAGAAGATTCTTGAGTGCCATCAGGAGAGAGAGAGTCAGCCCCACCCTAATCCCTTCCTGCTCCCTATAATTGCTGGCAACAAAAGAACTAACGCATGATTTCCCGGCACACTGCTTTTAGGTGTAAGGGCAATTGTCGCTGGCCAGCTAAAATAAAGGCTTCTTTGGCTTTACGTGAACAATTGGATGATCTTATTTTCGTTGGGTACAACGTTTGGAGGCCCCAGCAAGATTTGATTTCTCCAAGCCCTCACGCCTAAATTGCTCTTCTGGATGAAGCCACCTGGTATCCTGTTTTGGTGAGTCGGCTATCTATATCTGGGGGACTTTGTCAGACTGGACGCAGTCACTTACACCAGTCGCAGGTCAGGGCAAGACGTCGCTCCTGTCCCCTGGTGGGCCTCCTCCTGAGGGGTCCAATCTGGTGAACCTCCTCTGGGGGGTCCAGTCTGGTGGGCGTCCTCCGGGGGGTCCAGTCTGGTGGGCATCCTCCGGGGGTCCCACCACCTGGGGTGGGTCCGCTCAGCCACCACCTGGGGCTGGTTCCAGCACCGCAGTTGCAATGGCCATGTCAGTCGAGAAGTTGTGGCCGCACCTTCAGCAACGCTGTCTGCGTGGCCCTGCCCTCACCAGTTCCCCTCAGCAGGCAGCAGGTCAGCGCTGGGTTTGCCCTGCAATCCCACCCTTGCCTGGGCTGCCTACCAACCAACGGCCCAACCTCGTGGGGGTCCCTCCCTGACGGTTGGGCACAGGACACGCCTGCGGGGAAGGCGAGGGGGGATGACAGCTCCCCTGCCCCTTCCCTGTAACTTACCTGCTATTGGTCCATTCGTTGACCTGTCATCAATAGTCATTGGCTGATCCCTAGTCCACCAAAATTCAAATTCAAATTCAAAAGCCGGCCCTATCATAGTTTTTCCCACAATATAATTGGAAGAACCAGAACCTATCTTTCTCTGATGAGCCACAAGGGCTCATATCCCTTTTAGAGTCTTTTTTCTTCACCCATAAACCCACCTGGGATGACTGTCAACAGCTACTGCAGACCCTGTCCCTCTTTCTTTCTGGAGGGCAAAAATGGGCACCCATCGGCTACTTAAATGCAGATAATGCAGCCGCCATTCTTTAAGACTCAGGTAAGAGGTTCCCAGCTTAGGCAATTCACAATCACCTGCTCTATGCAGAGTAGGCATATTGGACTCTGCCAAAGCCATTTTTTACTTTGGTCTCTTAGATTCCAGTTGCTGATTGGTTTACGGTGTTAAAATGTGGACCTTTATATGTTGAATCCTTGTAGCACTAAAATTTGGTTTGTTATTGAACTTTGTGAGCCAATTCAAGTAAAACAGCTTGATATTACAAATTATGAATTATTTTCTTCTACTCCTAAAGACTTTCTGGTTTCTATCAGAGACAGATTAAGCTGGGTACTTTCCATGGTAGAAATGAGCAGAATGTCCAGAGTTTCCCTTTAGATGAACAGATGTATGAAAAATATGTAAAGATGTTCATCAAGCACATAAAGGTCAAGCTGGTATCACATTTTGGGTCAGAGCACTTTTGTCCATTAAGCCTTATAAGGGTATTTGGCACTAGCAAGGTGGAAGAATACAAAGAAATTGCTGGTTCCCAGTATCAGTCAGATAACTTTTTAGGATTTTGAAGCTGCAAACACTATAAGGTTTAAGTGGTCTGTGCCTGAAGGTCAGAAGTGTGGGTCAGAAAAACGAAAAGAGTCTTTTATTTGAACTCCAGCAAAAGTAAATTGTAAGGTGCTTTACTAAAATAATTAATGGCCATGTAATTTTTCCAGGACTCTTGTTTTTGAATTTTTGAGTTCATGACTTTTGATCAGTCCTATTTTTATTTAACTCAAGTTTCTGAACATCTGTTACATTGCAATGGAGATAAAAAGCTACAAGGCCTTTTCTTTGTGTGTTAAGTGTATATTGTGTTGTCTTGTGTGATATCAAATTGACATAAAGTGTGCTCAAAGAAATTAAAATGTAAAGTGGATCTAGATACCTTTAATTCATGTGATTTAAAAGATTCAATTTCAATTGGGTAAACAGATGAAGGTATTTACCTCAAAAGTCTCTAGGTGGCCAAAATAATAAAATGTTGATGTCTATAAAATGTCTAATATCAATTGTGTTTTTAGGACTTTTCTTCCACAGGAAAGAAATGGCAGGTACTACTTGTCTGATCTTGGTTTTTACAGTAAAATAAGTAAATTAGATTTGATAAATAAAAATTACTCAAATGTGTGTATTGGAGACATCTGGTAAATTTATAAATTTAAAATGCTGTTAAATAACATCGAGTACTCTTAACACCTTAAATTCCATGGGGTAACATAATTAAACAATATTGGTGTTTTCATGGATTGGTTAATAAAAAGGGTTTAAAATTGCTTTGTGTCATTACTAAAACAAGGCTACTAAGAGTGAAATCCTAACAAGTACAATTCTTATACAAAGTAATTCTATATACAAAGGAATCCAAAAGTTTCAACTGTGTTCATCT
Organism: Glaucomys volans; assembly: GCA_020662805.1. Taxonomy (NCBI): domain Eukaryota; kingdom Metazoa; phylum Chordata; class Mammalia; order Rodentia; family Sciuridae; genus Glaucomys; species Glaucomys volans. Next base: position 274,430 of record JAJEJO010001084.1, read on the forward strand.
TATTAAAATGGAATAATTTATCTAAATTCAGAAATTTCATAGGAGTTGTTTTAGAATGTGAACAAAAAGGAATCAACACATTGTAAAGGGAAAAGAGAAGGTTTGAGGTATGAAGATAGATTCAGTAAAAAGAAAAAGAAAATGCTTCTGGGTAAGAAAGTCTGTGTGTAAGTAAAGGGCAAATTTCAACACGTTTTTGTGTAACTAAGTGGATATATGCATGTGAGACCATCAATTAGAAACTGTTTAAGGTTTTGCCTAAGGTCAAATATTAATGGCTGAAATAAACCAAAGTGTACTCTTAACATTGTGTCTGTTCAGTTTTGTTCTTTTGAGCAATTGGTTTTGGAGATTGGGGTTTATACTATTGTGCTTAAATAACTGGTGGGGTATTGTGCTATGTTGCAGAGCCTAGGTTTTTCTTAAAAAGAACTAGATTTAGTTGCGCTTCTTTGTATATTAATGTGTCCATGCCTTCCAGGTGCACAAGTCTTTAGAGCAGAGGAATTGTTGGGCAGGTGTTCTCTGAATTAGGCTTGTCTGTGCTGGTAATTTTAAACTTGTAGGAATGGCAACTTTTATTGGGGACTTGATTAAATCATTTGATGTTCTGTAGCGGGACCTGTTATAGGTAGGATATATGTAAATTTGTTGCTTTTGCACTGAGATCAAAATTTGGATGCAGATGTATTTAGATTTGGTGGGTGCCTGATTTGTTTGAAGGTTACTCAGGAAACAATGCATGTGGACTGTGTACCTAGGATTGTGGGGAGCCCTGCCTTACCTGAGATGAGGCTCTGCCTCCCACCCTGCTGCATGTCAAAGTGACTCCAGGATAGGTCAGCCCTCAGCTCATTTGAAATTATATTCAAAAGATTGTTTTTTGTTGTAAAAGTACTGTAATATCAAACAGGAGATATAATAGATAGCTCAGGCAACATTTAAGATGGCTGTTATGCAAACTATAACTTTTGCCTGATTAACGTTTTGCAGAAGTACTGCTTCAAGAACAACCTAAATTAACTTTAGATACTAAGTCATTACCTATAAAATGGCTAAGATAATATAGACGCCAGTTAAATAAGGAGGGAGTGTATAACTGTGGGTTGGTGAACATTGAAGTTAAAGCCCAGTGCTCTCGCTTTGTGCCTAGTGGGGCTGGCTTGCTGGATGTTTAGGATCACACTTAGTGATTCAGACCAGTATTTGGCTCTTATTCTTAGAGTCAGCCTGGATCCAAGGAAAAGAGAGCTTCTCTAAAGAGCTTTGCAACTCTGGGTCACACAGCCTTCCAATCAGGGAGATTGATGAGACCACTAGAGAATAAAAAGCCAACCAGTGCACCTGCTACAGAGGGGTCACTGCAAAAGGGAAAAACATCCCTAAAGCTTCCAAGGGAAGCCCCTCATCAAGGACAGACCCCACCTAGCAAATGGCACTAAAAGAGCTAAGAAGCTGCTCTCAAATTCCTATGGGAGTGACTCCTGTGGGAACTCAGCTGACTCTTAAGAGACAGGAACAGGTCAATTTGACCAGCTTGGTCTTAAACACCTAGCAAAACAGTTAAAAAACAAACCATAACCATTCTTGGGCATTTTTTTTTAAACAAGAAACAATAGTTTATGTAATCTCATTTTGGTACTCATGTCTTTTTGTTTCTCGTTCATAGAAGCACCACCCCCAGGTGACTTTACAACCTGCTCTTCCCCAAGCAGACTTCTACCCTGGACCCCTCGATTGAACGAATTTCTAAAAGGAACTTCAAACTGCTTGCCTCACTCTGCCCCCTTCCAGCTGGAAGCAGCCAGAGCGGTCGGTGCCCCCTCTCCCTACAGCAGTAAAAAGTTCCTAATTGAGGACACGCAGTTAGTGTAGGATAGGGAATCTGGTCAAATTGAGGAATGGAGACCATCAGAATCTGGGAAGATGGAGACTGAAAAACCACTGGTTTCCTAAACAAGGATTTGTTAGTGTGGATAAGACCAGTGGAGAATGTTATCCTCCCCAAAAAGAAGATTCTCGAGTGCCATCAGGAGAAAGAGAGTCAGCCCCACCCTAATCCCTCCCCTCCCTATAAATGCTGGCAAGGAAAGAACTAACGCGCAGTTCCCGGCACACTGCTTTTAGGTGGCCAGCTAAAATAAAGGCTGCTTTTGGCTTTAGGTGAATGCCTCGGATGATCTTATTATTGTCGGGTACAACAGGAGTCCTTAGAGATAGTTTGGTTCAAGAAGGATTGTTTCTTAAAGAAACACTTCATTTGAGGATGACGAGTACAGAAGATGCAAAGAAGAAAGCAGGCCTCTGATAACAGTGCCTCTGGGGGACGGCGCCCGACCATCCTGCTCTTCAAACTGTGCTGGACTCTCCTGATTGTCTACCGGGGGCTTCTGTCACTTCCTGATTCTCTACTGGGAGCTTCTGTCACTTCCTGATTCTCTACGGTGGGCTATGTCACTTCCTGATTCTCTGTAGTGGGCTATGTCTCTTCCTGATTCTCTACGGTGGGCTATGTAACTTCCTGATTCTCCACGGTGGGCTTCTGTCTCTTCCTGATTCTCTACGGTGGGCTTCTGTCTCTTCCTGATTCTCTACGGTGGGCTATGTCACTTCCTGATTCTCTAAGGTGGGCTATGTCACTTCCTGATTCTCTGTAGTGGGCTATGTCACTTCCTGATTCTCTACGGTGGGTTTCTGTCACTTCCTGATTCTCTATGGTGGGCTATGTCACTTCCTGATTCTCTAAGGTGGGTTTCTGTCTCTTCCTGATTCTCTACGGTGGGTTTCTGTCACTTCCTGATTCTCTACGGTGGGCTATGTCACTTCCTGATTCTCTACAGTGGGCTTCTGTCTCTTCCTGATTCTCTACGGTGGGCTATGTCACTTCCTGATTCTCTACAGTGGGCTTCTGTCTCTTCCTGATTCTCTACAGTGGGCTTCTGTCCCTCTACAATCTCACAGGGATGAGCGCAAGGTGGGCAGGCGGGTGGCTTGCCCTCTGGCCTCCAGGCCTGTGCCCAGCACAGTGCTGTACTGTGCTGTGCGGGGGGGACCCTGCCGGGGATGAGGCAGCCAGGCCTGGGGACTTCGGTCCCACCCCTGTCCCCAAAGCTGTAAAGCAAGAGTGGAAGGTGTGCCTGTAAGTGGGCTCAGAGCCCGCAACGGGTCCCTGGCCCCGGCCGAGGGAGTTGACAGGGCCCCAGCTGCCGTCTGCTCAGAGCCAGGCTCTCCCAGCCTCAGCACCATTTGGGGTCCCCTGAGGACGCCTGGGTGGAGCGCTTGCCTGGTGTGCGTGAGGCCTGGGCGTCGTCCCTCACGCAGGTTGTCCTTCAGACAGACTAAGAAGTCATTTAAAGTGTGGCTTCGGTGTGTGTGGACACCAAGGCTTTTCTTGTGAAAGCTCTGAGCCCTGCGTCGCAGATCATCAACACAGGAGCCAATCCCGGTCGGTAAGGGTCATTTCAGTGATCACCACTCACTCCCAGAATTACCTCGACTTCACGGGCACCTCTTCTCCCTCCTCTGTGTTTTCTGCCCCAGGCTCTGGCCAGAGCAGCCTGGTACCATGGGTGGGCAAACTCCTCTGCCTGTGGGAAGCTGGCCTTCAGGCCACAGGAGCAGCGAGGCTCAGTGGGCACAACACGGCTCCCAGGTCACCTGCCTGTGAAGAGCATGCCAGCAGGAGAGGACTACAGGCCACCTCACTCGCACTCAGGGCCAGGGTCAGCAAGTGGGCAGGGCTGCCCTGCCTCAGGCCAGGCAGGTCTGGGTGGTGTGCCTCTGAGCTTCCTGTGCACCACCTCGCCCCTGCAGGGCCCTCAGCCCTCGGTGCCTCCGCTCTGTGCTCACCCTGCAGACAGCGGCCCTGCGGCCTGTGGACGCCCGGAAGGCCTGCAGGCCACCTGTCCCCTGTGCCCTGCCTGGGGCAGTTTCTCAGACGTGGGGTGTTAACTCGCCGGCCAGGTGGAGGCAGGGGACATGTGCCCCCACTCTCCTCAGCTGCCTTTGCCTCCCCTTGACCCACTCCCATGCCCCGCACCAGGCCCAGGCTCTCCCGGCGTCAGCCAGGCCCTCCGTGCCCCGCCAGCCGCCCGGCCAGACCACAGAGACACGCCAGTTCTTGGTCTCTGGGCACTGCTGGTGGGAGGCTGGTGGCAGTGGTGACACACCTCTGTACCATGCAAGGGCGTGTGCTGAGGCTCTGTGCTGCGCAGGCATCAGGAGTCTCAGAGGCTGAACCAGGCCAGGTGCAAGGTCTTGGGTACCCTGCGGTGGTCTCACCGTTCTGAGCTCAGAAGACCAGGGAGCTGGGGACTGTGGACGGTAAGCCTGGGTTCATGAGGTTCCAGAGGAAGAGGACTCTACTGGGAACGGGACTGAGGCCATTCATGCCGCACTCTGACAAACAAGTTGTTTACATTGTGACCTCATCCCGAGACTTCCGTGAGGTTGAATTTAAAGGCAATGGACTAATTAATCCCCAGAGGAAAATTCAAGGCAGCAGAACATTCAGGGGGTGCTATAGATATTACTGGGAGCTTTAATGTGAGTGAAACTGGGACTAAGGAAGTTGTGGTTGATAAATACTAGACAGTCACTAAAGAGATTCTAATTCCTTTACCCAGAGATGATAGGAAAGGTGGCTTGAGGGCATCTCAGGAATTGGCAAGAACACACCCATCTCAGGCTCTGGGTGAAAAATAAAATTTCCTTTGAGAAACTGCTGGTACAGTTGCTCCGGGGGTCCTAGGAAATTGTTTCACTGCTCTCAACTGCCCAGGCACTCAGGCTGCTGCAGCTGTGGCCCCAGGGAGGCTTGGCTATGGCTAGAGATGGTGGCAGACATTGGTGTCAACCATGTGGTGCTGGTTCTACAGGATTGCAGGGTCCTGGAGTTAGAGGGCCATGGGGGCTTCCACTGAGATTTCAGCAGGCAGCCCCAAGGGGGCCCTTCCCTCAATACTGGACCCCAGCCCCAAATCAGGGCTGCTGCTCACTCTTGGCATGGCTGACATAGCAGAATGGATTATAAAATGAAATTATAAGACCATTGTGATAAAGAATTGGTGCCTGGGGGCTGGAGATATAGCTCAGTTGGCAGAGTGCTTGCCTCACAAGCACAAGGCCCTGAGTTCAATCCCCAGCCCTGCAAAAAAAATCAGTGCCTGGGTACAGGGTTCATTTCCCCCTCCCCTGTGCCAGCCTCCCTTCAGGGAACCTAACTCACTGAGGTCCTATCCATAGGGTTGTAAATAGCCATCTCCAGGAAGCCTGAGGACCCTCTCCAGATCTGTGACAGGCCAGGACTGTCACGGATATGTGTTCGGGACCAGAGAGGCAGCCGGTGCCCGAGGTTTCTTCTCCCCTGGAAAACCTTTAGGAATGTAGCCACATCACTTAATTGCTATGTAGATTTTAGGTCACCACGCCAATTAACTGCTGTCCAAACTACACCTCTGCACTTCATTCTCAGAGCTGTGGCTCTTGGGGGACGCACTCAGGTCAACTTGAGTTCCTGCTGCCTGTGGAAGGCCACTCCATGATGACACTGCCACCTGCTCCACAGCCTTGCCCTGCGGCTGCGAGCCACTCACCACAAACGTCCCTGGATGGTCCTTGGTCCTGCAGGCCAAGGATTCTCACCCACCAGTGCTGTGATGGCGAGGAATGATGTCAAATCTCCTGTAAAACCCCCGAAACTTCAGTTCAGGGCCCGGAGCTTCCGAGCACTAGCTCATCTGGGTCTGCAGAGTAAATAAGCCTGAGTCCTCCAGCCCTCGGGGTGCTTCCTGCTGATGTGATTTCTACGGCGTTGACACAACCTGGCTCTGCCTTGAGTGTGGATCCACTTCCTGAACAACCCCGTCTGGGCCTCTGTCTGGCTCCTGCTGAAATTCTTTTCCCTCAAGTGTGCCAAGAACCCACTGGTCTGGGGAGCTCCTCTGGACATCCCCTCTCCCATGACACACCAGACTCCATTCGGGGCTCAGCCAACCCCAGGGCATGCACGGTAGTGACCCTGCAGACCTGTGTGCACCCCGCACAGGTTACGGCTGCCTGAGAAGGGGAGAACGGCTCTCTGGGGCGTGAGTGACCCTGAAGGGTCACCAACTGGTGTACCCTGTGTCCAGGTGACGTGGCTCCTGGAGCAGGGCCTGGGTCATGGTGGCCACCACGCAGTGCTGGGCAGGCAGGTGTGGAGGGCGTCAGGGGTTCTGAGAAAACACCATTGATACTGTTTAGCCAGAACTTCCATCCCCAGAGCAGGTCATGAACATCGGCCACCCTGCTCTGCTGGCCACAGTGGTCATGGAACGGAAGGCTTTCCTAAGCCCAGGGGAGACCCTACTGGTCTAGGAGGGCCCGTCCATAGACTGAGACATCTCCTGGGCTCCCACAGCTCCACCTTTTCCTCCAGCCTGTGGCCTGGAGACAGAGGCCCACCCCTCACAGAAACCTCGAGGAGCACCCTCCCCCAGCCCAGCCCGGTCCCCAAAGTCAGTCACAATGCTTAGTGGGTCTCCAGGCCTCAACCATGGCTGAGTACATTCCCTGGGTCCCTGTGGTGAGGCCAGGGGCCAGAGAGACAGTGGAGGTAATAAATAATCAGTTCAGATGGGGAGATGGGGGCCAGTAGGAAAGAGGAAATGAGCACTGCTGCCTCCAGAGCCGTCCCCCCAGCTGGCCAGGGCTAACTGTTTCCAGGGCCGTCCCCCCAGCTGGCCAGGGCTACCTGCCTCCAGTGACTGCTCCTCCCTTCAGGTGGCTGGCTTCAGGCGGCTCCTTCCTGCCCCTGGCAGACAGGGAGAGGCACCCCTGGAGGGCTTCTTGCCCACCTCTGGCCCACCTTTTGGTCCCTCGTCACCAGGCAAGATAAGGGGGAAGGGGGCGTGAGAACAAAGGAACCCTAAAATGTCTGAAAGGGGCTCTGACCCCCAGCTCTGGGCCCGTCTCTGTGGAGCAGTCTGTCCCTTTTATCCTTTATATAAAACTTGCTTTCTACACCTGCCTCTGCATGTCTGGGGTGTTCAGTCTTCACATCGGGGACCCAGGACTCACCCTGGTGGGTGCTCATCACTGGTGTCAGCGGTTCCAACAGAGGAGGAGTGCGGGTCACAGACAGGCGACTGTGAGCTCCCCGCTGCAAACCGTGTTCCCAGGCAGCCGCTCTTGGGTCCCGGGTGGAGGAGGGCAGGGAGGACTGGCCCTGCCCTGTGAGCGTGGGAAACTCCCTCTGCCGCAGCCCCTGGCAAGGTGCTTCCCCAAGGGCAGGTGCTCCACCCGAGGAAAGGAGGGCTGAGGGCTGGGAAAGCAGGAGAGCCTCTCCACGGGCTGGTCAGCACTGAGCCACCACGCCAGCTGCCAGTCCAGACAGGGGCTCCTTCCTGGGTCTGTGACACGTCCTCTCTGGAGGGCCGTCTGCTCTGTGCTGTCCTGTGATGGTGAGCCCCTCCCAACAGCCAAGGCAGAGTCGCCGTCCCAAGACCTCCCCAGACAAACCATCCATGGTGGGCGGCACGTGGCAGCGCTGCCCTGACGCCCTCCGGGTACCACGGCCAGTGCTGCTGGCCCCTGTGGGGTTTGCCCTTTGGAGGCGTGGCTCCCTTCCTGCCTGGAAGAGCACGTGTGGCCAGCCCACCTCACTGCTGCTCCTGCCCTGCTCGCTGATGCTGCGGTCTCCCTGTCTTCCTGACCCCATTTCAGCTCCTCCTCAGCCACCCGGAGGCAGCAGGACGGGAGCGTCTGGTCTGAGCTGCCTGGAGCAGCCATGACCTGCACAACCTTCAGGCTCAAGTGAGAAGCAGGGACTCGGCTCAGCCCTGGAACTGATCTGCAGGAGGGAAGGATAGACTCGGAGCCCTGAGGCTGATAAGATCCACACTGCTCACAGCCAAGGGCAGATCCTGCAGCTCTGAGACTGATACAAGCTTGAAAGTGCTCTCCAAAAATACAGAAGTACCTGAAGCTCGCAAATTTTACTAAAATGCATGCTCGAGTTGCCAGGGACTCTCCCTTGGCCAGGGAGGCAGGGCCCGCACGTGTCCCCAGCTTCACAGCCAGCTCAGCTCCCTTGCTGCCCTGGCCCCACCAGGGGCTGCAGGAAGGGAGGTTCCAGGCAGGGGAGAGGCAGACGGCCCGTCACAGGCAGTGAGGCCACCCTGTGTCCCTGCCAGCAGCACGGGTGGCAGCGTGTGGATGCCACTGGATTGTCAGTCCCTGCTCTCCAGGCTCAAGTTCAAGCTCGACCTGCTCACACCTGCCCTCTACCTGGATGCCCCATGCTCCCCTGGCAGGCTAGCTCACACCTGGGCCAAGGGCTTCTTTCCTGGAGGCTTGCTCTGGCCCGCCTGCAGGCGTGTGTCCCAGTAACCTGGCATCCCTCCTCCTGCGTGGCACTGCCGGTTCCAGCTCCTCTGCCTCTGCGTGTGGGCCATGCGGACACCTGCTGACCATGCGTGCTGCAGCCTCCCTCATGTGGCCTGTGGGGGACTCCAGGTGGGCAGCAGCTGTGGTGGGGCGGGGACAGCAGTGGGTGAAAGCCTGGTGCTTGGCTCTTGCGTTCCTGTGACCTGTGCCCACCGTGTCTCCCAGGCACACATGGCCCTCCCAGGTGACATCCAAGACCCCGATGCAGGTGTGCTTTCTGAGCAGCCTGGGCCCCCAACAGTGGTGGGCAAATGAGTCCCTGTGCTTGCTCTGCATTGATGGCCGCAGGGGCAGCGCCCTTCCATACCACTCGGCCGCGCCTCGCCTGCTAGCCTCCACGCTGCTGCTGGAGAGGACTCACGTCCCCCTTTGCAGACCCCCAGCCCCCGAGCTCGGACCTTCTTGTTTGAAGTCCTCGATGCCGCCAGGCACCTGGCCGCCGTCGTAGCTCACCCAGCACCCTGACCAGAGTGCTGCTGGGCTGTGGTAACCTCTCCCAGCCTGCACCTTCCCCTGCGCCCGCAGGGGGCCCAGCTCTAATGAGGCCCCTGGGGTGAGTGGCATCAGGGCCCAGAGACAGGAGCCTCATGCTTGGCAGAATCCCCAGTGGCCAGGCCCCCGAGCGTGGAGAGCCTTCGAGGGCCCCTCGGTGAGTGTGCAGGAGCCACGGAAGGAGCTGGAGACATGGGAGTGGCAGCAGTCAGGGCCTGTTACACCCAGTCTCCTGGACACCCCGGCCAACGATAAGGCTGGGAGAATATCCCTGAGCCAGGGTGTCATCAACAGGGCCACGGCCTCCTGTCATAGGTCCAAGAACAGGACCAGCCCTCCTGTCGAGAGGCAGGGAGGCCAGTCTTCCTGCTCATGCACACACTCCTGAGGCCCCGACCCTGTCCCCTGCAGGCTGAGGCTCTGTCCCCAGGACATCCTACCTGACCCCCATCATCCTGCACTGTCCCGGGAGCAGAATGCCCCTGGCCCGCTTCAGCTGCCCGCTGTGGGGAGAGTCCTGGCTGACCGGCTGCCAGGAGGTCCCCATGACCCTCCTTGGGTTCAGAGGGCAAAAGGCAGGCGGCAGAAAGCTCCCGGGACCCCTCTTCTTGGACATTTCCTCCACAGAACCTTCTCTTTGGGGTCACAGAGCACTTTGCTCCGCACCCAGCCCTTCCCAGCCTCTCTGGAGGAGGGCTGTTCAGCGCCCCTCCAGCACACTGCTGGCCCCAGCTCCTCCCACCCTCGCTTCTCATGTCCTGGGGAACGTGGTCCAGGCAGGCATCTGGCTAGTGCTGGCGAATGCAGTGCTCTATGCCCTTGGGCACGGGGAGGCGGCGAGGACGGGCTCTGGGACAGTTGCAGAAAGCAGGCCCGGCGGGGGGCCCCTGCGAGGCAGGTGCGGCTCATGGTCTCTCCCGCTCTGCAGTACCTCCCACTTCCTGCACCAGAGCCTGGTGAGGACGCAGGCCCCTCAGCCTCTCAGGTTTCCCAAGTGTCTCCTCTTCGGTGGTTGGAAAGCCGAGGCTCCAGAAAACCCTGGATCTCTTTCTCTTGTGACTGTTTCCTCCCTCTTGCTTCGTCGTAGACCCAGATGCCCTGGCGCTGGGGTCCAGGCAGATGCCTGGTCTGTGCACACAGTGTGGCCTGTCCCTGCTCAGGGCCTTCCCCAGAGCCCTCCAGAGCCACGCCTCCAGTGGATTTGGAGCTCCCGGGAAGGCCATGTGTTCCTGACCTCCCACTTCCCAAGGCCCTCAGAGCACTGGGGTGCTCAGGTGGCCGGTGGGTGTGGGGCAAGTGCCACTGGACCTGACTGCGGGTGTCGAGTGGCCAAGAAGGAGACATGAGCCCTCGGCAGAGCTGGCCCCAGTGCCCAGGTGTGCTGGCAGCCTCAGGGCAGCTGAGTCATCTCCAGGCGCTGGCCCAGGGCCCACTAAGCACTCCTGAGCAGGGTGCTCCTGACCCCGAGGCACCCCCTGAGCACTCCTGAGCAGGGTGCTCCTGACCCCGAGGCACCCTGTGAGCACTCCTGAGCAGGGTGCTCCTGACCCCGAGCACCCCCTGAGCACTCCTGAGCAGGGCGCTCCTGACCCTGAGCACCCTGTGAGCACTCCTGAGCAGGGTGCTCCTGACCCCAAGCACCCCCTGAGCACTCCTGAGCAGGGCGCTCCTGACCCTGAGCACCCCCTGAGCACTCCTGAGCAGGGCGCTCCTGACCC
>JAJEJO010001085.1:0-143784 GCA_020662805.1 Glaucomys volans
CTATGCTAAAACCACTGGTAAGCAATTGAAAAGACTGTCCTTATCAATTTCAATAGAAGAGACTGAGAAACCTGGACAATCAAAGTAACTGATTCCAGAACAGACCTGCAAGGTAGAACAAAAAGAGGGTAGAACATGCAGGATTATCAATGGAACCCCAAGGGGCAAAAAGAATGGCCAAAAGGAGACTATCCCCAGCCATAAGACATGGTCCCCACCATATCTTGGTGAAGAAGAGCTAAATGTTTATATCACATTCTTTGAGATAATAATTATTGTACATACTCACATTTTAAAATGAGACATTGTAATTAATAACAGAAGTGGTGGCAAACTAGGATGTGCAGTCTAGAATTCAGTGCTATGGTAAATAAGTTGTCTTGGAACACAGCCACATCTGTGCGTTCGTGTATTATCCACGTCAGCTTTAGCAATACAATAGAATTGAGTAGTTAAAACAGAGACCACATAACTTGTAAAACTTTGAAGTATTTAACATCTCACACTTTATTACAGAGAAAAAATTTGCTGACCCCGGATCTAGACCACAGTTTAATCATACAAACAAATGCTTTTGCCGTTTTGAAGAAACTCAAATTTCAAAGAATGCTCCTACTGTCTTTATATAAAGGCTTTATCTGCCAACTAGTGATAATATTCTTATATTTCCAGAAAATTATCTATGGCACCTATTCTGAGAAGAGGTCCTAGAAATTTTGGAAAAGAAATCTAAAAACAAATTTAAAAAAATGTTTTTACATTGTGTTAAAAGAATATTTATAAAAGTGAAAAATAGAAACCACATTTTCAAAAAAAAGACCAAGAAATGAATGGTTCTTGTAAATTGGCATATATACAATGAATGACATGTTGTCATTACAATAATGAATTAGGTGTATGTGAATGCATAGGGAAATACATTAACAATGTGGTGTTAAGGAAGAAAAGCCAGACACAAAAATGATAGGAATCTCATAATATTGTTTTGGTTTTAAATTTATATTAATGTATATATATAGGTACTGAAAAGATAGGATGTATGTCAAAATGTTAACAAAATATAAGCAATAAAAAAATTATGTTTTCCTCCACTTTTAAAATCACAATGTGGATTCATTTTTGTTATTAAAAAGAAGTAAAGTTTTAGGAGATTACAGAGTGAATAAAAGGGGGCACAAGGGAAGCTCCTGGGATGCTGGTCACGTTGTTCCTGATCTGGGGGCCCATAACATGGGAATGCCCCTTTTTTAAAAAAGGCCACAGAGCTCAAAAGAGAGGGGGGCGCAGCATGTATGCTGCATTCCCTACAGAATTTCATTCATTCAGCATTTACCAGCTGCCTCCCAGGGAACAGACTCCACGCTGAGTACTGAAATAGCATTAAAACCACGACACTCAGAAGGTACACTTACAGAGCCTGTTGGAGCACACAGGCAACATACACAAAAGCACACAAATAACTACTTACATGCATGTGCACTCTAGGACCTAATCATAAATATCCCACCAAATGAGAGCAGGCAAAAAGGAAATTCACTGATCTCAGATTCTGAAGAAGAGTTAAAAGCAAACTAAGGGCAGAGAAGCATCTAGGCCAGTGGTTCTCAAGTGGATGTGATTTTTGCCACCTTGGGGACATTTAGCAATATCTGAATACAGTTATGGTTGTCACACCTGCAAAAGTGCTAGTGGTATCTAAAACATAAAGGCCCAGGATAGTGGCAGACACCCTGCAATGCCCACAAAAGTCTCAGACAAGAAAAACTTGGGCCTAACGTGTCAACAATGCCAATGCTGAGAAACCCTGACCTGGGTCTTTGTTACTCAAACTGTGGTCGGTTGAGGAGCACTATTGTGCATGGCAGCCTGCAACTTAAAATGTTTTTTCACATTTCTAAATGGTTACATTTTAGTGGTTATGTCAATACCTATCTTATCCTTGATTTTACCTCTTAGTCCAAACAGCCTAAAATATGCATTATGTAGTCTTTTACAATATAGACCTGTCTAAGAACCAGGTCTGTACGCAGAGGCTTCAGGAAGCAAGAGCCATCACTGACATCTGACCTCACAAGGAACTGACCTCCAGTCAGGCACTACCTGAGGCTCCTTCTATAATTCCTCAAGTACCCACTACCCTAACTTACAGTTAGACCACAACAAGTAACTAGAATTAAAGCCCAGAACTCCATCCCCCAAAGCCGATGATCTTTATATTCCACAAAATAAGCCCTCTATTGTTTGCTTAGCCAGATATTTTGTCCCCTGCATATCTGACATATAGTTAAAGAAGGAACTGGGTGAATTTATAACATGTTGCTTATTGTATGCCAAAAATGGAGAGGAGTTGAGAAAAAGAAAAGGAGGTTGTTTTTGAAGGTGGTACTTTTACCACTAAAAAGTATTCTAAAAGCTGTTCTCCCTTTTCAGTTTTCTATAGTGAATATGTTACTTCTGTAATAAGGGAAAATACATATTTTTTTATAAAGAAAGCAGAAATAATCAGCCTCACCCAGAGTGTCTACATTGTACTTTTTAAAGACGGCACTATTTTGACAGCCAAAAAAGACACTTAGGAATACAGCATTACAAATTCAAGATCATGTCTATGAACTTGGCTTGGAAAAAACCCTCTGCAAAAATACAACCTACCATCTGTACGATGCATTCAAAAATGATTAGCATAGTATGAAAAAATAATGCTGGAACAGCAGAATTTTTTCCCCTTCATTTTTAAAGACTGTTTGCTGCTCAGTATTCTTTTCAGATTTCTCCACAAGGTGTAAGCAAAGGCGAAATAGAACATTAGGTTATGAAGATGGAAACAGGAAGTAAACAAAGATGAGAAAGGAACATAAATACTCTTTACTGAAGATGTGCTGCAGCTCTAGAAATTTTACCAAGCCCAAGAAAGAATCTTTGTGTGTGCCAATGTAGAAAACTACCTCTGGGAAATCTCCCATTTCTGGCTTCATATGTTAAATCTGAGTCCTACTTTCGCTATCTCAGTCACCCAAATCCACACCATTGTTCTGACATTGTTCTGACTCTCACTCTGGTGTCACTCAAGGTGAGTCAGCAGAGCTTGCAGGTGCAAGGAACAAGGAACGTGCCCCTCAGAGGACTGCACATAGAGCCAGGGACAGTGGACCTCCTGATAGTAGTCTGTGGTCTTCAGACCCCAAAAGGAAACTTGTGACCTGGACTCTGCTTCCTCATTGATCAGGGTACCATCCTGCATAGTTTCTCAAACTCCAAGAGTCCTTAGTAAAACCCAGAGAGTAAATTCCTAGCTCAATAGCCATTCTATGCTTTTGAGATTTGGAACATGAGGTCAAGTTCCTGTCTATATAAATATACTTTAGTAAAGTGAATTCCAAATCATATCAGTTTTAGGAAATTATAACAACCATAAATGTTGATGTGTATTTCCCCCAATAAAAAAAATTAAATGTGTCAAATTTATGCTTGTTAAGAGAATATTGCCACACAAGGACAATGACTCAAAGGACTTAGGAATGCTCTGTTTACATATGAAAAGGAGGCTGGGCAAGTTTTGCTCCTCTCCCTGTTGATGGACTTCTGTTTGTAGAACAACTTGGCTATACCACGAGGTGATCAAGAGAGTGACCTCCTGCCCAGCACGTCAGATAGAAGCTTGATGCCTGGCACAGAGCTTCATCTCTCAAGGTCAAATGAGCTGAATCAAGGAGACAACCTTGGAGAATTTAAATTCGGAAAAGGTAAGGGTTAGATCTGAGCTACTGACCCACACCTTCCCTCCATTCCCTCCAACAGTTTGTTCTTCCATTCTCATGGAGCCAGTGCTACCCAGCTGTCCCTTTCCAGGACAGAGAACACAAGTCAAACTCCAGCAAAGGTTCATAGGCATCACTAACCACCTCCAAGATCTCTTTAATTTCAGAAAGTGCCTTCCTTCATTGGCTGTTGAAACAGGTCATAGCCCTAATGATGGTAAAAAAAAAAAAATGTTCCTTTACTATTGGCTCTCTTCAGTCTACAATGAAATCCATGCCTATGTCTAAGGGTTAGATGAACTGGATATACAAACAGCAACATACTTTTCCAAAGACTGCCAAATACTCAAGCACAGGGGTCAGCAAACTCAGCAAACCTTTTCTATAAAGGGTCAAATAAAAGCATTTTAGGTTTTATGGGCCATAAGGTCTCTTACAGCTACTACACTCTGCTGTTTCAGGGCAAAAGCAGTTACAGAAAACACAAATGAATGAGAATGGCTATGTTCCCATACAACTATTTACGAACACTGAAATTTGAATTTCATATAATTCCTGCAGGTCACAAGGTATTCTTTTTTAAAATTTGTTCCTCAACCATTTAAAAACATAAAGATGATTCTTAGATTACAAGCCATACAAAACCAAGTAGGATATGTGAGTATATTCTGACCAAGAAAATGAGACAACTGTCATATTCCATGGTCTACTATGGAAAATGCAAAAAGCAGAACCTTTCCTCATAAGCTTGGTCATACTTAACTCCATTTCCTCTTCAAACCTAATCTTCCAAAATATTCCTCCAATAGGTTCACTTATCTCCATCTGCCTTATTTCTGCTGCCATCATTCTCTCCACAGCCTCCACCTCTTCTGTATAATTCTTTCATTTTCAAATCACTCTCCACTCAGCAGATTGATGAGCTTTCAAAGAAGTGTGGTCAAGTCACTCCTGGCTTAAGCTTCTTTGACAATACCCCCAAAACATACTGAAATAAATTTGAAATCTCTTACCATAACCTGCAAGGCTCTACCTCTCTTTCTAATATCATTTGTTTCTTCTTTTTATTTTTAGACCTACACAAAGGCTCATTTTGTGTCAACTTGACGGGACTAAGGGATGTCTAGATATCTGGCCAAATGTTATTTTGAATATATCTTCCAGGGTGTTTCTGGATGAGATTAACATTTGAATCAGTGGACTATGTAAAGGAGATTGCCCTCCGCATCAGTCAGGATTCCCCAGAGAAACAGAATGAATATGACAGACACACACCTCTATCCACAATGAGACTTACTGGCTCAGATGATCACAGAGGTTGAAAAGTCCCACAAAGTTCTACCTGCAAGCTAGTAGACCCAGGACACCTGGAGGTGCAAATTATAATCCAAGTCTGAAGGCCTGAGAATCAAGAGTGGTGATGATGTAGGTCCCACTTCAAGGGCAGGACACTACTGCAGCTCAAGCAGTCAGTCAGGGGGAGAAGGACTGTACTCTTCTGCCATTTTGTTTTATTCAGGCCATTAATAGGTCAGATGCTATCCATTCAGTTTGGTGGACAATCTGCTTTCTCAATCCACCAACTAAAAGGTTAATCTCATACCTAATGATGATTTTTAATCACATTTACCTGGGTATTCACTGGCTCAGTCAAGTTGACACATAAAATTGATTATTACACCCTCCCTAACGGGCATGTTCCTCATTTGATCAGCTAAAGCCCTGAAAAGAACATAAAGGCTCATTTTTCAGTGAGTAGGAGGGAATGCCTCCTTCATGACTGCCTCTGAACTGGGATATCAACTTTTTCCTGCCTTTGGACTAAAAATGAAACATCAGTTTTTCTGGGTCTTAAGGCCTCTGGTCAGGAACTACCCAGTTGGCTCTCAGGGTTCTCACACCTTTGGGCTCAGTCTGTTATTACACCATCAGCTCTCCTTTGACTCCAGCTTGCTAACTCACCTTGCAGATATTGGGACTTTCCTACCTTCATGAGCCAATTCCTTACAACAGATCTTTCAGACACTTATGCCCTATTGCTTCTATTTCTCTGGAGAACCCTGAATTAAACAACCATGAAGTGTCACCCTGCGTGCCTTTCACTTGCACACAGGATGCTCTTTCCACATTAGGGCTTCTGCATGCTTTGTCTTTGATGAACGCTCACCACTCTTTTTACCATTTCAGTCAATGTCTGCTTAAGTTTCTCCACCTTTAGTATTTGTTGAAAAATGGCTTCCTCTCACCCTCCATTGAAGATTCTTGATCTGTCTTTTGTACTTTGTTCCCTTGAAAACATTTATCAAATCTGTAATGATTTGACCATTCACTTCCAGTGGTCCTCCCTCAATGGAAGGAAAGCATCATTGCAGTCTTCACTGCTTGTGGGGTATTTACTGTGCTCCCCAGCCTCAAGGCAGAGCCTGTCTCAGTACCTACTCTAATTCAATATGGTGAAATAAATGAATAGCCCCGAGTTTACACTCCCTGCCCTCTTTCTTGGGTAAACCATCTGTTTTATTAGAAAATGATTTTTGTATGTACCAGATGATTCAGGGATGGTAAAGGTCCCCCCACAAAGGTAAGGCTTAGTCTCCTCTTCCACCACGAAGTCCTTTGCCCTCTTTACGCTGTTCTTGCTCTCTATACACATCACTGAAATGAGGCCTGATTCAACCAAGGGGCTATATCCTCCCACTCAACACACTGGTGCTTCAGGTTAATAGTTTAGTCTCTCCCACTACCAGCTAATACAAAGCTCCAGTTCCCAGGCACATAGTAGGTGCCTAAGGATTCGAGGAATGAATCCCTTCTTCATTAATTCAGAGGTTCTTCTAAGTCAGAAAGACCTGAAGTAACAATGAAGTATCAGTAGCAGGGATGAAAATTAATAGGTATAACTTTAACAAGAAGACCCTTTGCTTAGAAAAGGAGGATTTGAGAGCTTACCAATTTAATGGTCCTTTCCCATGTAAAAATTAGTTTTTTTCTATTACTCATGGCTGCCTTGGCAGGGTGCACACAGGCATTGTGTCCCTTACACTGATCTGAGAGCTCCTAAATTCCACAGCACAGGAAGCAAAGTGAAAGATGGACAGGATTCGCTGACTTGTTTCTGGTTAGGTAGTGGTGAAGCAGATGAGCTACTCAGTATTGTAGTTCAATTCATCCTCTAAGCTGCAACAAACTGCAACAGAAAGAATATCTTTAATTTAGGTAGAACAATCTGATCTTGGTGCATGCTGAAACTTAATTGAAGATAAAATAACCTGCCAGCACTAGTTATGTGAGTTTGTCTTCCCACACCTCAAAGTCCCCAAACGAGGCCAGGCACAATTACCTGAAACCTGACAGCAAGTCAGGGAACTGGGTTCTGGAAAAACTGCCTTGGCCAGAACTGTTCTATCTTGGGGAGAATCACGGGCCTTAAAAGATCTCTAGGCTACATATGCCTGGGGTAGTATTCTGCTTGCTAGTTCTTAAATGCATATAATGTGATTGGAGTGTGAAATGTGTTTACTTACTGTACAACAATTTTTCTAACCAAGTCAGAAGACCCCTAACACCTACTCCACTGAGAAAGGTTTAATCCTGTGACTTCTCCAGTGTAAATTTCATGCCGAAGAGCCTAAGTTTGGAAAAACAAGGCAGTTATTTTTATACCTGCCCAATTTTCTGTTAACAGACAAACAAAAAGATCCATGGCGATGACTCCCCAAGATCTCTTGAAAAAGATCCCTGATTTAAAACTGGCCTAAGTCTGGGCACTTTCCCTTTGAATATAATGCTTTTCACAAAGCAGCCCCTTCAGGTGTAAATAGCAACTGGAGTGAAACTGCAGGTATTCTTCTTTACTGGCTCCAGATAACGCTAACCAGGTTGTTTATTTTTCAGCCATCTGACATAATGTTGGGGTGATATGTCTGTCTTATTGACATGGGTCACACTCTAAAGTGATCAAGTCTGGCCACCAAAACTGGTGCTGCTTCTGATTCATCACAAATACATTCACTGCTCTTGCATTTTTACAAAGCAATGCAGTTCAGTTGGTACTGCAGTTCTTTTTTTATACAGTACTCTTTTATTTGACTCAAAGTACACATTTGTGAGACACTGCTAAAAGTCACAAAAGGAAGGAGGGCATTCATTGATCATGCATCTCCTAAAGCTTTATTTCCACAATGCATGGTAAGTGCTAGAAATGAAGAAATGTCTCAATTTGCCTGCATACCTCCAACATGGCTTTCTAATAAGTAAGGCTACAGGGTAAAAGCATTCCTTAGCATTTGACTAGTGAAGACTCCCACAGCTGCTAAGATTAGGTTTCTAGGAGGACTTCCCCTTCTCTCCTCAATTGCATGCATGAAAAATACAATCGTCTCAGCTTGATTCCACCTATACTTTCTTCTTTGAACTTATACTTTTGTTTTCTTTAGTTTTTTTTTAAAGTCAATTGAAACAGCAAAAAAGTAATGACAATGTCACGAATATTCTTACTGAAAACTACTGTACCTTGCCAACACAGCTTAATAGATGGTGAGTCTATCCAAGAATTCAGGACCACCAAGGCTGACAGACACAATGTCTATCCCAGGAATCAATACAAGTTGGTATTTCTAAAAGTAAAATACATTAAGTGGAGGAGGAAAGTTTTCTAGGAGCAAATGAGTATAGGAAATACAGAGTTAAATAAAAAATGAGTTGCTTTTCTGCAGAATCCCTCTAAGCCTTTAATATTTTGATACGTATTGTGAACCTTTTAAAGCTTTTCCCTATTGAATTTTTCCATAAAGTACAACACTCTGTAGGGTGAGTGTACCACAGAATAAACTTTGGGAATTCCTGGAATAGATCCCTTAAAAGCATCAAAAATAGTTCACTATCTTCTCTCTCTCTCTCACACACACACACCCCTTCCCATCATAAAGACATTTTTATACAGTGCAATGTAAAATAGAGCATTATAACACAGAGAAGACACAGGACAATGAACACGTTTCAAAATGCTCTTATTGCTCCTATTTCCTACTTGACTGGCATCTCGGGCAATTCTGATACAAGCCTTTCCTCCAAAGCACAAGGTGATTTGATGAAAGCATGAATGAACAAAACGAAGGGCTGCAGAGAAGTGTGACTGCCACATCTGTTAGCAGTGCGTTTGGTAAGCCTTCCCCTGTCACTATATATATTCAGAAATAATGACAAAGAAATGTAGTTCCTCCGGGCAAATGAAACGGAGGTGCAAATTAGAATCACACCTCCAGTCTCATTTTGGTATCACTTCTTGTCTGGATAAACAACACTTACTCTCACTCTCCTACTCGTGGCAAGTAGCCACTGTTAACACTTGCATTAGGGATCAGTCACAACAAATTACAGTTAAGTTTCACACTGCACCACAGGAGGCAGCCTGGGCCCCAGGAGAGTGGAGTGAAGCTGGGCTGCATTACCAATTTTGAGATAACTAGCACTGGAGCTGAAAGGGCCCCCATGCCTCAGCCACATGAAGTGGTTAAAATTCTAATACTCTAAGTGGTGTCTTAATATTTCTGTGTATGGTAGTTTATTATTCTCTGTGGAGAGCAGCAGTGGGTAGCTGCTTGCAAAAGGGGTGATTTTAATCACCAATCATTTTCAAGAACACAAGAGATCAGTGGTACTCAACTGTGAAAGCTTTAGTGTAATGAGAAACTGCCTGTGTGGATTAAAAACACAAACAGATTTCACTTCAAGATAATTGTGTTAGATGCTAACTTTCAGGATATGGTAAGCATCTATAGACTATGGGCCACATTTTTTTTAAAAATTCATTGGAATGAGGAAAATTAGGATTCTCAGGTCATCCACAGATGGGTTCTATCTAATGACTGGGCAGAAAAGGGGGTTATATAGCCTGGATCATACACAGCTAGTCTACTTGTTGCTCAAGTAGGGGTAAAGTCTGCCTTTCCTAGTGAAATACACAGGGGAAACCTGGGGGTCGGGGGTAGTCTATAGAATACATGCAACTGATCTAAAGAAAAAAAGGCAAAATAGAACTTGAAGAAATCTTAAGAATCATCATAACTATGTGTAACTATGAAAATAAGTAGGGTTAAAATGTCTTTAAGAAACAAATGCAGATAAACTCATTCAATATTGCCAGATTTACTACTTTTTGAGGCATATTATTTACCTAAGGTACTGTAAGAAACTCCGAGTGATCTCCAAATTCCAAGACGGAAAGGGAGGAATCGAGGTGCTTTGTGATATGGAACCAGATTATTTTCCAAGATCTGGGAATGGCATTCATTCCATAATTTAATAGATTAAGAAGGGAGATAAAAGGTTTTTGATATGCTTTAACAGCAAGCCAAACACAGTTTGGTTTATGTGTGGTTCTCTTTCCATAAGGCTCCTGTGGCTAAGTTTCAGGTATCCGCTAGCTCTCAGAAGTAGGAAAAATTTACTAGAATTCCTAATTTGAACATCCTCTCAATCATGCACTCTGGGACACCCATTACTATAGATGCTCTTTCTGATTTATAAGAGATCATTATGTGAAGGACTCCTTACAATCCAGAATTTGCATTGCTATCAGTAGCTCTCCACTATGGCAGTTGCCATGTATCACAGCATCTAAGTACTGGATATGCATTGCATTATCTGATTCGTCCCTCACAACAAATCTGTAAGGTAAGTTTTATGCTCAGAGGCTTAATGACATGAACTAAATCACTCCAGGTAACAGAACAAGTAATATGGCACAGATTCAATCCCAACCTGTTGACTTCAGTAAGTACATGCATGTTCTTACTGAGAAACTACTAGGAAGAGAGGAGGGAAACAGACGTGAATAAACCAACACATACATTGTCAATGAGTTTAAAGCTTAACAGAGCCAGACATGAGAACCACTAACCCTTGAGACCCCAACAGATTTTAGACCTGGAGCAGAGGAGGCAGAAGGTGACACGTGAAGTGAGTCTTAGAAAGAAGAAAAGGTGCCAGGCACGGTGCACGCCTGTAATCCCAGAGGCTCTGGAGGCTGGGGCAGGAGTATCATGAGTTCAAAGCCAGCCTCAGCAAGGGCAAAGCTGCTAAGCAACTCAGTGAGACCCTGTCTCTAAATAAAATACAAAATAGGGCTGGGGATGTGACTCAGTGGCCAAGCGCTCCTGAGTTCAATCCTGGTTCCAAAAAAGAAAGAAAAAAAAAAAAAAAGAAAGAAAGAAAGAAAGAAAGAAAAAAAGTTTCCCTTTTCCTACTGAAATCCTATTCTCCCTCCCAGGCTCATCAGACTTAGGTAAGGGGAAAAGGGCACTGAAGACAAAGGGAAAAGATAGGGTGCAAACACAAACAATGAGAGGCAATGAAGATTACAAACTGTCCAGGCTAAGGTGCAAGTGTGTGAAATGTAAAAGGTAAGAATGGAAAGGCAGGACTGGGACAGTTGTGCAAGTGGGAAATGCTTTGGACTTGTATAACACTGTACCATATGGCAACTAGATTCCAGCAAGGTTTACCCTGTGGCTCCTTGTAAACCTCCTCCTTTCATTTCGACAGGTATTTGCCCTTCCTCTCACCTGACCTATTGCAAGTCACTTAGTCTCCTAATTCTCTTCCATCTCTCTTAAGTTCTCCTTCAAATGCCCCTCAAACTGTGCCACCATCCCTCATCTGCAAACCTGGCCTCACAAAGAGCCTGCCTGGGTCTCTATAATTTGGCCCCAAGCCTCATTTACTGCTCTACCTTTTTAAGTACATAACATCTTAGCTAATAAACTCAGTTTGGTCCTCTTTCTAAAACAGCTAAGACGGTTTTGATAATAAAACATAGCTTCATTTCGTCTCCATAACTCGGCCTCTTTCCCAGTGTTCACAAAGCAACAAATGGGCAACTAAATATACAGCAAAACCAAATTAGGACT
The DNA here is from genome assembly GCA_020662805.1 of Glaucomys volans. Taxonomy (NCBI): domain Eukaryota; kingdom Metazoa; phylum Chordata; class Mammalia; order Rodentia; family Sciuridae; genus Glaucomys; species Glaucomys volans. The sequence goes on from JAJEJO010001085.1 coordinate 11,669, forward strand.
CTCACCATCATCCTGAACTTCTATCCTCCTTCACTCTGGATCCAAACATAACTTTTAAAAAGCTACCACAGCTATTAGTCCTAACTGGACAGATTTTAGAATGGGATGCCATCATTCCCCATTTGTTTTACAGCCACCTTTTAACGGATTATTGATTTCAATAATCATATTGATTATTGATTTCAATCTTAACTTTCTCACAATCCATCATCCAAAATTTTCACCCAAATTGGACTGCATTATCCCCTTGCTTAAAACTCTTCAAAGTATCCCACTGGGCCTGGGGGGTAAAAATAAAACCAAGAACAAAACAAAAATTTTAAAAAATAAAATAAAATAAAAACTAATATTGGTGAATAAGAGCTATCAAGGTCTGGCTCCTGTTCGTACCCGTGAGACTTACATCTTACTATTCCCTCCCTTGTCTTATACTTTACCTAATGGGAACTACAGGGACATTCTTAAACACACACTTTACTCTCTTTCACCTCCTGATCTTTGCATCAGTCCTGCTTTTCTTGCCGTTACCTTTCTGAGACCTGGCTTCCACGGTATTTCTGCAGGGAAACTGGTCTGCCTCCTCACCTCTAAGTGATGTAGTCCCCTTGTACTCTTCTGCAGCTCCTTAAAGGTCTGCCTTGCCCTTCCATGCAGGAAATTCCTGTCTTCTTGTCTTTCTCACTCATTCTTATAAGAAGCTGTCAAGGATCTCATCATAAAATCCTTGCAACCTCACACATAAAAAAACAAAACCTATTTTCTATGAGAGTCAACATATCTACCCATATTTGTGTATTATCTGCTTGTTTTTCATTACTTTCTGGAATTCTGAAAAAAAATACAGTAAAATGGTTCGTCCAATTCTGAGATGCAATACTAAAAAATAAACTATATATTCATATAATTCTTCTCTACTCTTCTCCTTTTTTTCCCCCTGCTCTAGCAAGCTTGGCTACTGGTCCTCTGGAGGCGTTCACAACCACCTGTCAATAAGAAAATATAGTGAGTTAACATAATCACAAATGAGAGCAATAAAGACATTGACTCCACCTACCATTTCTCATGAAACTGTTATACCAACTTCATGAATCAACTGGGGCCTAGAGACTACTTGTTCACTGCACTAGGAATAAGATGGAAAATAAGTCAGTATTCACCTCTCTCTCACAACAGTTCTTTACCTTCTCTATTTCATTCATTCTTCTCTGCTGTTAGTGAATTCTCCTAGCAAAGCCAAATTCTGAAGTGCACACGGCACTGTTGGGCATTTGAGTTTGGTTTCCATGTTATCTCTGACCTTGAGATGCTTTAGTGGGGCATAAGAAGGTCCCCAATTGTTTGACTTAACAAAGAAAATTAAGTCTCAAAACAGAAGCAGAAATATTAATGCCGTCCTTTGATCACCTAGCAAAAAGTGTTAGTACCTCTCCCTTCCCCATATTCCTGATTACAAATGAAAAGGCAAACACTGGACAGATGTAAGAAGGCACTGTCTCTGCAAAAGCAGAACTTTCAGATGGGCACAATTATCACCCCCTCCCAATGGAGAATGAAGAGAGAGGAAATGATGCAAAATAATGCAGGAACATTTGACTATTCGCATTCTAGCTTGTACACAATTTCTCATTCACTTGCCTAGACAGTTAACCATCAGTCTGGATGTAAAGAATTAAGCCCGACCAAGAAACAGGAAGTATCAGCTCTGTCAGAAGTGTGTTTATTTTGGTGGCTCACATCTGCAGCTTTTTCCCTTCAATGTTTCCTTTCAGAACCAAAATGGGGAAGAGAACAAAGGTACTGGGCCTAAATCCATCTGTGATTGTAATATGCTGAACCTCCCACAGCATCACAAGAAGGGAGTCATTAGTTTCATGCTGAAGAACTCCAACCCACATACAGGCAAAGCCTAGAAGTAAAGGAACAGCCTATTCAACATAACTAACTTCATTCAGTATACCTAACGACATCCCAGGACTAAGCCAGTCACACCCAATTTGAAAGCAGTGTATCTAAATGGATATGTCCTGACTGACATTCACAGGCACCTGATGTTCCACTGGGAGCCCAACATCAGCATGTAATCTTAGTGTCACATTGTGCTGATGAAGAAATTACTTCCGTAATAGGCAGCTCTGTGAATAAACAGTGAACACTGTGGAGGAGGAAGGGAGACTACCTGAAGCCAAATTTACAAAACCAAAGGATATGGAGTTCACAACATCAGCCATACCACTAACTACACTGCATAAATATAAATCCTTAGCTGGGAAAATCTCCCATGTACACTAAATCCCTGTGGTCTAGGACAACACTGCAAGATACGGCTAGTGACCAAATCCTGCTGGCCACCTTTTTGCAAATAAAGTTTCGTTGGAACATAGCCAGAATTGCCTGTTTGCACATTATATACAGTTGTTTTTATACCACATAGAATAGTTATATTAGAACTCATATGGCCAGAAAGCCTAAAATAGTATCTGTAATAGTTCATCAGCCCTGGTCTACAATGGTGGACCATTTGTTATTGCTTTATAAAACTAGGATCTGGATAAAAATTATTTTGTCTTGATTCTTTAATTCTTCATTGAAGACCTCAGTAGTTAAGATTTGGGGTTGGCCCAAAAGATACCCCAATTCTCTGCTTGGAAACCCTATAGGAACAGGTCCAGGTGGCAACCCTGCAAACCTGAACAGATGCCTTTTTTTCTTCTGCCCATGAGACAGATGGTCCTCAGGGAGGGGGAAAAGAATTAGTCCATGAGACAGAATTCTCTGTGCAGCACTAATTTTGGAAATATATCCCTGATCCATCTGGCCAAGGAGGATTCCTTAGGAGTACCTTTGCTATTCAAGTTTGCTTAACATTCAGGAAAGGAATCCTGCGTTCCAAAGCTAGAACCTCAGGTATTTACTCTGTTAAAAATCTCTACAAAGCATTCCCACTCTGCTCTTGAGACAGTGAGTCTCAAATAATCATTAAGAAGATTCTAAGGACAAAGACAAGGAGAGTGCCTCATTTGGGGACCTCATTTCAGAGAATATGTTTGCTTTCCTGACAGTAAATATTCTGAGGTGAGGGAAGTAACACCTTGATATTCTTCCACATACAAGAAGTAGGAGCAGCAGCATAGTTAACCTTCTGCTCTGACAATAGCTAGCTCTCCTGTTAGGCTCAGCAGCGCTTCTCAGGAACCACTTGAACTCATCTTTGATATCCTGACCTTGTTATTCTAAAGGGTATTTCTCCCTCGGTAACAAATAATAAATCTGTGGTTAATTAGAACTCAGACTTAACAATTTTCTCTATGCCATTACTAATTCTCCATAGCATGGAGTGTTGGTCCCTAAATAGCAAAGAGATAAAATTAAGATCAGATATGGGGGAAAGTCAGGCAACTAAAGGCAAAGGTATTAAGAAACTGTTGATAGGGCTGGGGTTGTGGCTCAGTGGTAGAGGACTTGCCTAGCACACGTGAGACGCTCGGTTCAATCTCAGCACCACATAAAAATAAATAAATAAAGGTATTGTGTCCATCTACAACAAAAAATATATATATATAAAAAAAGAAAGAAACTGCTGACAAGATTGCTTTCACATAATCTCAGTCATCAGTATTTTGAAGCCTGATGGATTCAGGCTTAAATTCCAGTTCTACCACTTACTGCCATGGTAATCTCAGGGTCCTTGTGTATAAAATAACCATCTAGTACTTGTGACATCAGTGTGGGGAGTAAGTAAAAATGTATATGACTCATTTAACTGATTTACAGTAAACCCTTAACATGTACTTAATCATTTCTAAGTTCCTGCTAACAGAATAGTTGCTGTTACACGCAATCATGAAGGTGAACCAGGGAAGAAGTCACTAGGAAAGTTACCTTTCTTCAGAGTCATGTATTTGGAAGCAAAGGGAAATTCTTATTAGTAGAGATGTTATTATATCCCACATTTACTTTTCTTATCAGAAATATTATGATTTTTTTTTTTTTGAGACAGGGTCTCACTAAGTTGCTGAGGGTGGCTTTGAACTTGGCAATCTCCTGCCTCAGACTCCTGAGCCTCTGGGATTATAGGCATGCACCACTATGCCCAGCATGATTCTCACTTTAAAGCGCATTTGGTCTGATGCCCTTGTGTGGAGTCACTTATGAGCCTAACCATTTAGCATTGCCTCATCTGGTTTTAACACCAAAGGGAAAGAAGAGACCACTTCAAAGAAGGGGAGATCTTAAAATGCAGCTGTAATATCAGGAATATAACATCATTGAGCCTAAAGCAGGACAAAGCATTTGGGTTAAGTGGTCAGTCTTACTACTTTTTAATAACATACTATTTGCTTACAAAATCTGACTCCTTGTTTTTCTAAAATTATAACACCCTCTACATGAGATTCTTAGACACATGTACAAAATGTAGGAACAGGGACAATGAACAAATCATAAAGCAAGGATGAAGAGTTGATTTTCATACATGGAAGAAGGAAAAAAAGGGAAAAATTTGATTTTTCATGTAAATCAAGCTGGGAACAAAAATGGCAAAGGGCTTTATAGAAGAAAACCAAGGCTTGAATTGTTTCTGGAAGCAAAAGGGGCAGCCAGGGCACGCTAGAGAACAGCTACAGTGACTTCGGGTTCTATCTGCTGTGAAAATCATAAAGCTCACCTCTGTGGTCACTCCCTGAAAGCAAAGAAAGACTACCCATCCGCCTCTCGCCAGATGCTTCTCTTATTCCAGGCTCCATGGGTTTGGGCTACATCTGAGCTTACTTTCAACCATGTTGCGAGCTAATTACAAAGAACCCAGAAATGTGGGAACAAACTGGGAATACTGTAGGCTGCTCTAACAAACCTTAGCACCATCTGCTGAAATATTAAGATGCTTGTTTTAAAAGTTGGCTGTCAGAGAAGGAGGCCACAGCATAGGCAGTGAGGAAGTTGTCTTTAATAATCACTTCTTCTCTTTCCTGTACACAAGCAGTAGGGTGCTGAGCCAAGGTGAACAGTCCAGAGATAAAAAACCATCTCTGCTCACCTTCTCTGGGTCCTGGTGCCAGCAGGAGAGAACTGAGAGCCTCAATCATCAAAGGAGAAAAAACATGACAAAAGGTCTATGGCATGCTTGTGTATCTCAGCGATCAATAGTCATTTGGGAAACTACATAGGAATGTCATTCAACTCTGTTTATAATTAACTGGCAGGGAGACATTCAAAGTGAGTGTGTACTGAGGAAAGACATACCATTTATATGATTTTTATCCTGGTATGGTGGTTCCGCAGTAACTCAAGTCCACATATAGTCAAGACTCACAGAGGCCTTCATACATGAGAGAGCATCATCATAAGGATAGAAGTGACCATAAGGAAGATAGGAATCTTGCAAGATCCTAACTACATGCTTCAAGTAGCCACACTAACTAGAGAGGCTCCAAACAACAGAGATTTGTGGAGTTTCACTGTTGTGAGCCACTGTTACTGAGACAGACTCAGTTCCTCCATCTGCTTTGCCTGTTAACTTGCTCCCATTCTCCATAACTGGACCAAGTCACCCACTGGCTAGCCTACAGACTGTTTGTCCTTGCGGCAGATACCACTGGTCCAATTAGCTGAGGCCAGGTAAAAGAGCCTGGCCAACAAGGGCTAGGGAGAGTCCCAACCTCAGCGGGAGTTGTGAGAAAGGGAGACCAGTGTGGAGGGGGGCTTTGAGCAGTGGGTTCCGTGCTGCTAATGTACCACAGAAGCAGTTCTGCAACCTAATGGTGTTCGGCCTCACATTTCTGCCCTTTGCAGCAATTCCTTACACCCAAAAGGGTAGAGAGGATTATTTCTCAGTCTCAGCAGTCTGTAAGTAGTAACCACATAGACGTACAGACAAGACCTTTCCTACTAATAAATGCAAAAAAAATACCAATGAGGACAGACAGCTAACTTAGGAAAGGCTTTCTTCCTCTTCCTTTGCTGTGTTTTGTTTTTAAAGTCCTGTTGAGCAGAATTAAAAGGTGCTTGGGTCTTGATTTCACTTGTCAGGAGGCTGGCCATTTTTTACCATTACGTAGAGGGGTGGCTCTGAGTTTAGCCCAACCATCTGTCATCCTTCACAAGCCTCAGGGATTCACAGCAGGACCAGGAGAGTTTGCCAAACCTCTGAAGCAGGCTCTCAGGACCGGGCTGACAAATCTGTCTGGGTGACCAGACAGAAAGACCAGACCCACATATGACTAGACGCAGCCTGAAATACAGGTACAATGGGTCATAGCAAAAGAAATGTTGCCCTCCAGAAAGAAAAGGGCCCTTACAATAATCACTATCAGAGCCATGGATGCTACCTGCACACCAGCTAGAGCAAAAGGGCTAGAAAAGGTCTTTTGGTAAGCCAAACCTATTCACACAAACCAAAGTTAACGTTGCAGTAAGCATCAAGTTGCAACATAAGCCAAAAGATCAAAAAACTTTCACAGTAGGCATGAAATATGGAAAGAATGTTGAACTTTAAAAAGGGTAAGGCATTTAGAGTCCTCCACCCCAAGAAAATTAAGTTCTCAAGACATGGGTATTGAATGTCTCTGAATCAGAATCCACCTATTAAGAAATTTCATCCAAGTGGCCCTCAGCACCACACAGCTCCCCATGGTTAGTTTCTAAAGCATGAAGGAAGCAGACCGGCCTTTGTAAGAAATGTTAGTCACAATTTCTCCACCCTCTTTTTAATGCACTTTTAACACTAGGTTAGGCATGAGAAAGCATGTCAATAGGAGCCAAGTGTGAACCCAGGTGCTGCCATTCACCAGCCTGTTACATGCAATTAGCCCCTCAACCTGAGCTTCAGGTTCTTGCCTATTAAATGCAATCTCACCTATAAATGAGTGTATTAGTACCTGCCCTATCTAGTTCACCACAAGATTCAAACTTTAGGACCCTAAGGCAGGCATTCTCATTTTTTTTTAATTCTCAAAATTTTACTATTTTTTGTTTTTGTTCTTTTTAGTTACACATGACAGTAGAGTATAATTTGACTATTTATACAAACATGGAGTATATCTTATTCTAATTAGGATTCCAGTCTTGTGGTCATACATGATGTGGAGATTCACTGTGGTGTACTCATATATAGGAAAGTTATATCAGATTCATTCCATTCTCTTTCTTATTTGGCATTCTCATTTTTAATAGCTGCATAGACTCAAATCTATTTTACCCAGCTTTCAATGAAACAGGGAGTATGCTGAGAAGAGGCTCTTGTGCCTAAGCTCAAATCCCAAATTTAAATCTCAGCTCTGCAAATAAATCTTAGAAACTTAAACACCTGTTTTGTTAGCTATTAGAGAGTGGAACACAACTGATTGTAGAGCTGAGAGGGCTAGGCTTACAGAGGATACTCAGTGAAACACTGGCTTTCTTCTAATCCCATGGTCCCTTTCAACTAAAAACCTCCAGAATTATCTGATGACTTTGGGCATCATAATAACTTATGTAGTATGTACACACACATACCATGTCTAAAATGAACACAAAAACCAGATTTTCCTAGCACACATTTTTCAGAAAGGATCTTTGCAAATTTTTTAAACTCTTACACTATCCTAAAAAGCACACCTGCATAAGCTGAAACAAAATAAATTTTGTAAGGAGTAAGCTTTTAAAATCCTGACACCTGTCATATAGAATTTTCTCTTAGAAATCACTTTGTGTATTTGTGAGGTTACTTTTTATTATTAAAAAGATTTAGCTAAAAATTAAGGGCATATGAGTCAAATTTTACATCCCCAAACTTAACTTGTGATCAAAGCAGCAGCTTACTAAGTACCGCACCCACTACAAGTAGTGAAGCAACTGTTTTTCCTTTCATTTACACAATCAAGTATACAATGCCAACACAGAATAATGGTTTAAACGTTACAGGGGGGGAAATTCTCTAGAAAAAATTTACTATTGGAGAGTGTGTGCATTTTCCAATACCACTACTATTTAAATATTTCCTGATACAAAGAAAAATATACTTCAACTCAGTTTCATTTTGACAGGGGCACAAACACACCTATTAAAACCCATCTAGTATCCACATTGTTGCAGATTTAGCAGTCTGGCATGGGTGGGAGTCTCCACTTCCTGACCACGCTGATCAACAGACTGCTTGTGAGCCTCAAAGGTACCTACGCTCTCAAAGGATAAACACATAAAAATGCCTGAAGGCAAAGCAGTAGGCAGCCAAACTGAGGCTGCCTGAGAACTGCTCTAAATCAACTTAAAAAGGAAAAACCGGATGGCTGTGTCAGTTGCTGAGGTCTGGCCTCTGTTTGTTGTACAGTTCTTGGCAAGAGGAGCAATGAGAAGTTATCAGAGTTCTTAGAAGGAAGTGGAATCTTAGAAAAGCTGAGATGGACAATTTTTTCTTTTTGATGGATAAAGAGGGCAAAGCTTCTGGCCAACCCATTAAATGCTTTACAGGAAATTGTTTGGACATTATTCCCCTGTACTATTTATCTTTATATAGATCTTCATTTCTTCCAGCGACTACAGAACAGTTTTCTATCAGCCTTAGTCCTTTGCAGCATCACTTTTCAATAAATAAATGTGGAAATACAGTGAATCCACCTTCAGTCCTTGGTAAAAAAAAAAAAAAAAAACCCAAAATTGGTTGCAAAGGATCTTAACCTTACTGCGCTCAACATCTCAAGTGATATTTGAAATGTCCCAATTCCACAGGCCATCCAATCAAAGCTGCAAGATGTCCTAGGAAAGCACAACTCTCACTGCACACACCCCAGGTCTACTGAATTAATCTCTGGGCCCCAGAGTCTGTTTTTGCAAGGTCTTGGGTCAATCTTAAGCACATTCAAGTTTGAGTAACACTGCCTTAAAGCACTTCTCAAACTTTAATATGCACACCATCACTTGGGAACTCTGCTAAAATGCAGATTACACTTCAGTAGTTTGGCGGTAGAGATACATCTGCATTTCTAACCAGTACCTAGGTGAAAACGCTGCTGATCCATGGGCCATACTTAGAATAAAAGCATGTTAGAGAACAGGGTCCAGGGCTATTATTCTGTGTACTTTAATAATTTACTAGCAACCAATTGGAAACCAAGATTATGTGATACTGAAGCCCCCATGGTGGTGATGGTAAGTAATCAGGCCATTGCCAGAAATACTGTGCATTTTATTTTAGAAAAACCTATGCCCTCTAATTTAGATGGTGAGTGCTAGTGTAAAATGTATTTGAATATTTTCAGGTATTATTTCACATGTTTCTAAATCACAGCCTGGTACCTGTAAGTCTGCAGTTCTAATCACACAGTGAAGGCTCAAAATTAATCAAGTCAATTGCTTCTCCTTTACCTGAGTTCCACCTGCCAAATGAAGGCATTTATACAAACGAATCTTCAGGCTTATGTACTCCTGCAGCTACAGTAACACACATGACCAACAGCAAACAGTAAAAACAGAAATAGCCAAAATTGCTACTGAGATAAGGACTTTCCACACAAAAAGAACGGTAAGATAACTGAATAAATGCTCTCATGTCTCTGAAGGCAGTCATATAAAGATTTTATTCTGAATTCTATTCCACTGAAATTTGCTAGTCTTGGGATCTCTTGCAGGTACATTTACAAGACACAGAGAACTATCGGTCTTGGTCCCAAAATTTAATCCCTTCATCATGACTTAATTACCAAGTATATCATTTATCATCTACCTCCCTAGGAACAGAGAACTCTTCTTTCCATCTTATTTGGCAATGATGAAAGAAGCTGAAACATTCATATTTCATCAGAAATTGCTTTGTCTCCTCATGACTAATGTTTTCCTATCTGTAAAATGGGGATACTATGTACCTTTCAGAATCACCATGAAAATCAGCAATAAGCAGTGTGAAACACCCAATCTAGTAACCCAGTCATGGCTGAAATTCAACAAAAGAAAGCCAATATAACAAGACAGGTCTGAATGATGAAAATCATTTGAACATGCACCAGTATAAAGACTATAACCAGATATGAACCATTTTACCTTGGATGAGAACTCTGATCACAAATAAAACCTCTTTTACCCAGTTTGTGGTACTGTGTTCTTAGCAATAAAAATTGGACTGATACACAGGCATAGATTAACACTAACTTCTTGAAAGAGAAAATAAAATTTTAGGGTAAGCCAGGTCTCACACTAACTTTGAGTAGCAGTTACTCAGACTTCATCCTGCCTTAAAAACAAATACACAGCTGTTTTGAACATTCCCAACACCCAAAGCACTGTGGAAGACACAAAGAGAAACACCAAGCCGAACATGGGAAAGATCCCATGTTAAGGAGTTTTCCAGTCTAGAAAGGTAAAACATGAATAAAGATATCTATGTTATAGACTACCCCACTGAAAAGGTAAAAAATCTCAGCTGGTGGGCTCTTTCCCAAGAGGTAAATTTTCAGTAGTAAAACCAAGTCACCTCATTTAAGGGCAAAAGTCAAGTATTTCTATGATGGCCTCTATTAATCACCATCATACACAGCATTAAGACCACAGACTCTGATTGACAATGAGGTGCAGCTCCAGCTCAACAATTACTAACTGTAGTCCTTGGACAAGGTTTTGATCTCCTACAGTCTCCTTTTTACGTCTGTAAAGCAGGGATTAGTAGAATGCCTCTTTTGTTTGTCAAATAAGATACTGCACACATGCTGTCATATCTGAGATTTCTGGGTGAGACTGGAGCAGGACTAGGCAACTGTGGGCTTCCTGCAACCTAAAGAGAAGACAAGCCAGGAGGAGGAGGAACAGTCAGAGAAAGAACACCTCCAATTTCCTCTGCCCTCTTCCCTTAGTTCCAACCACTAAACCAATGGTCTGCCTTGGCTAAAAAATGTCCCTTTGCTATGGAGCTCTTCCGGGACTCACTGTAGAGTCATGAAATCAGAAATCAGAGGTGCCTGAAGCATCTCTGTGAATAAGCTCCAAAGTGGGTCCCACACATACCTAAGATTGAGACCCACCGAGGAAGACAGAATGTCTTGTAGATATTTTGACATTTGTTTTAGACATGACTCGGCTGAGATCAGATGCTTTACTCTGAGCCACATACTGTGCTTCCCTTGATCTGAAGTTTTGCCTTTTGTGATTTCAAGTATTCCTGATCAACAAGATAGGTCAGCATAGTATGAGATATTTTCAGAAAGAGACCACATACATATAACATTTATTACAGTATGTGGTTTTAATTTTATTATTATTGCTAATCCTTACTGTGCCTCATTTATAAATTAAATTTTATTGTAGGTAAGTATGCATCCCCTCTGAAAAGTAGCAATCTCTGGCCTATAACTTCATGACTTTAAGATGGTGTGAAACAACGTTCAGTAGAAACTGCAGTTCAAAGTTTTATTTTTCTCCCAGGCTAGTGACATGCAGTACAGTACTCCAGATGCTGGGCAGTGGCAGTTAGCTGCAGCTCTCACTCAGCCACACAATCACTGGGAAACAACCAGTCCTCTCTGGTATCTGGTTTTGCTAAGATACAATGCTAGGTAGGTGAGGTGTATTCAACGCATTTTTAACTTACACTATATTCAACTCACAATGGATTTACCAGGACATAACCCCATCAAAAGTCAAGGACACCTGTATACACAAAGTTTGGTGCTATCTATGATTTCAGGGTCTTAAAAAGCATCCACATATAAAGCGGTGTCAAGAAAGGACCATCAACCACAATTCCATTCAGAAGTCTTTCTACTGTAGTTCCCCGAGTCAACAGCAGCCAACCGAAGTCTCCTGCTGTGTGTGTGGAAAGAGGAATATGACAGAGGGGTGTCTCAGCTCTCACTGGGACATCTGGCCTGCCCATCAAACCTTCTTCATGGTTCCTTGTCCTTCTCCTCTCATTTATCCACACCTATGTTGTCTTAAATAATTTATCCAAGAGGATGATGTCATCATACTGCTTTCCAATATTTATAATCAAGTCTGAGTATTAAAAAACCTTTGTCCAAAGGGTGGGATGTGGCTCAGTGGTAGAGAATGTGCTTAGTATGCCTGAGGCCCTGAGGTGAATTCCTAGCACCAAAAAAACCTAACCAAACAAAAAACTTGTCTCATAGACAAACTTAAAGTCTCATGTTTTCAGTTAGGTTTCCTAACAAGTATAACATAGGAAACTGTCTCAAAGAATCTGAAGAAATGAATCCATCAACAATTTCTATTACCATAATTAATCTTCTTCAGAAGGAATGAGGGAAGAATGTATTCCACTTTGCTGAAACTTCTGTGTGGTCAACTCAAAACATGAATACTGCAGGAGACTGTAGTATCATTAAAAAAACAGTCATCTAAGGGGAGAGAAAGTATTCACAGAAAAAGTTCATTAAAATTACTAGATGAGGTATTCATTCAGCAGTATCCATGCCTCCCCAATTATATGAAAATTATTATGGGGGGGTGTGATTAAAGAAGGGCCACTCCACTTGACTTAGTAATAGTTCCAAGCTGGCTGATCAAACAGACTGCCATCTGGTCAGTCAACTGCCATTTGAAAGACTTCTCTAAAAATATCTTTGTATAAGTATCTAAAATCTCATCAAAATGTAATGACTTCTCATTAATTTATGCTAGTTAGCTACCAGGAACCAAACTTTCAGTGTACACTTTAAATGCCCACTTAAAATATAATTGTCAAAAATCCTCCAAGAGTCCCCAATCACTCCTCCCTAAACAGACAAGGCAACATACCCTGGTTCTATTCTACCAGCAAGTCACTGTAAATCAGTCTTGTGCATGAGTACAATCTCCACCAGCTTTTAAAATAGAGTTGAGACTATTAACCTACTTCAGCTACCAGTAAAATATACAAAATAAGTGTTTTCTTATTTGCACAGAGTGAATGACTCCAATACAGAAAGGTAAGCAGGTGACTGGCTACTCACCAACTCTGAGCACGCCTACTCTGCTGTGAAATGGGGACTACTCCGAATTCTCTGCTTCACAGGTCACCCTGAGAGTCAGATGAGAAAATGTGTAAAAGCACACTGTGAGTCTGAAAGCCGTACGATTATTAAGCAGGCACAGATATACACACTGCCCTCCCAAAATGATATTCAGAGGCAAAAGTACAGGCACTGTAAAAATAGGGAAACAATCCCTTCATTTGCATTGCTGTTTCTAAAGTGTCAGGCATTAAACTGGAGCCAAGATTCTCTAAGAAGCTACTCTAGAAAAAGAAAGAAATCAGTGGGCACCAGATTGTATCTGTGAATCTCCTTCTCATACTAGCACATGCAGATTATCCCACAAAAGCCCCAACAAGTCAAGAGCAGCAAACAAGAAGTAAACACAAAAGAAAAACTTCCGGAGAAGACAGCATAATGTCTCCAGATGAGTCATATCCAGGTTTGCATTGGAAGGATTCAGAGAGAAAGGAACAACACTCTTTCTCTCTGCATGCAGCAGCCACAGCCGTCCTGGTCTCCACAAAGCAGCAAGGTGTTTAAGTGACTCTGATCAACACAACAGGCTGATGAGCCCACTGTACAGTTGATTTGGCTCAGGATAGCCCAATCGAATTTGCTAACACAGTAGACTCCAGAAGAATCACCCATTATAAACAATCCAAATACAGACTCTAAATGTGCATAAGGCCTTTTGTGATCTCTGCTGGAGCTTATAGTATCTAACAGCTGCAACTGTGACTGTTCTAGCTAATTGCTCTCAGCAACAAAAATAAACAATCGCTCCAGGAAGAAGACTGTACCCGCCAAATATTAATGAATTTTTTAACAGTTAGAAATTTAAAATCTTGCTTGAAAAGCCTTGCTAGTGGTAAGCCTTGCTAAAAGAACAAGCACAGGGTTGAGGAGGCCCAAAAGTTAAGTCCTTATTTTGTATTGGATCCACCCCTCCACCCACTCACAGCCCCCCAAAAAGGAAAAAAGGAATGTGCCTTGCGTCTGAAAGAATTTAAGCAATCTGAGATATTTTAACTCATGTATAACTTTTAACATATGGGGGAAAAGAGTCGCACTGATTGGAACTATTTTTAAAGTGCAGCTCTATCATAAAAATAGACATTTACTCATAAGGATGCTTGAATAGAGAACAAGCCCAATCTACGTCTCATTGTTAAGAAAGGGGTGAAAAAAGGCTGCCGTGCTTTCTGGAGAGCCGCTTATGGTCCGCTTGTGATGTCATGGCAGGATCCAGGTGCACTCTAACGAGCGTCTTTCAGTCTTGTCAATCCTTTCAAAAGTGCCATCAGCTACTTCTCTGAGCACATGCAATAAGGAGCCAGTATTTACCCAGACTCTTGCAAGAGAGAAGATCACTGCAATCAGAGACCCAAGGAAGGAGGAGGAAAAATTACCCACAATTGGGTTCAACGTCCTCATCCTCTCCTACTTGTCCCCAGGAGGGAAGGAAGCATTTTCTCTTGCTATGAAAAGAAAGAAGTAGTTGACTTATTGGTCCTCTAGGACCAATCCACTTACCTTTATCCAAAAGGAGAAAAAGTATCTGCCTACTTCTTTTTCCTCATCCAGGACCCTGCTTCAGAGCAAGTTTGGCTCAAACTGCCCACCTACCGTGGTGGCAAGCAGTATTTTAGGCATCGCCATCCCCAAAACGGAGGTTTGCAGAGATTGCCTCAGTTTCTGGACTTCAGTTTGTCTTAAGCCTTTGTACAGCATGGAAGAATGCAGGTGTAATGGGAAACCTTGCAGAATTCCAGATTTTCATTTCTTCCTGACACAATGTCAACAATGATCAATACAAAAAAAATCAGAAAACAGCTTTCATTTGACATGCCTTAAACCCAAATCAGAATGCATTATTTTATGTCTGTTAAAATTTTTCCGCAAAGAACAAAAATCAAAAAAAAGGGAAAATAACTTCACTGAAGGAAAAAAAATCAAATTTGAATGTTTAAAGTGTATGGAAAAGATGAGATGTAGAATCACAACTAAAAAAGTGATAGAAAAGGGCTTAAAAATCCCTTCTTCGGGAGGCTAGGGTCAGGGTAGGGTTAATAAATATTGCCTTGTATTTAATGTACTTTCAATATTTTCTACAGTGACTATTATAATTGACTGAAATCATTCGCAAGGATATAAATGACAATAAGTGGATCAAAATAATGTACATGTATTTTGTCTATGTTCAACTTCTAAATGCCACACACATCTCCTGTAGCATTTCAGAAATTTGACTCCACAAAAGGACAGAGTTCATGAAAGTCAATTAAGTTTATGTTTTAGTACTTCAATGATAATAAAGGGCATAGTTCCAAGAGTTAGGAGAGCTAGGCAAAAGGGCCAGGTCTCATGCTAGCAAGAACTCTGGAGAGCCTGAATTTCCCTGGGTTCAATTCACATATCTGCAAAATAAAGTGCTGAACAAGATCCCTGAAGTGTCCTCTAGCTCAAAACAAGAATAAAAATCACAAAAATTATGTCTTCACACTAGAATTCGCACAGTGACTGGTACAAAGTGACATACATTTAGCAAAATAATTAATGGGAATTAAAAATAAAGAGACATGTATTTAAAACAGATAATTCTACCCTCTGTACCATGGTGTGCTGCTGGGCTTGGGCATGGTTATAGGACTGTCAAGAAAGAGTTCCCTCAGGACAACAGTCCTTATCATTTGGTACTTAGGCCATCTAATCTTCATCCAAAAAATGTGAGTTGCAATTTACTTATAGAAACAAAGAGATTTCCTTATGCAATGTATGGATGTAAAACAGGCAGTTCTCTAAGAATAACTTCTAAAAAAAACACTGAATAATTTTATATACAGTTGGGTACATACAAAGAACACACCACAGTAATCATTCTTGAGAGATAAAATCTTGCTAAAGAACATTTACTACACACAATAATAACTGCAATTTGTTTCAACTTCCTGGCAATATTCAGCTTTTCTAATGGTAAATGGGAATTTTTGAAATGAACATCTGAATTATTTCTTGTAATTATTACTTACTTTTGCAACTTTGAAAAACCATCATTTTTGGGGAAAGATGATGACCCATGACATACATATAAATGTGTGGGGGTTAGGTTAACTTCCCACACAGTGCTCCATAGTATTTCTTGATATGTCGGTATTGATTCAGGGACCAAGAAAACTGAAGTTCTGCATCTGCTCGATGACTGAGCACCTGTATCTGTGGTTCATGACCTTCTGCCCCCATTCTCCAAGACAGCTTCTGTGTCTCTACCTCCGTGCAATGAAAAGCCTGCAATCCAGGTAACAATGCTACCTTGCCGCCTGTGCTTCATTCCAAATGCCGGATCACCTGAAGGTGGCTGCTGGTCTCAGTATGTAAGTCCACAAGTCTGCTGGAGGTTCCTGAAACACATTCAGCTACACAGGAAAGACTGTCAGAAAGCAGCAGGCCATGAAAATCAGTGTTAGACATAGGCCATGGTACCAACAACCTGTACATCCAAGGGCCTTCGCTATAAAATGAACAATCCCACCTGCTCCTTTCACAGACCTATCAAATGATAGTTGTTTCATGTGGTTCTTTATCGAAGGGAAAGGGATTGCTATTCAGCTTCTCAACAATGAAAAGTTAAAAAACTGTCAAACAAAAATCTCTTTTGGAAATATCTGAGGAATGTTTGTGTTTTACGATTCTCTTCTCACTCACCTTTGATGAAGGTGATGCTTGAGTGATATGGGTAATAAAAATGTAAAATACATATCCAATCAAATGAACTTGGTACTACGGCACTGCACAGAGTATAAATGCTGAGAGGATCACTCTATTGAGTCATGCAGTTTAAAAGGCACATTCTCTGAAAAATAATCAGTACAGTATTCTATTTCAGTCAGATTTTAGTTTTGGTTTGGTCTTTGGACATGTCACACTGCACATGGTGCTCCGAATAAAGGCTTCTTCTAAAAGAAGGCAACATCTTTGCTAGGAAGTCCTATGCAACTTCCCAAATCAAGTATCATCATCTATCTTGCCAAATATTTTCAGAGATGCAGTAGGAAAGGGCAAGAGAAAAAGGATAAAGTTTCAATGATTAGGTACTTTGTATTTTTACATGAACTCAAATTGTCAACTGATCTGAAATTAAACTAGTCATTTTCACAAAAATGTTTAAGGAACTCAGTCTACATTGGATATGACTTAATATATTCACTGCCCCCAAAATATTACAAGTGGACAGAGGCTTAGCCCTGCCTTTGATCACAATGTTCTCTTCGTGAATTCCCTATCTTTTCCATCCCAACCCCCTCTTCATGACCAGTTCAATTGCTACCACTGCTGTATGGCTTAGCATTCTCTGTTAATCCCCAGCATACGCTTGAAGGGCCAAAGTTGTTCTCCTTTTTAAACATAATGTCCTTCGGACACAGCACTCTTTCCTTTCCCTGCATAGTTATTTGTAGATGTGGAGTAAGCAGTCTCACGGACAGGGTCTGAGAGGGCGAAGGCTTGTTTTCCACTCAGTCATGTGTGCACAAGTTTTCATGCATTTGCATCTAACAGGTTGCTAGAAGATATTTATTTAAAAAAGTAATATCCTGTTTCTGGAGGTTAGCATCAATTTAGTCCTGACCTACATAGTTCTTTAAACTAAAAGTGATATTAATACTGAGTTTGAGACCCTAAGGTTGTAGTGTGTCTTATCAAAGTTGAGCGGAAGCAGTCAAGCATGTTTTAATATTCAGATATTTTTGCCATATTAGCGCTTACCAAATTCTTGTTCTACATGAGAAACATTTAGAGAAAGTAAGAAGATCAACCAAATTCCTTAGGTGATCCAACTACTCAGGTATGTAGCGTCTTACTGTGTATTGTTAACTTTTAATTTTGCTTCTGAAAGGATTTGGACAACTTAACCAAAATGAGTGCATCTGAAGATTTGCTTAACTAAATAGGGGGGTACTGAAAATTACACAAGTGAGCTAATAATTAATCAGAGAAGGGAAAAAATGACTCTGTAAGAAGAGCCAAGCAGGCTGGTTCACATCTGAATTGTAAAATGGGTTTGTAAAAGTATAGCAAATGATCTCGACTGCTTCTGGGCTCTTAGGGAACTGACAACCTTCCAGCCATGCACAGGTGACTGGCTCTCCTATCTAGGTGCTCTCTAGGAAGGTCAGAATGGCATCTGTTCATGTTTACAGACCAGGGCACAGCACAGTAGGCAGATAACCAAAGTCACATGTGGACCCACCAAAAAAGTTCCTGCTAACTCTAAGAACCAGAATTCTGGAAAGGTTAACTTCAGTAAGGTCTTATTAAAGTCATCAACACCAAGAGGATGCCTATATTCATGGTGTGGATGTTTAATCCTTCCAACTTGAAGGGAAATAAACCGATCTGGGAATTTTTTGAGGAAGAATGTAAAGCACACTAGGTAGAATAATAATGGATTATTCATTGCAAAGACAAGCCTATATATGCTCATCATACAAATAAAGTGTTATAATTTCATTAATATTTCCATTTTCTTCTGCTGCTTGAGGTTCCAATCTGGTAACAAAAGCACAAAAGAATAAAACCACTGACTCTATTCTTCTTCTACCCAATAAAAGCGAAAAGTATATTGCTTTTGCACTACATTAAGAAACCCAAATGTTGAAATTTTAACATACCTATTGTTAAAATATGTGTTTTCTTTTTTCTAGGTAACCCTGGGAGCAAGTACTTTCAAATATCCACTATAATTTATTTTTGATCCTCTTATAAGTGTCATAAATCTTACAATCTATTTTTAAGAAATTATTAAATTGCTCACACTTTTCCTCAGATTAAACTAATATAAAATGATGTTAAGAATTTATGTCAGCCACTCCAACAGTGAACTGCAATACAATTCAGATAATTTGCAAGGACATGTGAGAAAGGATTCCAAAGTAATTTCTCCTCAAAATACCAGCAGTTTCACAAACCTCCTTTACTAAGAATTTTTCCACTATCTGCTCAAATATAAAAGAAATACTGACATGAAAACTAGTCAAAATACTTATAAAGCACGCCAGAGGAGAGAGGTGAGGGGAGGATTTACTGACGTCATCAAATTAGAGTATTAAATTCATATAATAAAAAAGGGAGTATGGAGACTGGAGATTAATTGCACGTTGAAAGAAGCGGAAGCATCTTGTCACTCAGCTGAGCTCCTGACTACTAGGTTGGAAATTCAGGACAACTATTTTAGAGTGGCTTTTACCAAAAAATTCGACAATCAAATTAGAAGAAGCCATTTGGGTTGGTACTGAATTTTTTTCAAAGTACTTCATTATTATATTCAATTTTGTTAAGTTCTACAGAAGTATAATTCTTGCATAGAAGAACACCAAGGAATTTTTTTCCATTCACAGATCTGTTTGAGAGTGTTTCAAGAACTGAACATATGTGTGAAACATGGAGTTGACAGTTTGATTTGTAAGCACATGAACATGTGTGTTACATACACCCACCCTGAACTAACTGATTTGAGAGAAGAGTCTCTTAATATACCAATTGTGCAACTAAAATAAATATCACCTACCAGCACTTACTCCCCATGGGAAAATTAAATCTTGCCAGTGGAAGCATCATAAGTTATCATTATTCAACTGTTTTTCTTTTTTGATGTTGTCGTTGTTGTTGTTTTTAAGCTCAGTGAGTGAGAGCAATTACCATTTGTGCAAAAGGCTGATGGTTAAATCAGAGCTAAAGAATATCAGCATCTGATTTTCCAAACTTTACAGCTAACAAACGGAAGTACATGCTTCTATAAAATTACTTAGTTTTATTAGCTAACCAATCAGAAGGTATCATTCAAGCAAGACTTTTTTTTTATGTTCAACTTCAATTAGATTGCCTTTTGGAATGCTTTAGATAACACTGCTTTCAACTTAAGCTCTGAGGGAACCTCTTTTAACTCAAGACAGTAAAGTTCATTAGACTGAGCACAGAAGCCCCCCCAAAATGTGTATAAAGACCTACTCACCACACTGTTCTTTCCCTTCAACTTTGTTTATTGATGTACTGAACATGAAAAAGTACAAAGAATCCAAACACAAAAGAAAACATGTACAGCCTCTTAAATACTCAACAGAATATATTTTCTATTCCAACAGATGTGAAGTAAGTCATACTGTACAACTTCAAATAAATACCAGCCTTACATTTTATTAAGTGCTCTGATAAACACTGTAAAGTGAAGCACAATTTGCATGCCCTCTCATCAATGCCTCGGTTTGCTACAGTAGTATAGGAAAGAAGCATGTAGCTGCTGTTTTCCCCTGAGGGAAACCTTATTTTTTTTTTAAGTATATACACGTATTTTATTTTTTATTTTTTTTAAACGCAGAAGGTTAACTCTGACAATCTAAATGCACCTAAGGATATGAGAAAGTGCTAAGCCAATTGATCTCTGAACAGCATTGAGTGGGTCAGCATGAAAACTCGCTTATTCACTTTAGCACGCGCCTCACAGTATATGTACTGTACTATACTGAAAAATTTTATAACTACAATTTTAAATAATAAAAAATTAAACTCAAAGCAACCGCAAAGATAATGTACAACTATGTTATGCATAGCACATTGCCTGTTCTAGGGGAAGCATGTGAGCATCTCAGTTTATACAAAAAGCAGGACGTAACTATATAGTTCTCAGTGCATCCTGATGAAGGCAACTTTTGCCTTCAGCTTTTTTGAAAATTTATTATAAGCTAGATGCTAATCAGAAAATATTTTGTATTTTTAAAATTTCTTTCATACATGGTAAAGACTTATTTTATTATTTCCCCAAATAGTGGTTTAAGCATCATACAAAGTTAAATTTCAATAGCATACAGATATTTATGATTTTTGTATGAAAAATGTAAGGAAATTTGTTCAAAACCTATGGTTATACTCATTTTCTTTTTTTACCACAAACATATTTATAAACAAAAATGTAGCATCACCATAAACAGCTGAAGCTAGACTATCTACAGACAAAATTAGCAACGAATCTGATGCACTGTAAATTCAAGTCCTCAGGACAACAAAAGTGATTAAGCAAGACCTCAAGTAACAATGTTAATGTCATTTACAAAGGAAAAAACTGATACAAAAACATTCAAAACCTGAACATCACTTGGCATGTAAGGGAAAAAAAAAATCAAATTAGCTGAAAGGTTCATAAACACAAGGTCTTATTTACATTACACAAAGCTCAGGTGTTAGCCTTAAACGTAACTTTCAAAATACCTTCAAATATATCCAACTCAGATCACTTTTGCCGATTTGCTGCAGTACAAATCATGTGCAACATCTTTTTTCCTTAAGACAAAACAATTCTTCAAACAATACTGCAAGTACATCACTAAACACCATGAGCTCTATCTGAAGGGATTTCTTTAGGAAGAACAGATTTTTCCCCCGTCTCTTGGTAATTTAAATTTCTTGCCTGCTCTTATATATTCTTTTGTAAATTTTTTATTTGTTTCAAAATCACAAATCAATGTGAGCCACCTATCACATAATAACCAGGATGATCATACGTTCCACTGGTGATTACAAAAATGAAACCAGCAGTGTTTCCCTCATTGATTCTATTCCTTTCATACAAAGATCTCAAAAGTATTTTCTACATCATAAATCTCTCTAAATTTTCCAACCACTGCAAATTTCCTGGTAAATTTTAAAAGCTCACTAGGTGTCATATGAAGAGATTTCTCAAAGTATTCAAGTCAAAATATTTGTTCCAGGACCAGTAAAAAGTTTCTCCAAATTTTCTTTTTTATAAAAATAGATGCTTTTTTTAAACCCACATCAAAGAGGCTCTTATCTCTTTGGCAAGGTACTGCTTTACGAAAAGTTCTCCAGTATTCTTACAATAAGCGTTTATAATGTAGCCCCCCCCTTCCCCAACCCAAATCATAATTACAAAATAAATACTGTTTTTAACTTCATAAATAAAAATGTAAACTTCAAAATACTTTTCTTAGACATAACAGCAATGCTTTAAATGTAAACCAAACACAAAGCTAATCAGAAAAAGGAAAAAAAGGGGGGAAAAATAAGACACAACCAACTGAAGAATTACAACACAAAGCCTCAATATTTACTCACAGGTTCAAGGCAGTTATGTAAAAAGAAAAGAAATGTCTTCCCTTAGCTGAAACACTTTAAAAGGTCCACCTTCTTCAAAGAAGGCAATAGAATGCAATGTGACAGGTAAAAACCCTGTACCTCTTGTCCATATTCAAACATAAAAGATATTTAAGAAGTTTTAATTCAAATACTAGCAATAAAAAATCTCACATATTTCTTAGGATGCTAAGTAGTCGTTTTATCCCCATCTCAACACTGACTTACAAAGACATTTACTAATGTATAAAGTTTCTCTTAACTTGCCTTTGTTGTATAGTTTTCATATATAAATGGACTGAGGACAAGAGCTCATTAGGCTTTGTGCGTTTTGTTTGTCTTAAAGGAGACCTGCAGTACTCTGTCTCCCAGACGGTATCCATTGAGGCTAGCTATCGCCATGGCGGCCTCATCATAGTTTGTCATAGTCACAAATCCAAAACCTTTGCATTTATTGGTGTTAAAGTCACGGATGACCTTCACGTTGGTGACAGCTCCAAAAGGCCCAAACATTTGCCACAGGATACTCTCATCTGCATCGGGAGCCAGGTTGTACACAAATATACACCACCCTGTTCCAGGGTGCCCAGGGATATTAATTCCAGCCAAACTGGTCATTCCATCAATGGTCATTGGAGAAAACCTGCTAAACACAATAGGAGACATACATACATGCGTGCATGTACACACACACACACACACACACACACACACACAAACAACAAAAAAACAGAAACAGAGATTGGTTACAGCAATGGATCTTTTTTCCCCCCACACTTTTTTAAATCCCAAGAATTTTAGCAATTCTCCTCCCCAACAGATACATATATAGCTATTTGATGTTTCAAGCAAGGTCTAAATGTGGCTTGCAGTGACATGCTGGCTGCACTATTGAGGTATTAATAAGCTATAAAATGGCTATTACTTGCTGCACTAAATAATATTATCAACAATGGCAAAGAAATATACTTAAAATTGGCTTCGTGAATTAAGCAGGATTGGGGGAGCAAAATCAACACATATAGAAACATGCTATAATGTCACAATGCAACACTAAACAAATAATGGGTTTTTATAAGACCAGGCAGCATCCAGAGGTACAAAAATATTTCATGAGTCAACCATACTTCAGAAAACAACTTTTCATTAGGTTGTACATGCAAAATAAAACCCAACACAAACTTATGGGGGTAGAAATATCACTCCCCAAATCAAAGAAACTAACTGTGGGAAGGGATTATGAATATCATGAACCTCTATCATTACCTCTTTACTCCATAAGCCATATTGAGCAGATTGTCCAACCTGCAAAACATACATTTAGCAAACTTCAGTTTTAATGTTCCCCCTTGATGTTAAAGAAAACTGGGCTCATTACTGCCACCTTCCAAGGGTATATCTGTACATTATTTCTATGTGAAGCCTCAAAACACATTCCTGAGAGAAGGGGTACCATTACCAGCTCGTCCAATGAATAAAGTTGTTTCTATAAGGGTCAGTGCAGGGGAAACAGTGGTGGTCATCTGAGAAAACTACTCAGAAGAAATATGGAAGCTCTGGAAGAGTTAACATTTGTGCTCTCACCGGGCAAATTCTGGGTGTTCCACCTGTACCCACAGGTACTTTATATTATTGTAAAATTGCTCTACTGATTCTTGAAGATATCAATACACAGAGATTGGGTGGCTTGTCCAAGACCATACAGCTACCAAAATGGAGGCATTAATTTCAAACTCTGTAGTTTAATGAATTCTTTAAATTTCCCTTTATCTCCCAATTTTGAAGGACTTCAATCTTTTAGTCTCAAAGGGTATAAATACAGGCAGAAAAATCTTGAAGGCCATCTTGGTTAATGCTCCCATTTCTCAACTATGCTCTGCGAAGGTCCAGAGAAGGATCTTAGCTATTATGAGCAAAAAGTGAGGAGGTCAGACTCTGAACCTGGTTCAGTATTTACACAAAAGGTATAGCACTTCTTTGTTTTAAGAAACAAGCCAACTTGAACTTCTCTTAAAAATAATTTTTATTCAGAGCTAGAAATTAAACCCAGCGCCTGGTACATGCCATTGAACTACATACCCAGCACTTAAAAGTTTTAAAAGAAAGTGATTGGAAAAATTCCACACTTTTCCCAT
This sequence comes from Glaucomys volans, assembly GCA_020662805.1. Classification (NCBI taxonomy): domain Eukaryota; kingdom Metazoa; phylum Chordata; class Mammalia; order Rodentia; family Sciuridae; genus Glaucomys; species Glaucomys volans. The sequence goes on from JAJEJO010001085.1 coordinate 35,874, forward strand.
TGCATAAATTAATCTCAGAGTGTCTGACTCTTCCTTGCTTTATTAGTTTCAAAAAGACTAATGTATAGCCACTTAACCACCATCAGCTGCTGCAATGCTTAACACTCTCCAAAGACGACCCCAGGTCAGAGGACACAAATATTTTCTGTCTTTTAACACCTCTGAAAAATTAAATTTGAAAAAAAGTATCAACCTTTCTGTCTATCTGGAGGTACAGGTTAGAATACACATGAATAAGCAAATACTTTTAGTCCTATAAAAGCCAAAACATCTCTTCTGGTCTTTTAGAAATGGATCAATGTCGTCTGTGCCCATTCCTGCCCCCAGTCTCCACTGGGAATTTATGTTTTGCAAAAATAAGAAAGGACAGGGTCAAGGTAACACAAACTGTAAGGAAATGGAACAAATCACCAGGACAAAAGATCCTCCCCTGAGTGTGTGTCTTGTCCCACTACCCTCTCAACGTACCACTAAGCAGAGTGGACAGGTCTGGGTTACTGTTGGTTAATTATAAATATCTGGCGACTAAATAAAAGCAATAAGGTTACCAAGATCAACTAGTTAATTTAGAAGGAAAATTACCAGAAGGATCTGTTTGCACATGCAAGTGGTAGAGCACATGTTGAAGAGAATCTAAGTATATGGTGTTCTATAGAGATGATGACTATATTCAAAGACGCCAGGCCTCTATGCCCAAGAATAAAGGTCACAAACACTATAACAAAGATGAGTGCAAACTGGTTTCACAATTTGAAAGTTATCTGATACAGAAAATTGCATCAAGCTACAGAATAAATAAAGGATGCATTTGGATATGATAACCTGAAAACCGGCACAGCACAGTGAGGCCTCTGTCCAAAGTGCTGAAAGGCCAGAATCCAGAGGCATCTTGTTACTTCACTCCAGAGATTTACCATCTATATCTACAAACTGTGTCCTCAGGTTGGGACTGTCATCATTTCTCACCACCCACTTAGGACAGCAACCACAAGTCCAGAGACAGAATTTCCTAAAAGTTTTTAGTACTTTAAAGACAGGATGGAAACCAAACTTGTCCCAGAACTGAGAAAAAGACATTTCAATCCCCCCATTCCTGAAAACTCCAAGCAGGATGTCTAGGACATTTATACAAGGATCCCTGATGACCCCACCTCCCGATGGGCCTCACATATGCCCTACATGTGAAGTCCTAGATGACACCATGATCTTCACTGAATTCTTTACTTAGCTCCCATTTTAGAAAAAGTCAGTCCCACAGAAGTTATCTGCCATTCTCTGCTTCCTTCTCCTCCCCAACTATCAAGAAGCATGGGGGGAACATGGATTTAGGAACCTGGATTCAGACCCTGCTTTTCTGTTAATACATGGCCCAGTTTTCCCTGTTATGCATCCATGTTTCCCATGCAGCTCAGAGCAAACAGAGGGTGCATGACATGGGCATCTCACAGCCCAAGCCTAGTTGCAGTTGGGGAACTATACACACTAGGCAGTTACAAGAAAAATAGGAGCTGGAGTTGTGGCTTAGTGATAGCGCAGTTGTCTAGCATGTGTAAGGCCCTGGGTTTGATCCTCAGCAACACATAAAAAGAAAGGTACTGTGTCCATCTACAACCAAAAATATATATTATTTAAAAAAAAAGAGAGAAAATAGTTGATTCCTTGGATCCAAGAACGACTATTACTCCCTAAAATTATATAAATGCTGGGTCAGTCCATAGCTCAAGGACATCTTCCATACACAGTCATTTTAAAATGACTGTCGATTTTTAAGTGGAGACCAAGCCACCAGAATGACTCAGGTTTGCATGCTAACGTACTACACTATGGGAAGTAAATGTTAATATTCCATCAAACACATACTTTTATTACTTAAAAATAACATTCTTTACTTCTATTTAACAGATGCACTGCCCCTAAGACTGCATTCAGTCCCCATGCATCATGCATGCTTCCCTACAGAAGACTAAGCAGTCCTCAGAGGGCAGAGGTGACCAATGGCACCATCATCTGTATTTAGCCTGGACACACCCACTTTACAAATAATATTAAGTGGATATGGAAGATTAGATTGGATAACTTAGCTTTAATTAAAAAGACCTTCACTTACAAGGTAGCTTAGAAAGGATTCCCATGGTGTGGCAGGGGGAGGGGAAACCTAGTTGAGAATGGTTAACAGTAAGGAAAACTCTAAGAAAAGGGAGAGCCCCTTATCTTTCCAACTCCTAGTATAAGTCACATCCATATTCTGAGGTTATACATAAGATAATCCAACATGTCTCACAGGAAATGAGGAAATCAAAAACTATCAACATTAATATTTTATGAATCTTGCTTTAGAGGTATGTTATTTACTTATATATTAGGTGAATGAAATATAAAGTCAGTTAACAAGAAAGTCAACACATTTGACATACTGCATACTTCATCTTTATTCTATATTTATTCTCTATGATCAGTTTATAATTTAATGCATATCATAGCACAAGTCCACATGCATGTGTAATTTGTGAAAAAGCACACAAACATGTTTATCATTAGGAATTCAGCTCTGATCATTACTGGAAATATTTTGAATACAATCATATATTAGGTAGAGCTTTCCCATTTCAAAGCTAGGTATTTATAAATAGAGAATAAAAATAAGGTACCTACCTAATTTTCAAAAAACTTAGCTGACATTATGGGAGAGCCCATATTCAAGTAAAGAAATGAGGAATCAATTAAAATCAGAAATAAAAAGTATGAAGAGAGACTACTGATGAATTAAAAAAAAAAACTCTAAAAGTAACTGTTATTAAAACTTCTCCAAAGGACTGACCAAAACAAGATCAGCAACTTACCCCCTTACCCAGAAAGATGGGATCATCTATCTCCTACAAACAAGGAAAGTTATTCAAGAGGTTCAATACCAGTTTCTTCCAAAAGAAATTGTGACAATGCAACCAGCAACATGCCCTAAGTGCTGACTGAAAAGGCTCTTTCAACAATACATACAGGCTCAGAGAAGCTGGCATACAGGCCATTAGTTTAGATCACATTTGATGAAGTCTGAGTTGCTCCACGAGAAAAGAACATGAAAAGGGTTGGCTTAACATTTAATTCAGATATCATGTCCCCAGAATAAACTTAAGGGGCTGAAATTGCCCTATCCTCCCAAATAAATGTCTTATTTGAAAACTATAGTTGATTGAGCATATTGCATCAACAATGCTCTTATTAAAAACTTACTATTAATAGGGGCTGACTGAGTCATAACCCTCACAAACCCACTTTTAAACTTGATCCTCACTTACATGGATTTCAATTTTTTTGTCTTATAACATATGGTACACTTTGTGGATATTAAAAGCTCCTTGATTATTCTAACACTTACAACCTGTATTCTCCAATCCCCCTCAAATCCCGACGTACTACAACATAAATATCAAGTGAGATATTTTCTAAAATGTCTGCTGGAAGGTGACAAACTCAAAAGCTAAGAGCATTACAACACAAATATTTCAGACAAAACCTTTGTACAGGGCAGTAGACCTGAACTATGCAAAACATCAACAAAACACTCAAGACCTTAATTCAAGGGACTGTGTAAGGTGAAAAGAAGGGTCAAGCCTTATTCAGCAGAATGAGGCAGAGAGAAAAAAAAAAAAAAAAACCCAAGGTTAATGACAGCCAAGTTAAAGACAATGAAGATAAGCACAAATCACATCAGGTTTAAGCTGAACTCTATAGACAGATTCTCCAACACCCACCCTAGGCCAAACACCTTCATTAAGCATGCTGGTGAAGTTCACACTTGACTATATCTGGACAGATACTGGAGGAATCGGAGGTAAGGAAGGAGACAACAATTAGGAATCTCAAGGAGGACTCATATCCATTTTCTAAAGTCAGGTTTCCCTTAAAATGGACACTCCTTATTCTCTTCTTCCAAAACTTCTTTCTCTAGGAGTCAAGAAAAGAATTTCCAAGATAACAATAATCTCTCACACTAGAGATAAAAACACAGAAGGAGCAGAAGGTAAAAAAGATGAAATTTAACCATCAGAACATCAAAAAGCAACATTTTCCTGCCAAAAATAAAAAGCATAGCGCATCTGGGTAGAGGGGCCAAGTGGATGGAGAGATGGTACTGCAGTCACCTATACTTCAGCACCTGAGAAACCTACAACTTTACCATTTCAATACAGGCACTCTCCTGAATACCATCTCTAAGTCCTCTCACCCAGTCTTGCTCAGAACTCAGTCTTGATTTTAACACTGTTATACTTAATGATTACCACAGAACAAAAAAGAAGCTTAAATCAGGAAAACAAATTAACAATTAAGACTAATAGAGCTTCCTATTAACAGCATGCTGAAGTTAACCAACAGGCTGCCAAGGAATCACCTATAAAATTCCTTTGGGCTTATCTGTCCTAAATTCTCAAAATGTATACATACATAAACACTACACCACACAGAAACTCACGTAGGAAGATGCCACAGAGGAAATCTACAGGAAGATAAGAAAAGCTCAAAATGGGTATTGTGAGATTTCTTTCTCCATCAAGGCAAGTATCCAGCAGCTTGATACATCTCTTTTCTAGTCCAATTGGCACTACCATCCACCAAGGCCAAAGGTGACTCACACTGCTTTTTTTCTCACAAAGCTATAGCAGAAAAGCTCTATCACCTAGGGACCCAGTCACCCAGTTCAAATGTAGCCTTTGACAGTACCATCTCTTCTCCCAGGGCAAGAGCCAATTTAAGTAGGAATTCAATGTGGTATTTATGGCAAATTTCTTTCTCATATTTCAGGTAACATATTTGAGTATTTTTTAAAAGAAGATATTATGAATGATTTATCCCATTCTTGAGTACTCTAAAACCCTAATGAAAAAATGCATGTGATTTAAATCAGAAAACATAACTCTTCCATCTCATTAGGTCAAGTGCGATTGTATTTTTGTTCATTATTCTGTTTTGGGTAGGAAAGAAAGAAAATTAATATGTACTTGTATTAAAAAAAAACTGTGTGTGGGTTAGATGGCATTATGGCTATAGTACACCATATGGCCAAAAAGGACATTAAAAAAATTCTGAAAAATAAAAACTCAGTAACTTGTTTATGAAACCAGAAATTGTGCTCTGTTGAATTTTTTAAAGTCTATGTTCTCACATGCAAATTAGGGATAGTTCTGAATGATTTCCTAGGTTGGTTGTTATCCCAGGATTAAACTAAAACTTGGAAAGCTGGACTATTTATACCTGTCAATGAGACAGTGTCTTCCTTGGGTTTATGTCATGGTCATTCTATGGACTACAAAGGGATCAGAAAATTACCATTCATGGGCCAAATCCACACTGCCACCAACTACTATATGGCCCAAGAACTAAGAATGGTTTTTATATTTTTAAAGACTTGTCTACTTTACTTAAAAAAAAAAAAAGACACAGATGCAAAAACTGTAACCCATAATGCCTAAAATATTTACTATCTGACCCTTTTCAGGCGAAGTTTGCTAATCTCTAATCTACGAGAAACAAAAAATGGAGGGAGAGAATCCATTTGTAGGAACTTCAGTGTATTCAGAAAGCTTACATATTTTTGATGATGTATATGCTACAAAACAAAGTAACTTAAAGAGCGTGACTTAAAGATTCTTTGTGTTTTAACTTTATCAAAAGAAAAACTTTCACAAAGGGGAAATAAATCAGCCGATCTGGAGGCAGTTCATTAGACCATACCAATCAGTAGGTTGGGATTTCTCAACTGTTTTAGGCCAGATGAATTATTGTTGGCAACCTATACAATGTAAGCTGTTTAGCAGCATCTCTGGCCTCTACCCACTAAATGTTAGTAGGTCAAAAACATATAGCTCCAAAATTATGCCGAAACTATTGTCTCCAGGCATTGCCAAATGTCCCCTGGAAATAAAATTGCCCCAGTGGAGAACCACTGCCCACTGTTGTAGGTAACTGTCCTATTGTCTCCACTTCAAAAGAGCAAAAGAAAACTATTCCCCAAGTAGATTTTTTTCCATTAAAAAAAAAAAAAGGAAAAAAGGAAAGAAAAAACAATAACAACAACACAAGCAAATCAGATATCCTGTTAATAAAAGCACTGGACAGTAAACCTGAGCATTCTCTTTCAGCTCAGTAGCTGGGCATGACAACTAGACCAGACTTACCTAAAACGCTGTGCCTGCTGAGCTAGCGGTCCTGGATACCTTCTGTTTGGAGACTGGTACAGCTGGGAAAGGATGGCCTGATTGGTTTTTTGGCTTGGATTATTAGCAAACTTTACAGTGATTGGCTCTGTGGCACCAGGAGGTTTCTGACCATTTAGGCCTTTGATAGCTTCTTCTGCCTCAATCCGCTTGTCAAATCGAATAAACCCTACACCCCTTGATATGCCTATGGTAGATGTGAGTAAAGATATGGGGAAGAGGGAGTGGAAGGAGAGGGGAAGAAGAGAAGAAAGGATAAATTAATTTTTCCTTCTCAAGAACATCTTTTCACTCACATAAAGCATTTGCCACAAAATCACATCAGAAGGAATGTTTTTCCTTAGCAATTCAATGCAGAATCACAATTTTGCATTTTTCAAAATGCATGAAGTCACCTAAACCACTGAGTACTCATTATCATATGCCTTCCAATAAGCCAAGAAGATAAGAAAGCTGGTATGTATGTCCATGTTTTCTCTCACCCACTTCCTTTCTCTCTCCCTCCCATGCACTCTCCTTAATAATGTCAACCGCAAACATCAATTCCAGTTTTCAAATGTGCTATGGGACAAACAGTTCAGAAGTAAGGGGCACAATAGCTCCCTTTCTTATAATAAGAGCAGAGCCACACATTTGCTAAAAGATACATTGCACTGTGGTAGAAAGATACACTTCAACTAAAACTTTAAATAATATATTCAGCTTAATAATATTATATAGGATGTAGGTCCTGGGGGGAAAAATGTCCAAAGATGCTCTTCTGGTTCTCTGAAGCTCCCCTGTGCTTCTAAATAGCTACCTTTATATTAGAAATGTAATATTACATGAAGGAAAAGAGGAAAAGGAGGACCTAGCTCTTTAAAACAAGTAAATAAGTAGAGATTCAAAGTATTCTGGCCTCCACTGCATTACTCTTAACTATGGAAGGCCATTCCTGTTCACATTCTTCCAAGAACGATAAAGCAAAGGGATGGCCAAGAACTTTTTCAGCTTATGAGAGATGGCAGAGGAAACCCAGCTTACTCCACATTAATTACTGTGAACAGGTTAGTGGGGTGGCCATGACTGGTCACCATGAGGTGAGCAGCAGCAGGGAAATGCTTTCCTGGCAAGCAAATAGGTACTATCAGTACCAGTTTGGGACCAGTAGGTAGAAAAGTACAGATGATTCAGAGTGTACTGATGAAGAAAAGGGGAGTTACTAAGAAAATGCACTAGACCATCATCATTTAGAGGAATTTTAAAAAGAAATGAAGGTCTACTACTTGCCTCACAGTTAATTCTGTGTAAGGTCAATGGCTCAGAATTTTCTAAAGTAGATGAGGCACTTTTTTCTGGATGCACTTAATCTCAGAAAGCCTTTTTGTATGTAAGCTATATCCATTGCACATTATTACCACCTGATGGCTAAATAACAAAATTGCAGGTTTTCATTTCAGGTAAAATGAGTAAGTTTTCTTTGAAAGCTGTAAGTATGAAGATGAAATTATAGCAAATATATCCCTTCGTTTTTCTACTAGCTCCTATTAAGAATTAATAACCACTAGGATTCAGCTGTTCCATTAGGAAAGCATTAGATTAGCAATGAAATGGCCTCTACACAAGATGAGTCACCTAAACTGGTACTAAAACTTGAGGGTGCATCAGAATAATCTAAGAGCAAAATGCCCATCGTCAGAGTAGGTTTTGGGTGGGGTCCAAGAATTTATAATTCTAGTAAAGTTCTAGAAGGATGCTAATGATACAGATATCAGACCAACGCATATTTGAAAATCACTGACTAAAACACCAAAGTGGTAAGCTAGGTCCACCTGTGATCCCACATGCTCCGAATGGACTGTCAACTAGTTAAGAAGTGATATGGGCTTTCTGTATCATAGATGAAGTTTACTCTCTATCTATCAAGTTCTCCTTCAAATGAATTAAGTAAAAAGCATGAATATGAACAAAATAAAAAGGGCATTTTTGATGACTGAACAAATTTTATCAGGATTACTGTGCATGGATTTCTATTTGACCCCCCATAGTAGTCTGTGTGATATAACAGTATGATAGAATGTGTAAGAAGCATTATGAAGTAACTAATGCAGCTAAAACCATACTGCACATGCTCTTACTTGACAAAATTTTCTCATGACAGCAAAATCTACAGGCCATTCTTCCAGGCAATATGTATAGTGGCAAAAGCCTCTCTAACCACAACTCTAAAGGTGGTGCTCCCTATGAAGCCAATTATCAGCACAGAAGGGCAGAACAGGCTGCTTTGATCGAATTCAAATCAACTACATTGATCTGCATTTGAAGATTACAAACTTGGCCTAATTTTTATTCTGAGACTGCTGCTTTCTTAAAAAAATAATATTCACACATTGTAATATGTAAGATTTTAATGTGGGAATATAGTACTATGGGTGATTGTTATGTTATAATGATTCTCTATCTTTAAAACATTCTAATAAATGAGTACTGCTTTTATAATATAAAAATATGCCTATATTTTGTTTTCTAAAATCCATAATCAAATCCCTATTGTCAGTTCTCCTTTAACTAAGAAGCACTGACAGAAGTGTTACCTTACATACAAAAATTACTTTAATAAACATTCTTCTCATTTCAGTTCAGTTAAAAGCTGCATTAGGCATAACATAAATTTTTAACATTCAAAACTCTGGGCTCTTACTGCATATGTACAGTGTGGACCTGGAGAACAGCCTTAGCAGCAATCACCAGCATGGATGCAGTGTGATCCTCCCTTGGAGGACTAGCTGCATAGTGCTGCATTAAACTTTGCTCTTTACAAAAATAAGATTGTTTATTAGTATTTTAAAAGGAGGATGGGGCTCTTTTCACGCAGTGGCTTGGAAATGAAGATTATGGCATCTATAAATTTATTACAAGCCATGAAACAGGCTTCAAACCTGCACCTTCAGGGTGGAAATGACTCAAGCTCACGCACTACACTCCACAATCTATTTTTGTCCATGCATATTTATGAACAATTCCAGCAGAAAATTGCATTTTCTGGCCCACATATACCTTTGATGTGTTCTAGAGGCAAGACTGCAGCATAGGAAGACAGAATATTTCGCAATCTGCCAGCTACAGAGAGCAAAAGACTGTCCAGAATCACTGCCTACTCACCAGTGACTTGGTCGACAAGAATACGAGAAGTAATAATGCGTCCATATTGTGAAAACAGCTGTTCCAACTCCTTCTGGGTCATTGTTTTCGGAAGCCCACTGACATATAAGTTTGCATCTCTGATAGAAGCTGAACTTGGGCGAGCATAAGAAACCTGGAAAAGGGGAATAAAATTAAGTGTATATGCAACTCAATTACCTCCTTTCAGAAACTCAAAAAATACCTTAGTAACTTTTCCATAAATAGCATATAATAAACCTTAATGCTAATACAAACGGTATTAACTTGCTTTGCTCACTTCCTGGGAAATTCTGGACAAATGGGAAGTGCCATTCCTCTGGGTAGAAAGAGCATTTTCCCCAAGAGGGTTTTAAGTTCTCAACACAGACCAGGAGTGCACACAATCAATACCACTCATGGTAACAGGTTGTCCTCAACCCCAAGAATAGGGATTCGGGGGCAGTCATTCCAGGCTTAAGGATTCTAAATTCATTGGACACATTTTTATATCCTGTTTTCTAGCCTATCCTATATAAATAGGATATAAATGGCATGGTGGTGCCACATTTCTAAACAGTGATCCCTGTCTGTAAGTGTACCCATTTGATTTAGGCCAAAATAACTTTGTTCCACAAATTCCAACATATAAATGAGCTACACTCTCCACTCTCCTTTCTCTGTTATCATCAAGTCTTTATAATCTGGATTTTCAGGTTATAAGTCCTTGCATTAACTTGATTTGCCTTGTTATATATTCTTCAGATGCTTCCTTTTTTTTTTTTTTTTTGTACCAGGGATTGATCTTGGGCACTCAATCATTGAGCCACATCCCCAGCCCTATCTTGTATTTTATTTAGAGACAGGATCTCACTGAGTTGCTTAGTGCCTATCTTTTGCTGAGGCTGGCTTTGAACTTGCCATCCTTCTGTCTCACCTCCCAAGTCACTGGAATTACAGGCATATGACACTATACCCAGTAGCTTTGGAACTATAGTATCCAAAATCCCACAAGGATGGAAGATAAAATAATTCATTTGTTTATAATTAGCACTGTTCATGTCTCACTCATCACTGTATCCTCAATGTCTAGTCAATGCTCAACATGTGACAGAGGCTAAAACGTGATCAGTAAAGTCTGTCCAATCCCTCTTTATCCTGAAGGTACACAACTGTGTCCTGGATCAGAGTATCTAAGGCACAGTTCATCAAGTCATCTAGATATTTTGCCCAAATCACAATCAATGGCTCCTTTGCCCATAATCTCTGCCTGCCAATATTTAGACAGCTGTGACTTTCATAAGCTATTCCTGACCACATTCCCTTTGGTGTGTGAGCTCTCCTGGATCAGCCAAGAGCAAAGAAATTTCCACAGTACAACACATTTCCCACATCATTCATAAAAATGGTTAGTGCATCTAACTCTGAGATTGATTTGCCAGAGTATCATTGTATGATTACATTAGCACCCATCTTAAACCTAGTTTGTTACCCTTATAAAGAGAAATAAACAATCCAATCAATGATTTTTCCAATCAATACTAATATTTAAAGAACTTTTAGCATGAAACACTAAATATTTTCTCCTTGGTTTAAATTATGCCAACAGCTGTTACTTTTTTTCTCCAGAAACAAGAAACACAGGCCAGATTTTTATTTTACTTTGTAAATTCTCGCTATCTTTCACCTCTTCCCCAAGAGTGTTTACATGTAATACTCCTACCCTATCATACAAAAAGAAGAAATTTGGAAGAGTGGTGGAGAAAAGATAAAAACATTATTCATATGTAACTTTTTTCTCTATGCCTAGAATAAGAAAGATTGGGAATTTAAATGTAAGTGCAAAATAAGAAATAGAGGACAATTTCATGTGATCAAAATCATTTAAATGGAATCTAGTCTTAGGAATGCTTTAACTGTTGAACTATCAGCCATTTAATTATATATGTATTCAATAATATGACTAAATACCCAAGTTTTTTTCTAGACTACAATTCCCAATTTTCAAAGGAAGGAAGTTGAAAACTCTATCACTTGGGGCCCACTTCCATATATAGGACTCAATGGCTTTATTTCTGTAGCAGGGAGCTCTGTGCAATTCAGACATTGCTGCTCCAGATGGAAAGTGTGACTCAAGTGTTCCCCTTGTGAAGGGCCACTTTCTATGTGCTCCAGGGCAAGCACTATACATTCCCAAAGGAGGCTGACTCCTGAGACCTGGAGAAGCAAGCAGCAGAGGCAAGCAGGCAGCCTTTACATGAGTCTGAGCACAGCGTGAGGCAGTGTAACCATGGTTAAAGATGATGGCTCTAATCAGTGTGCCTGGGCTCAAAACTAGGTTCGCTTCATTGTGGGCTCTGTTAACCCAGGACAAATTCTTTAAGTCTATTATACCAAATAATTGCACCTTCTTTGTTTGGTTGTTAGGAATAATTAAATAATTTCTACCAAATAATTTTACCTTCTATATATGGTTATTAGGAATAATTAAGTAAAATAATTTCTAATCCACATGAAATGCTTAGCACAGGGTCTAAAACCCTAAGTGACTGTGTTACAAGTATTATTTACCACTATGTGCATCTGATATTTAGGAAAAGACCCAGACTATTAAAGTTTAGAGTAACCTGAGTCCATTACAGTGTTCCAGAATAATTTACTCATGCAGGGACATTCACTGCTTTGTGCATTTCAGATGAGTGTGGGTGGAGTGTTTTAAATGTGTCCTAAAATATATTTAGAAAAAAAGGGTTTATATTTAGTGCTTATATAAAAGCTTTGAAAACATACTCGGGTCAGTTATGTTTTCCTTTTAATTTTTATTTTCTTCTTCCTTCAATATCCAGTCTTCAGTACACATTGCTTGATTTCCAAGTACATTAAAAGGGCTCTAAGACAAACCTTTTAAAAAAAGGCATTTTTCAGTAACTTTGTCTAAGAGCTATCTGCATTACCATAGGCAGGACAGATATGATTAAACTGCATCATGTAATAATGAACTTACAGTTAGGCTTATAATGCTATGTCTTTTAAAAAGTATTATCAAATACAGTATTCTGAATGTGCCTGGCAACAACCCTGTAGGCTAGGCAAGGTACACATGAAGGGATTTCTGGCTAGGGAAACAGGCAGAGAAAAGGTGATAAAGTATGCCTAAGGTTATACACAGCTGGGGCTCAATTCTTGATTCACACTCTGATCCTCTTGGCTCCCAATCCTTATCTGCTCACCCAGTTCTCTCTCTACAGTACCACACTATGGAAACTACCTTCTCAGTTCTCTAGTTCAAGAGTTTGGAAAAGTTAAAAAAAAAAATTCTTATCATTAGTCCACAATTATTTTATTTCACTTCCCATTCATTTTTCTTAAAGTAGCTTTACCTAAGAGTGGTCATTAGTTGAGTTTAACTGGAAAAACTGCTCCTTAACTAAAATGTTTTATTATGTTTTAATTCTTAGAAATAAGCAATGCCACCCCTGAGCATTTCCACAAGTAGAAGAAAGGACACCTGTCTTTTCATCCTCCCAGATTAAGGTGCTGGTCCCATCCCAACACCTTTGCTGTTGCTTGGAATTAAAGCAGCTCCTCTACCTCTGTTCTGTCAAGGATATGCCTGCCATCAACATCCTCCCTTTCAGGAAAAGCAAAACATTTCTTCCACATCTCAAAGGGTTTTAAATAGAAAATGTACTTAGACCAAAGTGAGAAGGCCACTTCCGTGGGAAATGGATTCTGACTTTGGAGATTTAAATCAGTTACCAGACCAAATTTTGTGTCTAGTAATAATCAGCAGGCTTCTCCACTTTGGTTTTTCTGTGGATTTGCAGCTTGTATAGCCACCTTGTGTTAAATTGCTCACCCTGAGAAACATAGGGGCTATCTTCAGCTTCCACGTGTGAAGCATGCCTGTGGGTCTTCAAGACTCAATTCCCTTGGAGAAGACCCAGGAGAGGGTTTGCTTTAAGTGGCAAATTCTGTACTAGAAATACTTCAATACAACTGCCAAGCTATATCCTACTGAGGTCTAAACAGCTTCTTTCACCAAGAGCAAGCTGTTCTCTAATCTACATTCACTGGATTAATATAGGGGTTTGGATTTTAAACTTTCACTGCCATTTAAAACAGGTGAATATTTAATGCCTGAGGAGCAAGGTTATGAAATGTCAAAACTACTAAGTGAAGGATCTAATTTAAGAGGCAGCCAGAGAGTCTACAATTTAAATATTTAAAGATGATACACAGAGAACAAAACTGAACACCAATCTACTCCAAAGATAGCAATTTAAAACTCAGGTTTATTCTGGAAGTTCTTACAACCCTAGAAGTGATATAATAAACTAAGGCAAGCAATACTGAGATGACTTGAGGGGAAAGGACTGGAGGCAATTAGAAACAACAGGCAAATTAATACTCTCACCCATGGCTTCTTAAATTGGACTTCACAAGTGAGATTAAACTGGACAAAATAGAGATAAAAATAGATTTATCAATGTAATTAGGTCTCAAAATGAAAATAGTTTGAAATATTCTGTATTATAATTAAAAACTCATTTCTTCATCAGTAGCTAAAACTAATTATACATTAAACATGCAAAGATGAATAACATACTAAGTGTGGGCTATCAAAAAAGTTCCTCAAAATATACATACATAAAAGGAATGAAAACATCTTATGGATAAGAACAGGTACTTTATTTAAGTTTAATATCCCTGTACAATACTTTCAACAGAAGTCCATTTTAAACATCTTTGTTCAAAAACACAACTGTTTTCATTTCTCTGATTTGTCAGGAGAAAGATCAGCGACAGTGGACATTAATACTAACAGATTAAAGTGATAAGGTTCAAAACTGAAGAAAGCAATTCCTTCTTTTTTAAACTAAGATTTGAAAAACCACCCACTGACAAGATCACCATTGAACAACTTTTATCACTTGTCAATTACTGACCCAGGACTACAAACATTAAACCTGGAAACTGGATTTTTGCCACTGTAGATTTTTTTGAAAAGCTCCATTCAATCTCCCCAGCTAAAAGAAATAGACAAGGTCATAGTTATGACTATTTAAACTGCAAGTTAATTGCTGTTCATATTTTAAAAATGGAGTCTTGATGGGACTATCTGAAAAATGACACTATCACTAAATAAAAGTTAGCTCTGAAAGGCAGCAGCAAAGGTCTTGCAACAGCATCATGGCTACACAGACAGCCAACTACACTAGCGCCTCTTGAAGAGCCCAAAAGTAACTTACACAGAAAGGGTGATCTCTGCTCACAATTCAGGCTACAGATCTTACAATTCACCCAAAAGAAATACATGTGCTTTGATCCACTTCCAAATGCAAAACCCTACCAGGAACAGGTTTAAACACACATCAAGGCATATGCATATCAGAGTCCAAGACTGAGTTTTCAATAAGGAAGGGCATGCTTCACAAAGGGTCTCAAATGTAAGCCCGGGCAGTAAGAAATTAGATTAGCTCCCACAAACGTGTTGGAGCCAAAAGAGAGATCACAGCGAACAGGAAGGTTTAGGAAGGGTATTTTAGATTAGCGCAGTTACCTTTGATATTCCAAGATACAGGATTTGGAAAACTAGACATGGAAAATACACATGGAACCTCAAGTTTTACATAGAGTGAAACTGTTTTAAGACTAATGTTTTAAGACTTTAAAGTGAGAAGTTCAGAGATACCATGGAATAACATGTGATGGTATTTTTCTCCGCTTAAAATCCCTCAAGGACTCCCTAATGCTTTTAAGATTAATTTTAAATTTCGTAATCTTTTATTCTCATGTCTACCATTTCATAAAAAGCACACAGTCTCCAATGGTTTTCCCAAGACCTACTTTCTCACTTCCCTGTGTTGTTAGAAGTTGCTCTTTCTTTGTCTGAAGTTCATCACCTAGCCCCTGAAGTCAATGCTCATCAATCCCTACCCACTGGAGACTGAGGTACTTCTTATCTGTACCCACCCTGCATAATATCCATTGTTCTCTTAAATACTAGCTACCCTGCCTTATGACTTAACTCCTTGAAGTAGGAAATCTTGCCATCATCCTGCTTAGTAAACCTTGGAACCCACCACACATGTATTGCAACAAAAATGATATGCACACTAATTGGAGATCATGCACTAATTCAATTTTTGAAACCCTGTTTAATAAATCTGAAGAAGCCACAATCTGCTATCATAGGTAACGGTATTTTGAACACAGAACAGATTCTATCAAACATTTAAAAAAAAAAAAAAACTCTATCAAACATTTAAAAAATGGAATTTCATTTCTTAAATTGGAGATTCAAATCCCTATAGGAAACAGTCTTCAACAAAATAACATTTTTATTTGTTTTTTGTTTTGCTGGGATTTTATTAATTTTGGAACAAAAAGAAAATGCAGAGATCGTTTAGTTTAAATTCTTCCTTCTCAGGAAGGTGGAAGATCGAGGCACAGAAAAGCAAAGCGACTTATCCAGAGACAGAGAAAAAGGGTTGGGTATAGTATTCAGGGGTCTTGACTCTCAATTGGTGCATTTTCCATTACACCATTCACCGAAACACAGCATTTCAAATCACAAGTCACTAGCAAAAGGACAGTTACTTGGATGATGATCAGACATTTTCAAGGGGATACCAGAAAAGAGTTGCAGGAAAACCTTGACTTTGCTAAATAACACATTTTCTTATATACATATAGAAACACGAAACACATCAACATGAGTGATTCACTTAGCAGTTACTAATATTTCTACTAATAATGCCTGAGATTTACTTAGAAGATGTATGAGAAAAATCTAATATTTGGAGATGGGCAAAGAGAGAAAAACTACAAATCGGAGACCACTGCTTTACAGCAACTAAAATGTACCTGAAATAGTTGGAATCTTTTTGCTATTAAGAGTTGCTGTCTTAAAAAAAAATTCATACCATTGAAAAGAAAAGAAAGGCAGCAACTGGTTGTTTGTACTAGTGAGAGTTATCAGTCTCACATACTTTTCAAATTTTAGTGTAAATATCATTAAGAATCAAGGTGACTGATCTTGGCTTCAACTTAGAGATGCAACTAAGATTAAGTGGTGTTTTAAGAAGGACTGATCATATGACATTGTTAAAGATAATACTAAAACCATGGAAGAGTCAAAGAAAAAAAGTACATTGGCTGTAACATTTGTATTAGGCAACTAATCAAACAGCAGATTTAACAAATTCAATTTCTTTCTGCAAGTCTTATACTCAGCCTGTAAAAATCTACCTTGAGCAAGGTTATTTTAAGTGCTACTCAAACTGTTTCATCCATATCTATCAATTAAATGAGGACCTAAGTCGGCTGTCCTGAAAGACAATTTGTCCTTTTATTGTTTATCCTTGGATGTAGCAAGTTGCAGTCGGCTCAACACAGGTGTTTCATATTGGTAAAGGCAAACAGGGAGTACTTGGTAAATATATTCTTGAACTGAAACTTACAACACAAATATCTTCCAAATTTCTAAGTATTTCTGCATGTTTAAAAAAAGTATGTAAAATGAAACTGGTCATAATCATCACCACCACGAATTTATGGAAGAAAAAGTAGATCTTTCAGGTCAGATAAGACAGAGAGGAAGCTTTGGCACAGGGATGATATATGAGGTTTAACAGAAAAGGCGTTCAAAGAATACATACATGAGACATCTTCCAAATTCACAGCAATTATTGAAATCAATTCTTGAATAGTACAGGCATTTTGTAAGAGGACAGCAGATGAGTGTGCAGGGCAGCCTGCACCCTGGCTGAGGCCTGAGGAGGCTGTGTTATTTCGTAGAGTTCAGCATCTTTAAATGAACTGATTGAAAATCCCCATTTAACTTTATTTATCCAAATGTACTTATTAAATACACATAATATTAAATATATACTGAGTATATACTAAATCCTCCCAACTCCCCCATTCTCTCCCAGGCTCTAACATCTGTTAGAACTCCCAGGAGAGTAAGATGCAAAACGAGAAGCAGAGGATACTTTTGGGGAGACAATAGAGGAAGTAACAATGGACTTCACAGAGTAACACCCAGCTCCATGATCAGTTATGTGTATATTTCTGCCAGTAGAAGACAAGTTACTTGCCTAATGCTGCCGAGTGAGTCAGTGTGATTTCCAAGGAGAAAAATTAAAACACTGGGGTGGCTACTCTAGCAGGTAGTAACATACAATTTTCACTTCAGACACTTTCATTAAATACACTATTAGCTAGGTGTGGTGGCACATGCCAGCAATGGCAGCAACTTGGGAGGCTGAAGTAGAAGGATCACAAGTTCAAGGCCAGTCTAGGCAACTTAGGCTTTGCCTCAAAATAAAAAGGATGTAGAGCTCAGCAGCGAAGTTTCCCTGGGTTCAATCCCCAGTACAAAAAAGAAAAAGGCGTGAGAGACTCAAGGAAAATCTCAGTACTTAGCAGTCCCTACTCAGAGGTAAGGGTTCTTCAATTCTGCCAAAATGCCAGACTGCCTCAAAGCTTCCTTCCAGGGCAAGAGTACTGCAACTTAAGGCTTTTACTGCTACTACAGTTGAGATTTTTTAATTTCAGCTTTAAGCTACTACAGGTTGAAATTCTTAAATGTGTGCCTGTTGTAGAGTCCCAACAGCCAAGGTGGCACTCCAATAGCTGGCAAGTAGGCGTACTGCCTGGCTTGGGCAGGAGCTATTTCTAAAATGCCCCTCAGTCAAAATGATTATAAGTTGTGATATTACCCAAACAACTTGGCTTTTCAAGCGTTCCTGGAAACAACACAGGCTAAAATGGCTTACTGAAAAATACACGTACTCCTCTAATTCTTAAAGAGCCATTTTCCAGTAAAGGCTTCTTACAGGTTCTTTTAAGTTTATAAAATCTGATCAGAGGACATCTCCAACAGAAGTTATGTTGTTATCAAGATAATTGTTAGAACTTTATCTCTAAAAATATATTTAAAATATAATTTGTATATATTTGAATATCAAGTATGCCTGAGGCATTATCAACAGATTAAAATGCTGGTAGGAAGTCACAGAAAGGACCGCGCTGGATGACATGCATAAACCGGAGATGTTTAAGAATAAAAGTCAACTAGTTGGTAAGACGTGGAGAAAGAGAAATGCTCTCCTCAAGCCAATTCTGGTGGATCAAACATCTGAGGGCTTTCATAGGCTGGTTATCTAAGGACTGAGAGGAAGAGAAATATATGAAAAAGACACTGATGACAGACAGAAGTATAGGCTGGTGGACATTACACAAAAAGAAAATCCTCATAAAGGGATAGTCTTAAGTAAATCCACATCTTTTGTAGAAAAGCAGCAAGTCCTTTACACATTCTTTGTTTAACCATATCTTCAGTGCATACAGATGCTTACCAGGAAGTGAGAGGTTTTTGAGCCACCCACCCAAAGTTAAAGATGATTTAAAAAAACAAAATAACAACAAATCTTCAGAATGTTTCACTTTAACTGTACGTAAATTGTGACATTTTCCAAGTTGGAGGACACTGAGCAGGTCTCCCTGTTTCTTGTGAACAGCATTTAGAAACTTCCTCAATAAGAAATTGTAAATAAAAACTTAAGAATTCTATAAGGTACTCTGAAAACAGGGATCCCTTTTCCCTGAGAGAGCAGACCACTAAACAGGAATAAAGGTAATATGCAGTAAAAAGTAAGAGGTGCTGGGCGTGGTGCACACCTGTAATCCCAGTAACTCGAGAGGCTGAGGCAGGAGGATCGTGAGTTCAAAGCCAGCCTCAGCAACTTAGCGAGGCCCTGAGCAACTCAGTGAGACCCTGTCTCTAAATAAAATACAAAATAGGGCCAGGGATGTGGCTCAGAGGCCGAGTGCCCCTGAGTTCAATCCCCGGTTCAAAAAAAAAAAAAAAAAAAGTAAGTGGTTTTATGATCAAAGAAAACTTGATAAATGACAGGATGCAGGGCAGATGGCAATCAGAAAATAATGCAAGACATAGAGAAAGGAATTAGACTTGCATATTGAGGATGAAACCCCAGATTAGCCAGAATCAAGTTTTCTGTGAGCTGGGTACAGCAGCTTGAGAAGCTGAGGTAGGAGGAACCCAAGTTCAAAGCCAGCCTCAGCAATTTAGCAAAGCCCTAAGTAACTTAGTAAGACTCTGCCTCAAAAAAATATAAAAAATAAAATAAAATAAGGACTCGGGATGTGATTCCATGGTAAAGCACACCAGTAACAAAAAAATAAAAAGATTTCTGTGGACACTAACAATTCTGCAATGGTGAGTTAGGGGTGGATTCTAGAGCCCGTAAATGTCAGTCATAGTGAGACTTCTGTGAGCAGAGGAGTGACAGTTTAAACATGGGGAGGAATCAACTGACAGAAATATAAGAAAGTAAAAAACATGAGTTTTCCCATCATAATTTACATGAGAATAGCTGAAATCAGTGTGGCAGTCAAAAAACTCATTAAATACCATCTACAGTAAGTTTCCCTGTTACGTTACCAGAGGAAAAAACTTCTTTGTTAGTCCAGATACCCAAGTTTTTTCTAACCTACATATACAGTGTGTGTTAATGAAAAAATGATCCTATCTGTGCACACTAAATATTACACAGGCAAACTTCATCTTGGTATCATTTGCAAGTAGTTGAAATGACTTCCAGGTCACTGTAGATCTTTGCAGAACAAGGCAAGTATGTTTCTGTGATAAAATGAGTTAATCTATTCAAAATCATTCCCCCAGTTCCTCAATAAATTAAGTCTTCACCAGAGGGGGATAAATGCAAAATACAGAGAGCTGAGTTCAAATTTCCCTAAGAATCACTTATGTAAAACGCTATTACGTGATAGAATATGTACACTTAATAGTTTTCAGATATGAGTTTCTTCTAAAAGGTACGTCATATAAAGGTCTCTGTGCCTTTGGATGAGCCATTTCTCCAAATACTTTCTTCACCTAGTAAAATCTATCACCTTTGAAATCACTGCAGCGGTCTCCAGACAGCCAATGACAGCCATTTCTATTATATTCTGCCTTCCCCACTGCACAATGACATCAAGGACAAGACCACCTCTTGTCTTATTCTAACACTGTTCCAACACTGAGCTAAGTTGACTGGTGCACAGTAGGCACTCAAAATGCTTGCAGAATTAAGAATTGATTTAACTGCCTAAAGATATTACCCATCCAAGACTACACAGTCTTGATCATGTACTAAAAACAAAAACAAAAAAAAGGTTGCAATTCAATACCTTTTAAAAAAATCTTACAATTGAGTCAGGTGAGGTGGCACATAGCTGTAATCCCAATGATTGGGAGGTCAGGCAGGAGGATCACAGATCGAGATCAGCCTCACCAAATGAGTGAGACACCATCTCAAAACAAAAAATAAAACAGACTGGGGATGGTAGTTCAATCTAAAAAACCAAAAAGTTTTATATTTGTTTGTGCTTGCCCTTTGTGGAGTAGGAAGGATGGGAAAAAGCACATTATACTGGCACATGAATAACTTTTAAGGTTCACAATCTTCTCTAAAAACTCAGAGACTATTAGTCTTGTTTTGGTTCCATATAATAGGGCCCTAAGGGGAAAGAACTCTTAAAAATGAAATAATCATTTTTACTCAACCTTTAATTCACCTTTAAAAAAGTTAACCCTCGAATATCCAAAGAAAAATTCCTAATAATCTTCCTCCACTTTTGAACAAAGATCAAGATTTTTCCTCCCAACAACCCAGTTCCCCTTAAAATACCTGTTTTAAATTTAAAATCTGCAGTCTGTGACTATATTACCAGTGAACTATATAATATCCAAAGCTATTTTAGGCCTGACCTGACTCAGTTGCCAGGGATCTAATACATGTGTCCATGTACAAATACATTCACACATGAAATATTAGGAAACCGATTCCCTTTGTGGAGTAGGAAGCCTCACAGGTAGCCTGTCTTTGGCAAGCCTCAATCAGGAGAGACTATTTTAGTTTAAAAAAAAAAAGTGCAGTAACAAAAAGTTTTTGGACTATCTATGCCTTTTAGCTCTCAGTCGGGGCAAAATGGACATTAGTGTGAGATACACACATACCTACACATATCATAAGGGAGAAAAACTGGGTGACAGAAATATTATAATCCCTCCCAGCAGAGCCTAAGTTTTACCTACATGTATTTTGCAGACCTGATGAAAGTTATACAACTATGAAGAATTTATTAAATACGTAAGGGGATAACCCCTAAAACATTTCTGAGTGTTTTATGACTTTAAATCTACCAAGATATTTCTCTCTTAATATGATTAGACATTAGAGAATAACCACAGGGAAAGCTTTTTTTTTTTTTTTTTAAATGAACTGATTTGCAAGACTAATAGTCTCATTCAAAGATAATCTTTCATTCTCCAAATATCTATTAGACACCTGAGCTGTATTTCCCTAAACAGCTTTAATAAAAAATAATTACTGTATTCCTAAAGCCCTTTGAGTGTCAGTGAAGATCTTACAAGAGGGTTTTTAAGGAAAACATAACAACCTACACAGTACACAATAAACAGGCTGTATCACTGCCACTTATAGAACTCCCTCAGAAATGTAAAAAAGGGGCAAAGAGGAGGGGACAACCACCTTTATCTTTGCTCCGAGGCAAAGTGTTCTTCTTCTGCTTCAGATCTGTGGAAGCACCTCACTTTACCTTGAGAATCTTGTCCCCAGGTATTTAATTACCCTTAATGATCTGACACTGGGCCCTTTCCCTGGGTCTTACTGATTGATAGCATCAATAACAGTTGCTGCCTGTAATTAAACCTCCAAATAGCATCCCCTTTGCTACTTGGTAGATCAATGCCCTTTAATACCAAGGAACAAAGTACAAAGGTGAGGGGTGCTTCTAGCCCTTCCTTCAGTCCATCTGATGCTATGGGCCAGGGTAGTGTGCAGATAACACGTGTTTCACAAATCCCCCAAGACACAAAAAACACCCAAGAAAATCCTTGGTAGTGACAAGTTCTTATTAATACTTTCTTTTTTTGGCAAATCTGAGCAGGATGAAATATTCTAAACCTTTGGCAAGAGTATGCCCTCCTTTTACACTGTCTTGAGACAAAATTCAGCTTACAGGTCAAAAGGTTTCTAAATTAAGGTTGTATATCCTAAGTGTTGCCTTAAAAATTTATAGGATGTCATGGACGGAAGTTCTTATGATAAGAGCAAATTCCCATTTATTCAGGCCCGAGCTAGAATGTGCAAAATCTAGATATTAAGAAGGGTGGGAGAGGGGTGTGGGTAGGGGGCAGTGTCTAAAAATATGACATTTTTATTAAACTGTAAAAGCAATTTTCATGATCTACAGAATCACAGTCATCTTGGATCATACAAGTTATCTCTGACACTAGACAATGAAACACCCATTTTAAATGGATGGGACCTACACAACCATATGGCAAATTCCCCAAATACTCTCAAAATCAAATATGCAATAAATTATGTTAATGTACTTGTAAAGTATTTAATGACCTACAAATGCTCTGAGAAAACAGAGAAAAGAAGATATGGATCATTTCTTAGGTAAATCCAGCATTATATTAAAAGCACATTAATCTGTCTCAATCATTCAAGGTACTTTAATATAAACCACAAATGAAAATCTTGTTACTTACATGTAGATTTGTACTGAAACAAGCATTACAGTGTACTCAAATACAAACTATTAAGGTCCACTAACTAGTGGCTCTTAGGGCAGACCAGCACCTGTTTAAGAATCACCTGTGGTGGCCCATAAAATACAATTCCCTTGGCCTCCTTATTCGGTAGATGATTAGATTCAGCTGGGGCCCAAAAATCTGAATATTATCAACCACTCTACCCCAGCAATACTGATGGAAATAAAAGTTTGGGCAGCCCTGCAAAAAGGGATCTATAATAGGTAATCTTCAAACTCTGGGGCTTGTTAGGGTTTCCTGGGGAGTTTATAAAAGCCAGACACCAAACCTTCCTCCTCACCATCCACTGATGTTAGTTTCTGAATGAGACAAATTTCCATGTCACTTGAAAGCATTTATAGAAACATAAATTAACAACAAATGCAAAAATGTAAATGCAAAAAAAGCCCATAAAACCTATCCAAAGATAATTCCAAGCACTCAGACTGCCTGGATGTGACTCTGCTGGGCTAGGGAGCCCATCAGTCTGGCCCATCCTCTGTGAAAAGCCACTGTGCTTGGTTCTATGAGGTGGAAATCACCTCTCAATGATTCTATAATCTTTCTAGGAATGGGAATAGAGTTATTTAGCTAAAGCAGGCAGGGACAGTAAAAATGTTAACACAGACATTTAACAAAATTTATGTAAACTAATGTTTTTCCTGAACTATCAGTTTTCAGGACCATGTAGGTGTTTTTCCCTTGCTCTTCCTGTGGCCATTTCTGGACTCATTAGTAACCCCAGAACCTGAGCAGGAAGGATTAAATTTCTCATTCCTGTGGAAGGAAGGAACATTGCACTAATGACCAAAAAAAGAAAAGAAAGGAAGAAGGAAAACAGCACACCAGCAGGAATATTTATTGCTTTTTCTCCTTAAACCTACTTTTCCATAACATAAATTATAATAAATGCTAAAATAGCTTACAAAAATTTAAAGAATTAAGCACTGCATTATTTTCTTCAGGGTAAAAGTAGCTTTCTCATAATTCCTCCCCAGCTAGATTTCTAAAATATAACTTTGACATAGAAACAGAAGACTAAGGAACAACAATTGTTGCCTTCTGTAAGTAACAAGCCAATGCAAGTATATTCTTCCTTGGTAAGTCAAGGGGTATTCATAGTGACCCTATACACTGGTACCATCTCCAACATTTTATAAACAAAACTGGACCAAGAAAGTGAGAACAGAACACAAATCCAGAACTCCAAATCTTGACACGTTCCAAGGAGCCCTACAAAGAAGTGGGGAAGAAGGGGCAGGCAAGGATCAGACTTCATGTATTGTTTATTTTCAAAATTTAGTCCTCTCTGCTTGCGCATAAGCAACACATCAAAACACTTCTGGAAACAAAACCTGCATAAGTTAAAGGCAAGTTAGGAAATTCTGGCAAAGGTAGGTGAACGAAATGGACCATCCATGTTTCTCCAAAGAGTTTACACAAATTTCATGAGATCGACATCAACATACTTTTTTTTAATCATTTTTAAACTAACATCAAAGATTCTCAGATCCTACTAGAAAAGCTTTCTTGAAGAAGTAGTAGTCTCCTATAAAATAGATTCAGGAAGTTATTATGGTAATTCCTTTGTTATTCAATCAGGATTGAAAAAAATTAATCAATGCTAAACATGACCTCCAGATACCAGTTTTCATCCCAAACTGAAGTTCTGGGCTGTCTCAAGTGCTCAACCTTAAAGACAGTGTACCTCTTCCACCCCCCAGCATAGACAGCTTCACTCCCTCACCCTTAACAATTCCTGTTCAGAGAGTCTCAAGAAACTGAAGCCTCCCCCGCCCAACCTACAACCTGCTCTAAGTAAATCATCTATCTATCAAACAACACGAAGAAGAGAAAACAAAAGCTACCGCATCTGCCATAATGGAGTAGCACTATTAGCACTTGTTAGGAATAAGTCCCTTACACTAAGCTTCACTTCAAAAGGATTAAGTATGTCTATCAGAGACCACTGTTGTTTGGGCAAGAATCCAAACAAATAAAAAGGCAAGTCCTCTGACATTAATGTGAAAAACATACAGCAAGAGTGAAGGGCTCCATCTTGGGAAGTCAGTAGCACGTTTACCTGAACTCTCAAGCTAGCTAGGACAGAAAAGACTATAACCAAACTGGCCTAGCACCACCTCCCTGGGCTGTAAATGAAACTGAAGCCCTACCCTACCTTCCCTTAAAAACAGCAGTTAAAAAGCAAAGTGCTACAGAAAACTTGGAATGGAACCACCATTTGACCCAGCTATCCCACTCCTGGGTTTATACCCCAAGGACTTAAAATCAGATTACTACAGTGACGCAGCCACATTAATGTTCATAGCTGCTCAATTCACAATAGCTAGATTGTGGAACCAACCTAGATGCCCTTCAACAGGTGAATGGATAAAGAAAATGTGGTATATATACACAATGGAATATTACTCAGCCTTAAAGAAGAATGAAATTATGGTATTTGCAGGAAGATGGATGGAACTGGCTGGAGACTGACATGCTAAGTGAAATAAGCTAATTCCAAAAAAATCAAAGGTCAAATGTACTCTCTGATATGTGGATGCTAATTCACAATAAGGGGGTGGGGGCTAGGGAAGAACAGAGGTGCCTTGGATTTGACAGAGGGAAGTGAAGAGAGGGGAGGGGTAGGAAGGATAATAGAATGAACTGGACATTATTACCTTATATGCATATATGATTACCCGACCAGTGTGATTCTACATTGTGTACAACTAGAAGAGTGAGAAGTTGTACTCCATTTATGTACGATGTGTCAAATGCATTCTACTATCATGCATAACTAATTAGAACAAAAAAATAAAAAATAAAAACAAAGTGCTAAAAGTGCCTCACTGAATGCTTCTGGAGATGCACATTTATAGAAGAGTAGGAAGAGCCAAGGAGCAGAATAGTGTTCAGGTACAAGGGTTCCTGGCCATTCAGATCAGTATCAGTTCATCCTTTCTTACTAGGGTAGAACCCAAAAGGATTTAAACATATGGCTCTCCTTTTTTCAGTGTCTTCCACCATGATGAACATGGTGTGCCTGAGCCCCTTCCTTGGCCTATTATTAGGCAACCAACTTCATACTTACCATTCTAGGCCTACAGTAACTCAAAGATCCCATAAATTCTAAGTGATTAAGTTTCAAAAACATCCTCTCCCCCACCAAATGAGCAGCAGCAATTTCCTAAAGCCACATAAGAATGACATCTGTGCCCTTTTCCCCACCTTTCAACACAAGCACAGGCTCACAAAGAGGCAGCTTCTCCAAAAGAATAATTTATAAATCCTAAAACCTATAAAACCTAAAATTCTCCATGCTGGTTACAGAAAAGAAACAGCCAGGATTTTGTGGCGTAGACCTGACTGGGCCATGACACCTCCCGTGAAACAGCACGCTTGGGAAACAAAATGATCCATCAACTTCCTCCTAAAGAAGATGGGTTCAGTCAATTACTCAGACTCCCACCATCACCACCCTCTGTGGTACACAGCAGGGCATAAAACCAACTGGGGAGCCTGCCAACAGGCACCCAGGTCCTTACCCTTCCCTCATTGCAGGCTACCTCTGCTGTAAGTAACTGGGGGAACACATTTCAAGAAAACCTGATCAAAGAATGACAAGTTATTGCCTTCTGGGAATTCCCAAATGTCATCCAACTCTCATTCTGGAGGTGGCTGCAAGGAGCAGGAGGAAAACAAAAGGCCTGAAGGGAGGACAAATAAGTCTGGCACCTATGGGCCACCAACCCACACTAAGACCCCATTAGGTAAGAGAGAAACCTCTGGGCTTTGTGTTGAAAAGACCCAAGCTCATAAGGGAGCATACTAAGAAACACTTAAAGGGCACTATGCAAATACCACATTCATCAAAAAGTCATCTCTACTTCTCACCTAAATAATGACCATGTAAACTGGACTCCACAGGTATTAAGAGTTTTATTAAATATACTGAAGAGCAAATAAACAGAAGTAGCAATATACTTTTAAACTTGACACATGGCTCTAGAAAATTCTTCCAAAACACAAGTTAAAAACAAAGTTAAGGCTGGGGATGTAGCCCAGTGGTAGAATGCTTGCCTAACATGTGCAAGGCCCTTGTTTCTCTCGAAAGCACCACACAAAATAAAAGAGAATTATACACCAGGTCTGTCTATATTTTTAAAAAGACAAAATCATTTACTCAGTGTTTCCATTCTCACCCCACTTTTAGCATATATTGTTCTGCTAACGTTTTTGTACTCCACAAACTGATTGCCCAGACATTTATTAGACTAGCATCTTACAAGTTGTCAGTAGATTTGAGGCCTATCCTTCAAAGTATTATTTCCTAATCTTCCAAATCTGTTCAAGGTAAAGGTAAACAATGGTCTATAAACAAATTTGAAAATGAGGAGTACAAGAGATGATTTACAAATTTCTACACTTTGTACCATCACAGAAAAAAAAAAACCCACAGAAGAAAATAAATAAATACAAAAAAAAATCTAAATAAACCCACAGAAGCAGTGAGTTGTGGTGCTGAGAGGTGGGGAGGTAAAGTACAAAGCCATCTTTCCTCTCCTAGTGAATATTCAAGCCCAATCGCACCACCATTCTGCCCCGAACTCTGGCGGATCTCTCTTGCCCAAGAATTAAAGCAAGTCTCCTTTGCTTGGCACACCTACTTTTATTATCCCTCCTCACTCTCAGGCTAATTTCCACACAAGCCTCCCATCGTGCTTTAACAAATTCTGTGTGTTTCCCCTAATACCTGCTTTCAAACTTCCAGGCCCTGCTCCATGTGAACTCTCAACCCCATGGCATTTGTCTCAAACCTCTGAGAAGTGAGCTACAGGCATTTTATCCAAGCACCTACAGGTGAGCAGACCCTTGGCAAGATTACATTCCATCTTCCATGCTCTTTCCTTCCCTACACTAGTGTTCATTTTACACAGCGCTTATGTTATTTGTTCATAGTGAGAATTAATTTTACAGAATTAAAATGAAAAGTGGAAAAAACAGCCTCATCCCAATAATCCTGTAGCATAAGAAGGTAAAGCTAGAACAGTGTTGCCCAACACAAATTTTATTATTGTTGCTAAACCTTCAACAATGGTAAAGGAAAGAAGTTAAAACTGACACCAGAACAGAATGCTGCCTACCATTAACCACACCATTCCACAGGATAAATATCAGTTCACTAAAAAACAGGTACACCTCTTAA
Source organism: Glaucomys volans (assembly GCA_020662805.1). Lineage (NCBI taxonomy): Eukaryota > Metazoa > Chordata > Mammalia > Rodentia > Sciuridae > Glaucomys > Glaucomys volans. The sequence goes on from JAJEJO010001085.1 coordinate 64,090, forward strand.
CATGCAATTTGTCAGAGACCATGAAATTTTCTTTTTGCCCAAAGATGCAGATAATATTATGAATACAAATTATTAGCATAAATTATTCTAAGTCAATTATTGGTTGAGTATCCCTGACCCAAACTGTTTGGAACCAGAGTTTGTTTTAGATGTCAGATGTTTTCAGACTTTGGAATATTTGCATAAACATAATGAGATACCTTGGGGATAGAATCCAAGTCTAAACACAAAATTCATTTATGTTTCATGTACCTTATACACATAGCCTGAAGGTAATTTTATATAATAGTTCTAATAATTTTGGGCATGAAACAAAGTTTCATGATGTGGAAATGTGGAATTTTCCACTTGCAGTGTCATGATGACATTCAAAATTTCCAGATTTTGGAGCATTTCAGATTTTCCGATTTATACCCATAACTCACTTTACAGATATAAATAGAAATTTAAATGATTAAAACATTTGTCCAAGATCACACAGCCAGGTAAATTACACTAGTAAGGTGACTTAGGGAAAATAAGATGTCAAAAATACTGTTCTATATTCTGCCTACATTCAGGGTCCAGTTCATGCTAAACAGATTTCTTTTAAGTGCAAATATGACATTTAGTAGTTAGAAGTAGGTATAAATTTAACAAAAAATTGAAATCAATACAAGAGTTTAGAATTAAGATTTATTAGCTTTGCTTAATTGCTGTCAAACTTTAAGGATGGTCATTATTATTAATATTTAATATTTCAATTATTTATAATAGAAATTTTCCATATGGGCTTAAACGGTGGTTTAATTATTTTAATTTAAAAAATGTGGCGACTAATAATCTTTAGGCAAAGGTAACTGTAGCCTCTTCTAAGCCTGAATGATTAAGAAAAAGATCTATTTAATCAATAACAAATTTAGGCAGTTTTTCTATGCTGGTACTATTTCCAGACAGGGTTTTCTTTTGTGGGTAGAGAAGAGATTGTTTTCTAGGGACAGTGCCTACAAAAAATGAAGATGTCCAGGTGAGCAGAGACATGCATGCCTATAATCCCAGTTCCTAAGGAGGCTGACGCAGGAGGTGGCAAGTTTGAGACCAGCCTGGGCAACATAGTGATATCCTGCCTCAAAATCAAAAGAGAATGGAACTAGAGACCAGTATGTCAAGTGAAATAAGCCAAACTCAGAAAGTTGAGGGTTGTGCATTCTCTCTCACATGTGGAAGTTAAAGAAGAGAAGGAAAAGAAAGGGTGGGGCAGGGATCCCATGAAAATCAAAGGGAGACAGGCAGAGGAAAGGATCCAGGATGTGGAGGAAGAGGGAGAGGGAAATGCTGGGAAGTGACACTGGCCAAATTATATTGTTATACTGGGTATTGTGTGCATGTATGAATATGTAACAGCAAATCCCACCACTTTATACAACTATAATACACCAATAAAAAATGCGGAAAAAAAAATAGACTTGGAATCTAGTTCAGTGGTAGAATGCTTTCCTGGCATACGTGAGGCCCTGGGTTCAATCACTAGTATTACGAAAGAAGAAAAAAAGTTCTATTCCTTGAGACAATAGCTCCTATTTTCCAAATAAAACCACCTCGAGAATTCTGGAAAACTAGAGCTTCCTAGGCTACTTGTAGAAAAGCCAACAGCTGGGAGAGCAGCCAGCAGTCAGGCAGCTACTTCACTGTACACATCATAATCATCTATCCAGAGCACATGATGGGGACAATTATACATACACGTTTGGAAATGGTTTTATTTTGCATAAGTAATGATTTTACTTCTAATCATGAATTTAACTCTGTGCTGCTTTAGGCCATAAATATTTCCTATTATATTTAGATTTTATCAATACTTAAGGTACCGTAAGAACAAAAGGAGCAGAAAAAGAGCATGAAGACTGAGAGTCTCAACCATTGGAACCCTGAACAGCCCACTAGGGGAAAGGTTCCCATGGGGACCAGAGAACTGCTGATGAGAAGCTCCTGCCTCCTCAATAACGTTTTTGATACTGCCAAGAGATTTCCTTTGCCCCCTGGGTGCCTGAACTGAACATACATTATACCTTTTCTATAATACTAGAAGCTAACATCTTGTAACACTCCCACTTTATTTGCCATGTCAATAACAGGGACAATGTGGGGAAGGTTCAAACCACAACAACTATCTCCCATGTAGCCAAAGGATGCTCTGATATCACTAGCAAGATCAAATGCTGGGACTCCCCATTTAGGAAAAAAGTGTTCCATGGGAAAAGAGAATAACTACCTTCAACCTATTAATGATACTCTTAAAATAATTCTAGTAAGAACATATTAAGTTTTCTAATTTCTAAGCCACACATTTTAAAAGCAAAGACTGCTTGAACCATATTCAGCTGAAAATACTAACCTAGCATCTAGCAAACTCAAAAGAAGTAGTAGTGGTAGTAGTCTGGTTAAGAGAATTAACCACAAAAGGATTATCAACGTTAAAAACTAGAAAACAAATGGAACTTTGCTGTAAAATATCAAACTGAAAAGCCACCAATAAAGAGGTACATTTTGATGGTTCCTAAGTCACAGGCCTTAGATAAGTCGTAGGCCTTAGGAACATTGTCACAAATTATCTGCCATGTGCTGTGGCACATACCTACAATCCTGGTGGCTCAGGAAGCTGCCCTGGGAAGATGGCAAGTGGAGGCCAGGTCGGATGACTTAGAAAGATCCTGTTTCAAAATAAAAAGAACTGGGGATGCAGCTCAATGGTAGAGCCCCTTTGGGAGTTTAATCCCCAGTACAAACCAACCAACCAACCCTTCCCTGAATTTCACCTGAAAATGACCTAATACAGCTGAAGTGGTTCCCATAACCTGTATTTCTCTCACTCCCCCTGTGATTATGATGCAACCAAGTCTGGGAACAATTACTTTAGGATTACACAGTACCTGAGGGACTCTGCTCAACTCGCTGCAGAAATAGCAAGTATGTGTCATTTATTCAACATCCCATCAATTAGTGGAAGCCCTACTGTGTTGATGCTATTAGGGAGCCCCAGGAGAAACTGCTAAATAAACCACCTTTCAGAGCACTTGATTCACTGTTTCAATATTCCAGTTACCAGAAAATTTTACCAAAGTCATACTAACTGTTAACTGGATGGGAAGACAAATCTAAACTCAAGGAGTTCACAAATACTTGTATACTTATGCACAAAGTATTTACTAAATAATCTGCTGCTTTCTGAAATAATGCATGGTGCCATGGTGAGGGTTCTGGTGTAGGTATCAGAAGACAAAGATTTGAGCCAGTTTTTGCCTGGTGTTTTAAGACTACCATGGTCTTCACTCTTATGGGGGACAAAAATAGTGCTTATACCTAAATCACAACATGATTCCAAAACTTCTGTGGCTCCTCATGGAAAAAAAAAAATAAAAACTTCAAAGAACGGGGACCCAGTTGGAACAACTCAGCAAGGCAGCAGCTGCAGGTGGGACTTCTGATGGGCTCCAAAAGATGGACAGCTGCAAGTCAACCAAAAATGAATGGGAAAGGGTGCACAGGAAATGGGAGTCCCAAGAGCATACACACAGAGGCTGGGAAGAGAGCCACTTGCAAGGGAAGAGTCAGTGTTACTATAGTAGAGAACAGCAACGGCACTGGCGACAAGTCCCCAAAACTGAGCCAAATGATGTGGTGAAACAAGAACATGACAGAATTCCTTGTGAGGATTAACTACAGGAAAGTGGTATTTTGTAAGATTAGCTTGACAGCCATCGTCAGGATGGACTTAGAGAAGGAAAGAGAGACTAACTTACAGAACAGCATCCCCAGGACTAGAAGAATATAGCTTGCAAAAGGACTTATAACTGTGAACACTAGAAAAATCTGTCTCAAGACCTTTGCAATAACACACAAAACCTGTCTAATTGAAACTAAGGGGGGTAAAAAAAGGAACAGGCAAAATTGGAGCTATATACTTTTGGAAAGTGGTCTGCTTTGCCTCTCAGTGAAATCTGGGCCAAATTGAGGATACCAGCTGTTATCTGATATTTTTACAGGAACCAAATGGGGGTGGGGAAAGTAGTAGCCTGCTGCTCACCCATCACCCCACCCGCATTTCAGAAAATCAGAAGAGAAGTAGCAGATGTCACAATATAAAAGCCACAAGGCATTACTGTCCTTTCTTCCACATTTTCAGCCCAAGCAGCTGGGCTCTGAGGAAAGAAGTCTGGATCATGGACAGTAAGGGAGCAGCTGTCATCAGTGGTCTCTTGAAAACCATGGACATTTCTCTTATGGGGATCAGTTTCCCCTGCATTTCTACCTTTTTCTGGATCTTACTGCAGGTGGGATAAATGCAAAAGAACTACGAATGACATGAGATGACTTGTCTGGAGTGCTGGAAAGGGTATTTCCTGGGCACAGCCATCTCAACCATATATCCCAGGCTTCTCTTAACCACATCTCAGGACCTCAGACTAGGACACATTGATTTCCAAGACTCCTGCTAATTTAAGCTGGGGAAGGGATGCCTGCACAAATCTGCAGTAGGACAGAGAGCAGACAAAAGTCTGAAGACAACTAGATACTGGATGTCTTTTTAAAAATAACATTTGATTACTATTTATTAGTACTATTAAAAAAATTAATCAACAAAAAATACAAAAATATGTGAATAATTCATAAAAAGCAATTCAGAAGCTGGGTGTGGTGGCACATGCCTGTAATCCAAGCCACTCGGGAGGCTGTCAGGAGGATCGCGAGTTCAAAGCCAGCCTCAGGAACTTAGCGAAGCCCTGAGCAACTCAGTGAGACCCTGTCTCTAAATAAAGTACAAAATAGGGCTGGGGATGTGGCTCAGTGGCCAAGTGTCCCTGAGTTCAATCCCTGGTTCCAAAAAAAAAAAAAAAGGCAATTCAGATTGTAACAAAAGACAAAGAAAACTTAAATCTTTATTATCTTTGTATCAGAAATCTCATTTTCTCTCAAATTTTGATAACATAGTAACTAGTTCATTTTCTGCCTGAAGGGTAAAATCTTTTCTTTGGACATTTTCTTGATGAAGAATCCAGAATTCTTGGACACCTTATGTTTGAGTGTTATTTGGGAGCCACCATGTAGTTTTCTTCAGATGAAACACAGCTGACAGGACTTTTTTATGGGCCAATAAATACAAAGTATGAGATGTCAAAACTACCTAGGGCTAACAAATTACCTTAACTGACAACTCTAAAAGGAGTAACTTTTAAACACAAAGATGACACTGCATTTCCAGATACCTGAAAAAAAAAATGAGCAGAAATCTTCCAGACAAGTCTCTAAGCAAGATGAATGCTACAGTCAGCCTTGACTAACTTCCCCTATCACTTTAGGCTATAGTCTGAGCTGATTTCTTAAATCACTGGTGGAAAATAGGTTCCAACTTGAGTCAATTGATAGAGGTTGTCTGGAACACTATTTTGAAAAATATTTGGGAGCCCCATCTAGACTCAATGAGAAAGAGTGCTGTGATTGATTGGTAATGTCTATACTGGGCAGGAGAGTAAATTGATGGTATGGGTTCTAACAATTTGCTAGAAGCAACATCCCTAATTTTATTTTCTAAAGGAAAAGAAATCTATACTATAAACTGGATCAACTTCTAATCCATTAAAGAATCTGTATAAGAATTTCAAAAACACACTAAAGCAAAAAAGTATCCATGAAATTACTTACATCTTGAAAAGAAAAATATAAAAGGAAAAAATGGTCCACGTGTCATGGGAGCTTTCTAATCACCCTCCTCAAAGTAAGCTGAATCTGCTAGAACAGAGTTAGATTACAGTCCAACCACCAAATCCAGAATGCCACCTGTTTTTGCATGACCCATGAGCTAAGAATGTTTTTTACATTTTTTTAACTCAGGTAAAAAATAATATTTTGTGAAACACAAATATATGAAATTCAAGTTTCAGTGTCTATAAAGTTTTATTAGATCACAGTCACATCCATTCATTTACGTAGTGGCTACGGATACTTTCATGATTCTAGGGCAAAGATAAGAAGTTGTGACAGAAACTACACTGACATGCAAAGCCTTTACAGAACACAACTACCAATCCCTGTGCTTTTGGCAAGTCTAAGGATTCTCCAAGTTATCCAGCAAGTAATTCTCTTTAAGGGAAGGAGATTTAATTCAGTAGGCTTCGTAGAGTACTTGTTTAAGAATGCTGCTCCTCCTGGGCTTTTGCTAATATGTGACTACAACTACATATAGTATTCATGAATAAAGTTTCCCCATTGTGCAACCAAGAAAAATATTCTACTATTTCCCAGAGTAGTGTCTGTACGGGCCCAAAATAATAAAGGAAAGAACTATGAGTAAATCTTAATTTTTTAAACTTCTGTTCTACAAGCAGATTTAAAAGATTTAAACATACTTTTATTGTTTTGGTTTGAAGTCTCAATCCATTCAGGGTGTTGATAGCTTTCTCTGCATCCTTGGGGTCAATGTAGTTCACAAAGCCATATCCCAAGCTCTGCCCTAATGGAAGGGAAGGGGAAAAAGGCACACATTAGTTCTATACCACTGACACAGGACTTTCACTTGGCCATAGGGTCTTGTCATTAACACCAGCAATATTTTCTCAAAAGAACTCTCCATCATTCTTACAGAAATATACACATGGTCTTTCTTCATCTCCTGTCTACTGCATTTGCAGTTTAAATATCAGTTAGAACTCTTCAAGCAGTGCCATTTAAAAAACCACACATCCTGAAGGTGTTCTGTTCATATACAGGGCCTGCCTAAGCCTGAGTGCCCTAGCAGCAAGGCAATGTTCAGCTTCAAAAACCAGGTGCAAATCACTATGGAGGTACCGAGAGGGTGGAACGGGCAAGATCTCTTCAGCTTCGGTTTCCTTACGGATAAAATGGGTAAACATTAACCAAGAATCTGCCAGCATTCTGTAAACTGCACCTGGACACATTTAATAAGTACAATATTTCAGAGTTTAGAACAGTGAAGACTGTGTGTTGTCACATGCCACATTTCAGTCAAGGATGGACTAACATATGTGATGGTGGTCCCATAAGATTCTAACAGAGGCTGGGCGTGGTGACACACGCCTGTAATCCCAGAGGATTGGGAGGCTGATGGCAGGAGGATTGTGAATTCAAAGCCAGCCCTAAGCAACTCAGCCAGACCCTGTCTCTAAATAATATATAAAAAAGGGCTGGGGATGTGGCTCGGTGGTTGATCACTCTTGGGTTAATCCTCTGTATGGGAGTGGGGTGGGGAGGGGGAGATTCTAAGAGAGTTGAAATCCCTATCACCTAGTGACATCACAGCCATGGTAACAGCACAGCACAATGCATTACTCATGTTTGTGGTGATGCTGGTGCAAACTTACTGTACTGCCAGTCACACACATAGCACAATAACGTACTGTACATAACACTTAACAATGATGAACTATGTTGCTGACTTCAGCATTTCCCATACTATATACGCTTTATCATTATTTTAGAGCATACTGCTCTTTATTAAAAATATAAAGTTTCCTATACAACAGTATGCCATGTTATGCCAACAGCAGCCTTGTACATCTTGGGTTTTCCACTTCTTGACTCCCACATCTTAATGGTATCAAGAGGCCACACCAGGTGATTGACCTATACCTTCTAGGTTTGTGTTAAGTACACACTATGAGGTCCATGATGATAGAACTGCCTAATTATGCATCTCTGAAAATGTGTCCCCATCATTAAGCAACACAAGACTACATATACATGTATGTACGTTTATTTTAGAGGAAGACTTATTCAAACAAATTCAAATTTTCTACAGGAGCTTTTATGATTTAGTAAGGAGTAGAAGAAAACATGGACAAAGAGGGGTTTGCAATGAGGACATCCTAACCAAGAAGAACATGTGTGGGAGAGGGAAAAAAGCACAAACAAAAACAAGACATTTGGAGTAAGAGCTGCTTCAAAGCAAATCATTGTTGTTCCCCCCCCGTCATCTGGGTCCTCTCACCTCCAGACCAATGGTGCCCCAACTTGCAGAAAATGGGAGACCTCACACATACATAAGCCAAACCACTGCCAAAGGCTCATTATTTCACCTAAGGCAAAGTTTCTCAGTTTGAAAAGGTGTGAAGCAGTATAAAAGAAAAATTGGCATAACGAAAGGTTAGACAATCAACAATTTGTAGAAAGTGCAAACACTTTTATTAAATACTATTTTGACATCAGCTTAAAAGGAAAGCAAAGGTTTTATTCCTGTTGGGGCACTTGTGGTCCAAGTAGCTACAAATATGGGTATTTAAGAAAACCTCCTTATCAAAATTTATTTTTTTCTTGTTTTTCAAAAAGAATGAGGAGGGCTAGGAGTGCAGCTCAGTGGTATAGTGCTTGCCCAAAGCCCTGGGGAATTTGATTCTCAGCACCACCAATCAATCAATCAATCAATCAATAAAACCACAGTGAGCTAAGAACTAAGTGAGCTCATTTTGTTTCCCTTTTAATAAAATTAAGAGGTCCTATTTTTTCAGTTCTTTAAAAAAAATCACAAGTCAAACTATTGAATTTTCAAGCATTCAACTTTTGCCAATTTGACATTCATGTGTCTACTGCATGCAGGGTGCCCTCTTATGAAACCTGCTGCAGTTCCACTGTCAGTGAACAGGATTCAAATTGGCACAACACAACAAAATCTCAAGGAACCAGCTAATGGTGGAAAGAATATTGGCTTTGGAGACAGATGCATGTTGAGTTCTAATCCCAACTCAGCCATTTACCAACTGTGTGACTTTGAAGAAGCTTAACTTCTCTGAACCAAGCTTCCTTATCTCTAAAATGATAATAATTCCTACCCAACTAATTGTTGAGATGGTGGGGATAACAGTATTGATGAAAATGGATCAACCTAGTCAAAAAATTAGCATGAAGGAAAGTAACTTACCTACTACATGTTAAAGGGTTTTAAGTGTACTAACAAAGTTTAATAAGGAAGATGCTACAAATGTAATGGGAAAAGGAAAAGCAAGACAAACATCCCATTATGTAGTTTGGTCACACTGCTATTCTATGACAAAATAAACCAAATTATCCATTGTGCCAGCATAAAGAGTCCAATTCTTCTACCTACTGGCACTACCCTTTCACCCACATTTTAGCTCCTCCTAATCACAGTGCATTCTCAACCTCAGCTGCATGTGGGAATCATCCAGGACGTTTTGAAAAACAAAACTGATGCCTGAATCCCACACTCAGATTCTGATTTTAGTGGTCTATTATGAAGTATGGGAACCAACTTTTTAAATTAAAACCCTGGTGATTCTACTGTACAACTATGTTAAGAAATTACTGTTTAATGGTGAGAGAGAACTGGGAGCTACCAGGGGGCTTCTGGAATTCCTGAGAGGGGCCCAACACTGGGGATGGTCTGGGCACGTGAAATGACTCTACAGGGAAGGTCACCTTTTACCAGTTGCCTTTTTTTTTGGGGGGGGGGGGGTAAGGCTTGTTCCTAGGGGCACTTTGCCACTGTGCTACATTCCTATTCCTTTTTTTATTTTGAGACAGGGTCTTAAGTTGCTTAGGGCCTCAACCTTGTGCTTCTCCTGCCTCAGCCACCGGAGTTGCTAGGATTACAGGCGTACACCACTGCACCCAGCTACCAACTGCATTTGAAAGAGTTATATGGATGCTCTTCTCTAAACCCTTCATGTTATACATTACTTCAAGAAACTGTTCACTGGCCACCTGGTCAGTCTGGGGTGCAGCAGTGCCTTGTGGGGTTGGATTGCTAAATAAAGTGAAAAACCTGTTCTTTTTGTTCCCACTTAGCTATCTTCCAGGCTGGCCTGAGTCCGTCCTTCTAGCAAGCTACAGGTATCAGAGATTTGTTAAATGACTCAGTGAGAAGCTTAATGGCACTATTTATTTAACCAAAGATATTGTTTTTAAAAACGACCAACTGAGGATCCATCCATGAATGCGTCTTTGACCTGACTCACACAATTATGTCTAGGAATCAATCAAATCTCTACTACTTATAAACTTCTTATACCAGACAAATATTTATTCCCAAATAACCTCTCTTTCTCATAAGAATTTTCTAATTTGACTAACAGCATCATTAGGAAGAGTGCCATCCATCAATTAGAATGTGTTTGAAGAAAGCAAAATTTTACTATTATAAAATGGAAGAGGCTATCTACTGTTAAAGGCTACGCTCTTAAGTTCACTGTGGACATACTGAATTAAAATGTCAGCACATTAATGCAAGGGAGTTTGGAACTTTACAGATTTTCATTTCAAGTTAGCCAAGTCAGCAAGTATTTATTAGATGCCTAAAATACACAAAACCATCACAGTATTCTACCCATTCTCACCTTTTGGCTACATGTAATTTACTGTTTAGTTGTAGCCTCACATTAATCATGTTTGATATTCAGAATCTTTACCTAAAGGTAAAAATGATACCCGAAGCTTGGCAAAGTCAATTCATTTCTGTGATTAAAAAAGGAAAGTATAAAGTTATGATGTCAGGCCTTGTAACCCAGGACTCTAAAATGCTGTGTTCTTCTCTGCTCAAGCTGCAACTAGTTTACACCTGAACCAAAAGTACCTTTGACATGCCTGTAGTGCCACCAAGCATTTTCTGACCCCCCAAAATTCTCTCTCCAGGTTGCCTAGAATCTCAAGTTTCTATATATTTTTGTGCAAGTATCAGTTTCACTATATATGGATTTCCAAGCCTGCTTTTCAGTCTTTGACAAAATTTCGGGGGGAGGGGGGTACCGGGGATTAAATTCAAGGGCACTTAATCACTGAGCCACATCCCCAGTTCTTTCCTGTATTTTATTTAGAGACCGGGTCTCACTGAGTTGCTTAGGGTCTCACTAACTTGCTGAGGCTGGCTCTGAACTTGAGATCCTTCTGTCTCAACCTCCTAAACCACTGGGATTATAGGCGTGCACTATCATGTCCGGCAATAAATTACATCTTACTTAGAAAACTTTTTCTGGTTATAAATGAATGCGGATCTTAAAAAAAAAAAAAATTGCATCAAATCCAACACCAAAAACAAAAAACAGAAAAGAGCCAGAATCCTCTTTCCCACTCTCCTGTACATCAGGTTACCCACCATCATGAGCCACCAGGGAAAGCTTAGAGACCAAGTGCCATTGATCTGTATCATCCAAATCTATTTTTCAAGTCACTGAATTTAGAATGTGCATATTGATAATCCTAAAACCAAGAAGAAACACTTCTTTAAATTTTTTTTATAAAACTCTACATTTAAATTCCAAATATAACCAGAAAATTCTGACTAAAATGACAAAGCTATAGCTCTTCCAAAAAAGGCTTTTAGACAAATAAATCTTGTCTTTAGATGCCAAAAATTCTCCCAAGCAACTGAACATCAAGAACAGGGTCAACACCACTTGTCCTGGACTAGCTTCACAAACCACCTGTGCTCACATGCTCTCAAGGATTCTGAAGCCACTAACCCAAGGCCTGGACCTTTATAGCCATGGCAGTGCTCCAAGGACTTTGCCAAGGAGGAATCTACTTGAAGAGTAATTTGACCTTTGACTTTCAGCAGGCATTCAAATGCCTGCCACAGGAAAAGGGACCCTTCTTCACAAAAGATGGTGGGGGGCGGGGCAGAGAGAAACATTAATAAAATGCCCCTGGCAAGGAGAACTGTTATAAAGAACAAGTTGCTCAGAACTAGTCAAGTGAACACAGCCCTGAAATACCACACAGGTCTCTGAAAGGGACTGAGGACCATCATGAGCTACATGGGGTCAGAGCAGGAAAGCAAAACAAGAAGAGAAACCATTTAGTGACATGGGAAACACAGTAAATGCCAATTTATCCCAAACTGTGTGTAATTCAAAGCATCGGCCGTCCCCTTGCCACCTACATTGCTTTTAATAGCATACTTTAATTAAAAATTTAATTGAATATTTTAATTAAAAACACACAATCTTCTGGACCTGTTTCATTCAAAGGTCACTTTATTTAGTCTTTTCTATTTAAAATTACTATCAATGTTCAGAATATCAAATTATCCCCTCTGGTCTAAAGCTAAAGGCAATAGATTGCCATAATTCTTGATTATAAATCTAGCATATTAATTTAACTTTATGCAACCAATATTAAATGAGGTGCTTCTAAACATAAAATTGTGGGGAAAAGTCACCCTACAGATTTCTCACCTACACTAAGCATCCACCCACTCAAGGATTATAGGAGGCCTACTTTTTGCTAGGCCCTGAGGATTCAAGAGGCAAAAAGTTCCTCTTTATAAAGTTTGCATTGTGAGAGGGGAAGACAAATGAACAAACTCTACAGAGTAACAGAGAAAGTTAAAGATAAGGGAGAAACAAGAAACAGGAGATGCAAGTGAGGAGAGGGAGGAGCAGGGCTGCTATTAAAAATACCATGATCCGAGATTTAAAGGAAGCAGCCCACAGACGAACCACCAAAGCGTGCAAGCATATTTCAGCTCAAGTTCTACCATATAGGTATCAACATCCTGCCAGCTCAACCAGCTAAGTCTGCCTCTCCTCCTCTGCCATTAGCATCCCTTATCATCTATTATTCTGACTGGATTACTGTTCACTATCCCAAGCAATCAATTACCCCTTCCCTAAGCTCTAAGTAACTCTAAAACCAGCCATCCTCCACTAAATGCTGTTCTGGGTGACCTTACTAAAACAAACTCTGACCTTGCTCTGACCTCTACTGATCACAAGTAAGGTTTCTTGCTTACTTCCACTGTTAGCTCAACTTCCACTACACCTACACCCTAAAGTGCACGTTCAGTTCCCAGTGCCTGGAACAGATGTCCAGTACTCTCACATGTCCTGTGAGACTTTTTCTGAGACCCTTTCCTGCCACTACGTGCCCTACTCCTAATGCACACTGTCAACACTCCTCCCTAATCCTCCCACAGCCCCTCTGATTGCACCTTTACCTTACTATATATGTGTAGTGATGTAATCTGGATGTCCCCCCATCCCACTGGATGGCTGAGGAAAGGCAAGCTGAGGACAGTTCCTGACAAAGGCAGCCCTATCACATACTTTATTAAGTCAAAGTTCAGTGACTGAATGAAGGAAAGAGGGATGAACAAAGGAAGAAATGGCAGCACCTGCCTTCCAGGAGCTTATGGTTTAGGGGAGAGTTGCCCCTATAAACATGCTCTTTATGTCCCTACAAAGATGGATTAGATGGATTCGAGAAAGGTGGAGACAAGATGCTAAAATGTTACAATATTCTGTCTTCAGAGAGCAATATATTTTTTAAATAGTACATGTAAAATTTTTCATATAAAATTTTTCTATAAATACTGTTAAAATGAAACTCAATTTTAAAAAATAATGTCATCTAGAGTAATTTGATAGATTTACATAAATCTGTTTCACAAATCTGTAAGTATGAATTATGGGATGTCAGCATATAATTTTGTTGAAAGTGCTTTTTCACTAATATAATTAAGTCTGCCGAGACTATTCATGTACAAGTCAAATAAAATGCAGAGTGAATTCTGTAAAAACCTGGTAGTTGAATCAACAATAAAAGGTGACTACACTGATTGATGTGTATCTATTATTTCATTTAGAGCAGTAGTAATGTTTTATGAAATAAAAGAGTAAAAGCAGTATGAAACTTTTTTAAAATCCCACAGTTAGCAGAAACAGGTCACCTATGTCCTCTTTGTCAAGCAAGATTCTTGCAACCTGAGGTCTGATAATGTAACATTTGAAAAAAAATGAAAAGATCTGAGAAGATCTGCTATCTCCAAACAAAGCCACTGTATAAAACTGCACACGTTAATAACAACAAAAAAGGAGCAAATAACTTGATTTGGGGAAATTTTTATGCTTTTAATAAAGATCCAGTTCTCTCATTGTAACATCCTTCTTTCCTCCTCTCCCAAACACACAATAAAGTTGCAAATATGCTGTCATTCTTCAGATGGACTTTCTGTTCCTGGGCACCCATTATGTGTGTCTGTTCAGACAGGCTGTGCACTGTAACTCTGGCACCAGAGCAGTGTGCTCCAGACTTTACCAAGGAGTTTTCTTAATAGCTCTGTTCTGATATACGGCAAAACCATGTGGGTACTGCACAACAGGGGAAAGGTTTGAGAGAATCTTATAAGAACAGAGGGATGCAATCCTCTGTCGTCACATTTCTTTCCAAATTTTAATTCCTGGCTTAGCTGGAATCTTCTCAAATGCAGCATGCCAGATGCCCTGGGTCCTTCCATTTAAACATTCAACCAACCAACTCAGGTCACCTTCAACACTTCCTCCTTGCTGCCCTCTAATGAGTAAGATCAAATGTATGGTAGAAGTCTGGCAAGCTCCTATTACTATAGTCCGCACCAGCCTCTCTGAATGCTGGGAGCATTTTTACCAGTTTCCCAAAGGACATTAGTGGGGATTATCACAAGGATGCAGAATTCAACCTAGACACTCACATAACACAGAAAACAGACGGCTCACTCAAAGACTCATCTTCTACCCCTATGCTAACAAAGCTGGCCTCAGACTGAAGGATCTAATATTTTTAAATGCTTTTCAGAATGTCAGATATATTAAGAGCTTAAACTGTAACTTTTCTGCTGAAATGAGAGTTGTAAATAGTGATCATTTGGTAAATTACCTCAACAGCCTAGTTCTAGAGGGAGCAGTTATGACCTCAGCACCAGGGCACTTTCCCTTCAAGTTCATTTTAATGGCCATATCTGTCTCCTGATTATGCAACTGGTAAAGCTCTATTTCCTATAGTTTCAGTCCCAGTAATTATGAATTTGCTGGCAATGCAGTGTGACCTTGCTTAAGTTGGCGAAACTGTGGGTTCTTAATATATCACGTTTCCAGACAACATTAAGAACTCCCACACAATTCAGTCTTAGGCTATTGAAAACAGAAACAGCATATTAAATCCTCTAAATTCTCATCAAGTACTGCACTGGGTACTAAGATGTCTTATATCCAAGAGCAGGAAAATTAAGAAAAATCATCTTTACAGGGAGTGAAAAAAATAAACCAACTCCTCTTGGTACACACATCCTAGGATCAGACTCTTGACTTGGAGGAGGTTCTCTAGCTTGAAAGGGCGTGAGGTGGCAGAGCATCTCGGCACCAAAACCAAAACAAGAGCCAGTTCTCATTACTTATTGATTTAGGTGGATGCTCAAAAGGAAAGATCAGCAGTTCTACCTTCAAACAGTGGGGCTGCCACCATGATGTGAGCAAAAGCCAATAGCTGGCAGGTGGCCAGAAAAACCCTACAGTTCAAAGAAAATTCTGACATGAACAACTCCAGGCTGATGCACCATCTACTTTCAGTTAAAGGTCTGGGCCTACTACAATGTTCTCACTTGTTTGTTGATTATAATGAACTCTATGTGGACCCCCACCACCTGCTTATGTTATCTGCTTTATCTTGTGCTTACTTAAAAGGCAATGGAGTTGTTCAAGTAAATATCATTTGGGATGAGGGCAAAGGATCTGTACTCCTCAAAATAGTACTGTATAAAGAGGAAAACCAGTTAACAAATGTGGTAGTAAAAAGGGCATCTGCTGTTGCTTGCACTACCAGCTGGTGTCAATCTTCACATGGGCACGTGCACACACGCAAAGGGACCAGTGAGCAGTCCATCAAGCAGCAGCACAGCCTCCTTCATATGTTTCTTTCTCTCTGTAAGACACCGTTCTTTTTTATTTTTAGTTGTAGATGGATACAATACCTTTATTTTTATGTGGTGCTGAGGATTGAACCCACTGCCTCACACATGCTAGGCAAGCGCTCTACCAGGGAGCCACAACCCCAGCCCCAAGGCATCATTTTTCAATACATATATTTCAAGAAAAAAAATTAAAAATCCTAAGCACTATAATTAGCTCAGTGCCCTTTTTGATATTATACCAGTCTTGCAAACCACTATAGAGTGGTCCCTATCTTATCCAGAAAAATGGGAAACATTAAGAGTATACAAACCCCACCAATTTCACATGATAAAGAATTTCTGTTAGGGATCAATTTTCTTCTCGAACACATGTGGGGTTTTCTCCAAAGTATTTCTCACCCAAAAGTTAAAGGTTCACCAGCCAAAATTTTCCAGTGTGAAAAGGTCCATATATTTGTGAGGAAAAGTGCATTCCCAGTGTCTCATGTGCTTCTCTAGCTTCCTAGGAGCAAACTACTGCTACCTAACACTGCTATCAAGCACATTAGGATCCTTACAGTACATATATTCATATTTAATTCTCACAAAGCTGAGTAAATACAGTTGTACCTATTTTGCAGCTATAAATCTAGAGGTTCAGAGATGCTAATTAACTTGCTCAAAGACACATGGCTAGCTAGTAAATGGCAGTGAGATTTCAAAGCCAGATATGAACTTTCCAAAGTTGGTCTTCCCAGTGTGCACTGCATTGCCTTTGACCACACTTGAGAATTACTATGGGGTAGAGTCCTGTGCATCCAAAGATCACAATTTTTCAATCAGAATACTTATAATCTTCAAATACACCTGCATTTTATTTCTTGTTCAATGTCATATATCAATTGACTGAAACTTCACAATTACATCTTAATCCATCAAGAGACCGTATATAAAACGAAAAATACCTGAAAGGAATAGCTTCCTGCAGGTGTGCGATCCATTTAAGCCCTCAAAACATATTCATCATTACAAAACAGATAGATGGGAGATAACTGCATTATAACAAGATTCATTTAAAATGGGCCTTGATTTACATACTCCTTTTCCAGAAACTCAGAAAGCAATTCTTATGGCTAAAGCCAAACATCTTCCACTACTGCCAAAACTGTCTCCCACACAAGACACACTCCTCAGCAGATTGCAGTAAAATGCTTTCATACGCATAGTATGGTTTCCTAGCCGTAGAAAAGAAGGTGGGATCAATACCACATGGTCCCTGCCCTCTAAGATGCTCAGAAATGTACACAAGGGGTGGGTAGGCATCTAATGAACATGCAACAAGTTGGGTTAACCACTGGGATTTCAGGCTTAACCAAGGATGAACTTGAAATACTCAAGTCTTCAATGTGTCAAAACAAAGATGGAATTCAGGCTCTTCTTGACAGAGAAACTAAGAAAAGAGGCACACTAAGAAGGCAGCATTTGTGGAGAAGTGGAGACACTCAGGCCCACAGTACCCTGCACAGCTTGTGGTCTGTGCAGAGGTACGTGAGCTGACTCCACCAGGAGAGCAGGGCTGCACCATGTCAGGGTGTACAGTGGCCAAACTACAGGCTGTACCACCAAGCAGTGAGGCACACTGAGCAGTGAGACAGAACTAGGGACAGACCAGGAAAATCCCGAGTGCTGATTTAGGACCAACAGGAACTAAACAACAGAAGTCAGAGGATGAAAAACCTACGATCTCTTTCACAAGTCCCCACAAACTGCCCAAACCTAAATGGCTAAGCTCTATCTGGTTAACCTAGTCAAATCTTCCCACTCCAAGGCACGACTCATGCTACTCTTCCAGAGTCTCTGTCAAATGTACACTTGGTTCATAAAGAACACAAGTTGCTCAAACAATACAATTCTACCTTCCCCCAGACTGAACTTCTGGACCAGGTAGTGTTTTACCTTCAGTAAACCTTCCACAGCAAGGGCCAGAAAGGAGAGCTAAGGCGAGGGTCTGCATTTCCTTGGCATGATAGTTTTTCACCTTTTGAAGAGTAACAACAGAGCAAGGACCCTCTTAAACTACAGGTTAATACCCAGAGATTAACATGGTGCACCCACCCTGCAGCCTTAAATGTGTTCGTTATATGTTTAACAGTTAAGAATAACTCAAACCTCCAAAAAATCAAAGCCCAAGGTAACTGCCCCCGGGAAGATTTATGTCTGAGGCCTCCTTTATATATTTGCAAAAAGATGTGGACCTGAATGCTTTCCTCCCCCAGTTAAACTGCTGTTATAAGTGGACAGAAAGTACTAATAACACCATAAATTCGCAAAAACTACAATAAGCAATGAAACTCATTTGACATTTTGTGCAGGAGTCATAATATTATATATGACTGCTAAATGCAGCCTTTACATACCTGATCTCATCATGAACTATTTGGTGACATCAAGTTACAAAAGGGTGAGGCAGGGAAGGTGGCTGGGTCACTATGAAGGGAACAGTGGAGAGCATCGCAATATCAGGAACGTTTCAATAAAGTGAAAACATTTCACCTTAAAGTGATTGCTACAAAGTGATATATACAAGGCTTCCACCTGGGGACAAGTGTCCACTTTAGTTCCTTTCATGTCAAAAAGAAAGAGCAGAATTAAATTAGTGGTATTTTTAGAAAGATAAAGGAAGTAAATTTCCAAAGGACATTCACTGTCCCCATTCGACACAAAGATTTAGGTATAAATAACATGTGATTTTCTTCCTCTTTGTATAGAACATTTTGCTTAGTTTATATTTAATGAAGAAAGGCAGTTACATTTTCAAGAGGGCAGGAGGAACATTTTTTCCCTCCCCACAAATTTAAAATAGTCTCACAAAAGCACTGATTTTTATGCCTAGGAGAAATTCCCAAACGGCCCAATTGTGTTTGGGCAGGTTGGGATATAACTGCTGAGCATAAAGGAAACCTATTTAGATATTGCACACATGGCTCCAAGGACCTCAAGAAAGCTTGCCCTGAAGCAGTAGAGGGGAAAGAACCCCAGTGGAACATGCTGGACAGAGGAAGGGGAGTATAGTACGTGGCAGAAGTTGTCAAGGCTGTGGATCAGACAGGAATTGCAGTCACAAATTAAGTCAATGAGGTACTCTAAGGGAAATAAATATCCATTTTGCCTTTGCTAAGGGACAGTTTATGTTACAGCAAACCACTCTGAGACCACAGGGCAATGTGCCCACCAATTAACAGATGGCTTCTAAAGAGAAATACAAAATGGTGCCACTCCTATGATTGCCACATTCATATCACACTCAGGCACTTCTTCCCAAATCACCTCCTTTAAAACTTGGAAAGATTACCTATTGTAATTCTCCAAATTTAAATTCACATTGGCACTCTGATCAAGAAACAAATGCTCAAAAAAAGGTTTTGCCTAGACAATGAGCCATTAGGACACAGAAATAATGTGAAACTAGCTACATCAGCATCATAGGAAAATACACCATCCCACTGAAGTCGAGAGGCACAGAAGCTTGTTTTTTTATCTGATTACAGAGCTTATCAACAATGAAATGTTTAAATCTCATACCTAGCAACTTGGTCTACTGAACCATGGTTGCTAATTTAGGATACATTTTTCCCACAAAACACAGTAACTTTTTAGTTTACTACTATTTTATCCTCTCAAGGATACCCACAAATCTACAAAGAGGGAGAGGGGAAAAAAGGAAAGGTAAAAAAAAAAAAAAAAAAAAAAAGGTCTTGCTTATGAACACCTCAATGTAATTCATGGGAAAATGTGAAAAATGATGCTTTCTTTCATCTACTGCTGCTGAACAGTATTTATTCCCTTGGGGAAGCGTTGTGTTTTTATGGCACCAAATTAAACAACATTAAGGACCATGTGATGGAGGCTGTGACTTCTGTATGTAATTTTTCAGCATTTAATGGGTCATTTTATAATGACAACTCTACAAACATATTTCAAGATCAGGGCAAAGACAGGTGGATCAGAAAAACCTATCTTGTCATCACAAGTCCCCCTTAAAGAAAAGGGAGCTAGGTGTTTAAGCTTCCTTCTAAATAGCCTTATGGCCGTGAGACCTAGCATCTCATCTGTGGAAAAAGCTAGGCTGAAGGTGATATCATCTGCCTTACCCTTGTCAAGTAAGCTTCATGAATAAATTCAGACTGATGTGTTGGTTTTGTTAAAGAGTTCCCTACACTATAGAATGCTATACAGAATGTTAGCTATTCAATTACAAGTACAGCACTCAAGAAATGAAGTTTTTCACTAAAGAACTGATCTTTCAGCTCATTCCTATTTTCAACAGTCTTTAGTGTCAAGAAGCTTTCCCATTTTGTTGTCGACAACTTCTTACCTACTATTTATAAAGGAAATGGGAACCAGATAGCTTTTATATAGTGTAGATTAATCTTTATTTGAGGAAAAACTTGAAATATCTTATTATGCTGCCTGATCATTTTAATAGTCAAGCAGTATTCCCAAATACAATACAACCTATGATGCTCTTCTAGGTTTCCCTAACTGACCCTAAATTTAAGGTATTCCATTTATATTCAGATTACTAAACTTATTTTTCTCAAGCAAGATTTTGTTTAGCAAAAAAACATATGTACTCTGAAATGAATCTTAACACAGAAACCCATGTACTTTATTAGGGTTCTTTATTCTACCTTTCTCCCCCAAAATTATACCCAATACTAACACGAATGGAAGTAGAACTTTTACCACGTTTAAAAGGCTGTCTTTTACATCTACAGCTGATCACAAAATGTATAAAAAACTTCAGACACCCCTGAAAGTAGTCCAGACTCAGATACAGACTGCCTGCCTCTCAACAGCAATCTTTTGAAGAAGGGAAAGGGACACATTTTTTCTAAGTCTCTAGAATATTAAAAATTTTAAACACGTATTAGATTCAATGAATTATTCCATGCTACTTAACTATCTTAATGTTACTCCTTCCACTCTGACAAGATAGACATTAACTCAGAATTTCTTCTCTTTCTTAGCTATTCTTGAGACTTTGGACTGAATATCCAGAAACAAAAATCTACACATTAATTACAGTGTAACTTGCTCAGTTATCAAATTTTATCAAATAACTGTCTTTAGTTAGATTTTAAATCTTACCACCAAGACATAGTCACTCTCTAGTCTTGAATGGTAACCCAAGACCCTTGATCTATTATTCTCTAACAAAGTTAACTTGTTCCTTGGTTTGCATTCTCTGTCACTTTTATCTAGAAGGAAAAAAGAGTAAAATAAAGTAAAGCAAATTTATCAAAACTGCAACTTAAATGACCAGGAGCTTAGATACATTTTTACAGTTCTCAAGGGAAGTTTGTTTGAATGCACCATCTATTGCCTAATGAAGGTTTTCCTGCAAAGACTTTCAGTATCTTTCACCTGGTGACATCCTGCCAGGTCTGCCCCGACTCCCCACCTTCACCAGGTTTTCACTTAAAGGCACCTCAACAGACATCCCATTCTACTCCTTGAAACATACACAAATATCTTTACAGGCTACAAGGTAAGAACAGAAAACTGACCAATTTTTAAGCAATTACATTTATGATTCTGCATCAATTACTTGTCAGAAATAAACATGCAAAAATAAAGATAAATCTAGTATGAAAAATGTTGGAATGAGACAGACATCATTACCCTATGTACGTGTTTGATTAACATGAATGGTATAAATGTACATCATGCACAACCACAGAAATGAAAATTTGTACCCCATTTTTGTAAAATGAATCAAAATGAAGTCTGTAAAAATGAGTAAATAAATAAATAAATAATAAAGATAAATCTAGACTTAAATCTGTTGAATAAAAACTGAGGACTGTTGAAAAACAAAAAAAAAAGGACAATGACGTAGATCCCTGAACCCAAGGGACACCGAAAAATGTAATGTCTTTAAGCATACACAACCCCACGTGGTTGAGCACCAAAGGGCTTTAATTAAATGATGACTAAGTCGGCAGAAAGAATAAATAATGAAGGTCATTCACAGGCAGGTCTGTTTTTCCACCAGACATGTGGCTTGCTGCAATAAGTAATGGACTCCACCAAAATCACTGACCTCTGAAGATTAAAAGCTGGAAGTGAAACACCCAGAAAGACTGCTGTGTCTGAGGAAGCCACTGCTGCTGGTCCTCTCAACCCTTCTCAAGAAACAAGAAGCAAATGGGACAGAGGCTGTAGGGGTTTCTTGAGAGGGAATATCAGTATCATCATTGCACCCACTCTACTATTTTTGCATAATTATACCAAATTTTGGTTTCCTGACAATGTGAAGCAAATTTGAGTCAACTATATGAAAGACACTGACAAGCGTCTGTATAAAACACACATGCATATATAACTCCTTTACCATAGCTATGGTGAGTGCAAAACAGGGACTTCTAAGCAATTACAAAAGTTACTTTCTTACAGGTGAAAGTTGGATCAATAACAAAAAATATAAATACATATAATATAGGTGTGCTTAGTTAGCTGACACAAAAATATAAATCACACAAAAAATTTTTTCACTAGAGTCTTAATTACAAGTAATACAAATTGACTCTAGCTAACGAGCAAAAAGGAATTCATTGTAAGAGACACAGAAGATTGTCAGGGTCCTGGCAGAAAATGCCTAATTGACTTTCAGTCCCCTGCTGGCTCCTAGACTATACTACAGCAGGGATGGAAGGAACTGCCCACTGGCTTCTGGCATTATCTTCTCACCAGCTGTATACTAGGAGAGAGAATTCACATATGGAAAGGGCCTAATAAAATGAAAGGTTGAGACAATTTCCTCTGGAATCCATGAAAGACCTTCAAGTCTTTCTATAAAAACTGAAAAACATCTCACATTTCTGTTCGAATAAAAGATTACATTGATTATTAATGATCAAATCATTAGCCAGCCTATACTGTTTCTATACCTTAGCTCCAACACAAGGCAAATACCAGGTGAGAATGTTCTGCACACCCCCTCCACAAAATATCCAATTCTCTCCACTTCTGCCTCACTCTAAGTCAGCAGGTGCCACCACAGAAGTGACATCACCAGAACATTTCATGACTCAGGCTCTCTTCAATGGCTACCATTTGAATCAGGAACACAACACTGGCTAATATTCTCCAGGACACCCAAGAAACCTTAGACCCAGGCTGCCAACCAACAGTCACACTGGAGTCATCTTCACCAGTCTTCCCAACAAGGCCTTACAGTTTCAGAGGCAGCAGACCCCAGTAAGAAGCCTCTTGGAACTCACCATGAATACAGGTACTAAGTAGGCCATGGAAGAAAAATGTACATGAAAGTGATGTACATGGCCTTAATGTACATGGCTTTAACCATGGGACTAGGGGCGTAGCTCAGTGGTAGAGTACGCGCTTCGCAAGGAAGGTCCTGGGTTCAATTTCAGCACACACACACACACACAAAAAGAAAAAAAATAAAGACCTTAACCATGAGGAGCATTATCCTTTTTCATTAAATTCCTACAAACAAGTAAATCTTTCTGTTAAGCCCCAACGCATGCAACTGCTTTTCAGTAGTCAATCGCCAACATTTGAAAATAAATATAGTCACTAAGAGTGGAATGATGTTCCTGCAGCCAACAAGCATTTGGCTGATGCCAACAAGAGAAGGCAGGAGGCCAGGACAAAAGACCTAAGACTGAAAAGGAAGGCTGCTCTGCTCAGTAACACAAACGGAAATGATGCGAAGACAGAAAAAGGCCACAGACTACCTGCCTCTAAGTTAAACATACATCAATATCGCCTCCCAAACTTGCTTCAGAAGATACTTAATCCTTTATTACTAATTGCTCTTGTGGTCTGAAAAAAGGAATGGCTCACCCTGAGTGGTTGGTTGGTTGATATTTTGGTGGGAGATTTTTTTTGCGTTTTCCTTGATGAGGAATGAGAGGAAGGAGCATGAGGGGAGAGAGAGAGAAAAATGGAAGAACTAAACCAGAGAGGGGAAAGCCTACTTTCCCTTGTCTCCTCCAACTGAGGAATGGCTTTCTGCCAAGATTGTCATCAACTTCCTAGAAGAAAGGATCATGCAAGTAAAGAGAAGGGACTATGGGGATGTGGCTACTATGTCCCATGCCCCAGATTCCACACAAGGTTCTTTCCTGGATGCTCTAACTCCAGGGGGAAGAATGAAGCAGAAAAAGTATAAAGAAGCTGCAGGGAAGCAAAACCACTTCTCTCCTCCTTTCTGAATTCCAATGTGCATGCCACTGTCTCTTCCTCCTGGTGGCCTGTCATAGATGTTGAATGACAGAGACTGGAGGCAAATTTCACATGATTAAGACAAGTCTGAACCCAGATGAAGACTGCAAAGGGGAAAGATGGAGTCCCTGCAAGTAGCCAGCAACCTGAAACACTATACAAATTCATAATTTTAATTGGGTGTTTCTTCTATTGAAGTGGCAAGATAGAAGTTTGAAGACAAAGAAGCTATTTATTTCAGGGGTAGGAGTTGGTTCCTTAAGCCAAATGGAGAGAAGGGGAAATAAAACACACAGAAGATTCTATAGCCCTAGGCAAAAATTTAACATCTCCTAAAACAATCACTATAATTTATCTTTAAATACTCTAGTATGACCAACAGTGTAAGAATTCACTTATATAAAGTACCTAGAATAGGCAAATTTATAGAAATAGAAAGCAAA
This sequence comes from Glaucomys volans, assembly GCA_020662805.1. NCBI lineage: Eukaryota > Metazoa > Chordata > Mammalia > Rodentia > Sciuridae > Glaucomys > Glaucomys volans. Next base: position 88,435 of record JAJEJO010001085.1, read on the forward strand.
AGGGCTACCAGGGGAGGAAGTAGAGGAGGTGGTATGTTATTGTTTAGCAGGCACAGAGGTTTCTGTTTGGAATGATAAAAAGTTTCTGGAAACAGATAATTATGATGGTTGAACAACACTATAAATGTGCTTCATTCCACAGAATCATGTTTAAAATGGTTAAAATAACACATTTATGTAATGTATATTTTATTGCAATAAAAATTTTAAAATTTGTTATAGATCAGTATGATGTTATGTGTGCACAAATAGTGTAAGCCTTAATTCTAGGGGTGTCCATCTAAAATTCCATTATTAACTCAGTCCAGGAGTAGTTAACTATCATAAAACAAGTGCTAAAATTCAAAAGTGTAAACCTATCTACTTTCCACATGGAAACCAACAACCAATCCTCTACTAAATTGCAAAATGATTGCCATAATGAGTTTTGTTCTGTAATTCAGTTCTTTGTTGATCTGTGCAATTGGTATCAGAACTGGAGTCTTACTAGTAGAACGGAAAGTAATCAAGATATGTAGAGGGGCTAAATTAGATATACCACCCACCTACCTGTAAATGGGTCACAAGAACCAAGGTGACTAACTCCAAGATGGTCCCATCCTTGTGGATTGAATCTCTAAGGATTAAATGGAACTAGATTCCAGCCTTTGTTAAAAGAGATTTCTTTTTTCCATGAAGCCAACAGAGAGTACAGAATTCCACCTTTGGGAAAGTGTCAATCTCAAGTGAAATTTTAAGGTTCTCCAAAGCACCAAAAAAAAAAAAAAATGGAGAGACAACTGGGACTTTATCAAGCTCACAGTTGATGTATCACTTTGGGGCTGCCTTGATAATGTCAGTATACATGGAAGAACTTGGCTTGAGACATGCTTTCATCATAGCCTGAAGAAAAGCCAGGCCGGCTCCTTTCTCTTTGGTGCCTATGATTATCTATCCAAAACCACTTAGGAGCTATACACCTTGACTTAACTTAGGTCCAATGCATTATCTCAGACTTCAACAAGAGGGGAGAGACTGAAGCTCTAGATTTATGGACACCCTCCTCATACTGATGGTTGTGCACAAACATGCTGTTTTCCATAACAGTGAACTAGAGTCTCAATTACAGAGAGGCTAAACCAAGAAAATTCCACGTCTGATTTTAAACAGTACAATAGGTTCAGCTTAGAATGGTCTTCAATGTGGACCTGGGGGTGTAATACATTAAGTGTTTTCACATTTTGCTAAGGTGCCCAATTTTTAGCACTTGAAAAAATCTGATATAAAATGTACTAATAAATCAATACTGCCAATTCTATATTTTAATCTTATTGTAACATGAAAGAACTTGCCCCTGAAATAAAGGCCTAGAAATACTAAGAAAATGAACAAACCTAGTTTAGTGTCTTGAGATTTTAAGATGTTAGATCCCAAATCATCTTGCTTGAGAAGATAATTGCTGGCTGCACCCTACATGGCAAAATCACTTGGCACTGTGTTTAAGGAGAGCTAACTTGACACTCAGTTCACAGAAGAAGTCACAGAACTTGACAGAAAGACTTGGCATATGATTTAGGAGACTAGTTTATTTTATGCATAGAAGAAGTCAACCGGCTTCACATATCATAATCAGTCTTTTAGGTATATTTTAAAGTAGACTAAGAGCAAACTACAATTCATTTTGATGGTGTGAAAAAAGTTCTCACAGACTAATTCCAGGACCCGGAAGAAGGAGTCAGAAAACAGTACCTTGAAAGCTACTGTCTTGATGAACAGTGTCTCCTCAAGACTACATGGAAAGTACCAAAATCTGAGGAAATACATGGGTTATTCCTGTGACCTTGAAACAAATGGAACAACTGGAGCTTATCTATTCACATGCATCTGTTCCTTCCTTAAACTTTAAGGTGAATCTGACTTTCTCAAGATAAAGTCTGAGGTCAAAGAGATTATGGAGGATTGAGGGCATCACCTCATCTCCTACAACAAGGTAATAAACAATCAGGTCCATCATCCCACACCAAGAAATGCAAATTTCAGATAAGCTGGAGGAAGGGGGTGGATACAGGACTTGTAAGCTACATACACTCTCCCTTTAAAATCAAAGCATTATGTAGAAAACAGTTCCAACAAAAAGTACGATGATGAGAAAAGAACTCATTAAAGCTAAAAATAAACTCTAATTCACAATATGCATAAGGATTTAACAAAAAAAGGAAAACAAGATGTAAAATTGCATCTGCTAAGTTAACCATGCCCTCATGGAAACTGCCCCTCTACCCAGCACAAAATGAAATCTGTAAAATCTGTGATGATTGAATGAAGCAATGCTTTAAATGTTTTCAATGAATATTTCAATGGAGAAGAAAACAAAGAGAAAGCAATAGCAAATTTTTTTCAAAGTCCTCTGATCTGCTAACGCAGCAGGAATACTGGGTTTCTGAACTGGATACCCAAGCACACAGTCCTCCTGGAACATCTTTTGATGATATCAGAATATTTACTAATAGCATTTGCAATTTATTTGAAGGGATGTTCATCTTAAGGAAAAAAATGTCAATAAAGGTACAACTAAGCCATAGTTTGTTTTTGTCTAACAAATACTTCATGGCTGAATTTAACATGCTCAACTTTCAGGCCAGTTAACAGTCCATTGGAGAAACTTGGCTGAGAGTACCTTCATGTTTTAAGTCAAGCAAATTCATTCTGAGTAACATGCACACAATACCACACAGAACAGTAGCCCCACACTACAGTGCTCTAGTTCTGAGAGCCTGGTGGTGTATCATTAGTCATTTTTCTGAGCTCCGAAGTCTTGTCTTTTACTGCCTATTCTCATTTTATCCTACCCTAGAAAACCAATTATACAGGCTAAATCACCTAGAAAGCCAAGGACAGAAAATAAGCTCTGCATTCTCTCCCACATTGTAAGAAACTAAGACTGCTAGGATGACAGATCTAACTGAAGATGTTTTTCCAAAAACTGATTTACCCAAGGAAAAGGAACATCTGGAACTGACATGTGACTTTATAAAAATTAACTGATAAGAATAGAACAGGATCAAGTACCCTGTGTGCTCCTAACTCTGTGGAAGAACTAAAGCTTGGAGTCTAACAGCTCACATAAGCCCACAACACAACTAAGGGGCCAGGCTGGACTTAAACACAGTGTAACAATGTTCTTTTCAGGCTAAAATCTCTAAGATCAGTGCTCCTGAGACCAGCTCTCCAGCAGCAGAGGAGGCAATGAACAATCCTTTTCAATGTTAACCCCAAACTTAAGAGCAACCCTAGCACACAGAGGGTTCAGGCAAACCTTATTACCAACTGCATCATGCCCATTCCACATGACAGTAAGGAACTCAAATACACTTAAATAAAATACCACCATCTTGCAATTTTACTTCACTGAAGGAGACAGAGTATAAAGTAGGAACCGTTATTCTAATTTTGAACAATAAAGAATGATCATCCCCCTCAATTAGTTAAAGATGAAGATGATGTATGAGATACATAAGAGATTACTCAAGAGTTAGATTCTAAAAAGGTAGTTTTAACTGAAGAACTGTTTCTTCAAAATCCTTGGAAGAGCTAACAATGCTAGTTTGCTGCTTACAGCCTTGCAAAGATATCTGATTACAGACACTGTCTCCAATAAAAAGAGTCTCCAATGGTGCCAAAATGAAGGGGGGAAAAGATCAGGAGTAAAACATGCTAATTAAGCCACTGTATAGACCTGACAAATCAAATGACACAAGTAAAATGTCAGAAAATATTTGTTAAAGTTGACCTTTTTAGTTGGAAAAGTGCACTGAAGGTTTCTACAGCTCTCAAAATTCAGTAGCAGCAGTGTACTCAGCTGAAAGTCAATTAACTTAAAACAAGCTCTAAAGAAGTTGGCAAATTCTGAAGCACAGCTTTAACTTCAATGATCAACTATTCTGTTTAGGAATATTCAAAGGAAATTTTCCAATATGTACTAAATACAAATGTTCCGCTCTGTTCAGGATTTAGACAGAAAGTTTGAAAGAACAAAGGCTAGTGCTAAATTAAATGGAAGAAATAGAATAGTATAAAAATAAAGCCATCAAAAGAAAAATGCAGTAGATTTTGTACTACATTATGAAAATAGGAGTGGGGGGTGATTTCATACCTGAGGAAAAACAATTTTAGCATTCTCTAGATTAAAAAAGAATTCAGAAGTGGTGTATGAGATTTTGTTTATTATCTTCTTTCAGTTCATCTCTTTCTCTTTCACACTTACAACAATTACTATGATAGGTATTTCATAAATCAAGGATGCTTTCTATTCTGCACCACCAATCTTCTGATACAGAAATAAACAAGACCACCCAAAAAACAAAGGTCTGGAATAAGCAAATGTGTGTACTCACACCTTGCTAAATTACAAGAGTGCAAACCCTTGCAAGAGAACTGCATTTTTCATTTTGTATGAGTTGGAATACATTAACAAAATTTGTATTTTATAACAAACTTCCAAAGGCATAGAGTCAAACTAAACTAAAAAGATTATGTGCCTAAACTCCCAATAAGACAAAGATAGTCTTTCTACAAGTCCCAAGGATAAGTATCAAGAATGCATAAAATCAGAAATCCTAAACTTCATTTACCTCATAGGTTCAACCTCATAGTCCCAGTAAATACTCTTTAAAAGCTGTTGGAAAACTATATAGCTGGTTACTGAGAGTTTTAAATACTATGTTACAATTTCTTTCATAGGAAATTACCTACATAAACACAAAGATGAACACTGAGTTATTATGGAAACCAAACTTCAGACAACTTGCTCATTAATGGAAATAATACTGTTTTAATTTTTTCTGTATCCCCACAATAAACATTTTCTCCTCCCAGCAACTAGTCATTAAAGTCTCACCACCATAGGATACCCAAGGAAGCAGCTTTTCTGTTTAAGTCTGCTAGCTGGGAGTTAACTTATTTCATGGTGAAATCCAGAACATGCCATCCTAAGATATTCCACTTTGGGTTAAGTTTTATTTTAAGCAGAAGGCAAATGAGAATCAACAGATACAAGAATAATTTTCTGCCCTTTCCCTTTTTGCCCTAAAGCACAAATACTCACATGAAGGTGCCCCCCCCCTGCACCTCCCTCCCTCCCTCCAGACCCATACCAGTAAGAGGAGAAATGACATCATTAGAGACAGTGGATCTAGATAAGTCAGCATAAACAATCCTTGGTAAGAATAACTCTTCCTTTGGTAGTTGTCCCCACGTATTTTCTAGTCACTCACCCATAATTCATCATCCTTTAAAACCCAAACCTTTCCTTTGTTAAAATGCTATAGAAACCCCCAAGTCTCACTATTTTACATTTCACTTCTGTGAACTCTGGAGCCTGTGAAATATTAGTAAAGATCACGTGTCTTTTCTCTAATTAATCTGTCTCTTGAGGAATCTCCACACTGCTTTCCAGAGTGGCTGCACCAATTTGCAACTCCACCAGCAATGTATGAGTGTGCCTTTTTCCCCACATCCGTGCCAACACTTGTTATTGCTTGTATTCCTGATAATAGCCATTCTATTTGGAGTTAGATGAAATCTTAGGGTAGTTTTAATTTGCACTTCTCTAAATACTAGGGATGATGAGCACTTTTTCATATATTTGTTAATAGCCTGTATATCCTCTTCTGTGAACTGTCTGCCCAGTTCCTTAGCCCATTTATTGATTGGGCTCTTTGCATTTTTGGTGTACAGTTTTGTAAGTTCTTTATAAATTTTGGAGATCAGTGCTCTGTCTGAAGTATGTGTGGAAAAGATTTTTTTCCCACTCTGTAGGCTCTCTTTTCACATTCTTGATTGTTTCTTTTGCTGAGAGAAAGCATTTTAGTTTGCACCTGTCCCATTTATTGATTCTTCCTTTTATTTCTTATGCTCTGGTGGTCATGTTGAGAAAATCTGGTCCTAAGCCAATATGAAGAAGATTCGGCCCTACTATTCCTTCTATTTGGTGAAGAGTCTCAGGTCGAATTCCTAGATCCTTGCTCCATTTTGAGTCGAGTTTTGTACAGGGTGAGAGATAGGGGTTTAATTTCATTTTATTGCATATGGATTTCCAGGTTTGCCAGCACCATTTGTTGAAGAGGCTATCTTTTCTCCATTTGACCCAGCTATCCCACTCCTCGGTTTATACCCAAAGGTCTTAAAATCAGCAAAGTATAGGGATGCAGTCACATCAATGTTCATAGCTGCTCAATTCACAATAGCTAGATTGTGGAACCAACCTAGATGCCCTTCAATTGAAGAATGGATAAAGATACTGTAGTATATATATACAATGGAATATTACTCAGTCATAAAAAAGAATAAAATTATGGCATTTGCTGGTAAATGGGTGGAGTTGGAGAATATCATGCTAAGTGAAATAAGCCAAGCCCAAAAAACCAAAGGCCGAATGTTTTCTCTGATCAGTGGATGCTGATACCTAACGGGGGGTGGAGGGGGTGGCAAGAGTTATGGGGAGGATAGGAAAGAATGGAGGAAGTATGGATGGTCTGGAGGAAAATGGGATGGGAGGGGATGGGGGCAGGAAAAATAGTAGACTGAGACAGACAGTACCACCCTATGTAAATGTAAGATTATCTGAACTGTGTGAATAAAAAATAAATAAAAAAAGAAATATTTTCATAACAAAAAAATCTGTCTCTTGTTAGGTTTAGTATCTAAGGACTGGAAAATTAATCCAACAGTAGAGGAAGTTTTTCCTATGACAATGGTAAAGAACTATTTGATTTCTTAAATTTTATAAATTCTAGTTTTATTATCCTATATCAAAATAATCAACAACACTGAATATTGTTGCATAAAAATACCAAGTTCAACTGAAAAACAGCCTCAAAGAATAAATTCAGAAGTCTTTTTCCAAAACTTCATCATCTACTCCTACAGTGGTAACATCGAATTTTTAAATGACTGACCATAACCTTTGGAAAAGAAAAAGGTATAGTGGGAGAATAATTAGACTTAAAAGTATACTGATAAAAAGTTTATCCTGTTACCTTTTATCTGTTAGAGATGTTTCAAACTCCCATTAACAGATTCACAAACTTGATACAAATTTCATTTTATACTAATTTAGCCAATAATATCTAAAAATGAATTCAAATAGATTGTACGCCCTAAACATACCAGGAACCTCCAAAGCATTTACACCTGGCCAGTCAAGTTATGTTTCCTACAAACCCCAAAACGCACAAGCCTTTCTGCCAGCTTTCTGATTAAAGAGCAAACATTGTAGAGCAAGGCGTTAAGTTACCACCAACCCACTCGCTTAGCCATCCTGGCCTTTTCAACTACTTTGTGAGACTCAGAAATCTTGAATCTCTTCTTACTCAGGACCCCAGCAGATTCACTTAAGATTGTAACTGACACATAGATCATATATTCAAATTAATGGTCATCCAAACAGCCTGTATGTTCACTATGATTGACTCACCACAGCAAATAAATGCTATTAAATTTGAAGATACCCATTAGACAAATAAAAATACCAATTATCTCTTTAAATTCTGAGGTGCTAAGACTCTATTTATTTAAAATAAGAGGGGAGGATTCTATGCCATTAAAATATTTCAAAATCAGTATTCCATAGAGTAAAAAAGGATCAAAACTAGTTTTAAATTTCTCAGGAAACTAATAACCCTTATATTAAAAAGACGTCACTACACCAACCCTAATGGGAGAAAAGAGGCCCTGGTTACCACACAAGGCACCACCAGTCCAGAGGTAGCTGACCTCTGCAAAGCCTCCTTAGGTCCCTATTGTTTATATTTGTCTGCTCTGGACTTTGTTTTTCCCCCTTTGTGAAAGCTTCTAGGTGGAAGCTAATGGAGTTGGCACAAGGCCCACCTCAAACAATTTCATGTTGTAAGAGTGAAGCATCAAACCAGGATAAAACAAGCAATGCTCATTATCTAAAGCCTCTATAATTGTCTAACTCTTCTTTCAGAAGAAAGTAAAAGTTACCATTATAGAATAATCTAGAGTTCCGAAATACTAACTATATAGATATACACTCTCAGGGAAAGGCAGGTGGTCAGTAAAGACAAAGCCTCAGGAATTTTAAACTCAACATCCCTAGTCCTGATCCCCAGGAACAAACTCATCAGAGCCCAATGCTGAGGAGGGAACAGCAGCACTTGAAAGCATACCACAGAATCAGACACTGAAGTGACAGCACCTCTCCTGCTTGCCCCAAGGCCAGAGGGGGTAAACCTAGAAATCCTGGTTCTGTGTCCCTGTGAAATGTTTGAGAAAAGACATTACCTGAAACATTCTGAGACTCACGTATAGAGACTCTCATTCAGACATTCTGCATTTCTGGAGATTGTCACTAGTCCAAGGCAGGTACCCTCAGGACCACACTTCCAGAGACACCTGTGATTCCCAAAATGGCAGGGCTTCAAAATCACCTGGGTACTCTTCTGACATCAAAGTCCAAAGGCATCCCGAAACTGTACTTTTGTTTTTTTAACTTCCTTAGGTAAGGATGTGCTGACAGATCTGGGAACCAGTGGGCTAAAACACCTAGGTTCACAACCACAGATAATGTTTTTTAGAGAAGCATGAATGTTCTTGCTCATTCTGTGCATCATTTAGTCCTTGACCTCACAAATCTTCCATCCCCCTTTCAAAACAAACAAAAAAAAATCCTAACCTTGTTAGTCCTGTAAAAAAGTTACATGTGTCACTAAAACTTCACGGTTTTGCCCCATACTTAACTTTAAAATGAGTTCTTGCCTCCAACAAGAGAAGGAATAGAGAACAGGGTCATTAGACAGAATTCTGAACACTATTCTAAGCTATGTGATAGCCACGTAGCCTTGGACCAGTCATTTCACAAAACTGGGTCTCTCATCGCTTGATTGCTGGAAGGAGGGGAAGGGGTTAGCTAAGGTTACCTATAGGACTTTTTGACTCTACCCTCTACTACTCATTCCTTGCAACAGAACGTTCATTTTGTTCCTCTAGAATACAGCATCAGCAGGTGTCAACAACTTGAAAGTGATTTAAAACCTCAAAACAATGCACCAACATCAGCTAAGCTGTGCAAGGAATAGTGGCTTCTCATGATGAATGCCTACAGATAGGAAACAGGCTGAGACATAAAGCTGGGCAGCAGCCCAAAGAGAGGGCCTGACAAACAGCACAATAAATAGAATATAGGCTAGAGAGAAGATTATTTTATTTGTTTCTGAAGACATTAATTTGCTAACGGCGACACAGTCTATATGCTCTCTTCTTGAACTTAGGAAGAGGCACACATATTCCTAAGTAGATATTTTTGTACCTGGGATATAGTTTTCTAAATCATTATTATATATAAGATTTAAGAAAAGTAAAAGGAGGGATTTCAAATCTTCCTAAAGAGGGATTCAAGTTTTCACATAACCCAGATAATTACTGCTCAAGCTACTACAAAATCAGAATACAAGTCTGATCCAACTGCTCCCTAGGAGTTAAATAATTAGAGAGGGACCCAGGAATTCTGACCTGTCTCTGAGAAACTACACAACATGGCCAATGCTAAACTCAACAGGGCAGGGTCCACATTCCCACAAATTCCTTCAAAATCTTCCTAGAGGTATATTGATAGTACTTCTTAGAATATATGCCTAACTTCACAACATACAACCATTCAGAATTCAGTTCTTGATATCTACCATCTAACAGTCTATTTTGTTCAATACATTTAATAATAAGATCAGAATTTTAAAAAAAAACAATTCTAAGGCAATTTTTGCTTGAAGCTAAACGAATCAGACCCTTTTGAAAGCCATTTTCACTCATACTACAAATAAGACATCAGTGGGCTAAATCAAAACAGGGTTACAGAAGTAGTGGTATGCAGTACTCAGATTTAGCCTCTCAGTTTTCAAACTTATACTTCATTATCATTTCATTCATTTTATGAATATGCTAGTATTTAATTGCTGTGATCAGGTTAGGGAAGAATTTCAGATTAAACTGCCTGATAACAACTTAAATGACTTCAAAAGCTTTTACAGCAACATGTTCAGTAGAAATCTAGTATCAGGGGGATATCTCCCCAAATAAATTCTGTAATAAAATAAGGCTGGGTAACTAAATTGAATGGATTTTCTTTATTGCACTTTATAGTGTCTTTATAGCTCTTAACATGCTAATTATCTGTAGCAAGGATAGAGAACTACCTAATTCCTCAGATTTGTCTGACAATGGGATACTTATTTTGAAGAATAATTACGATTATCTCATGGAGCTTAAAAAACATCCTGCAACTATGATACTCGCTGTGGAATTTCTTGGATACTGTACTTGCTTATCAGATGTTTTAACAGAAACTGTACCAAAGGGGGAATTCTCCATTGCCTCCCTGAAAAGACAATGAGGAGAGGTTATGGGGTACGTCAAATGGACAACAAATATGAATAAAAGCCTTTCAACATCTAAGCTGTGATTTCAGATGATCTTTTTCTTTGGGGGGGAGTAACTTGGGACTGAACCAAGGGGTTCTTAATATGAGCTACATCTCTGGTCCTTTTTAAAAATTTTTTTATTTTGAGACAATTTTGCCAAGTTGCTGAGGCTGGCCTTGAACTCAAGATTCTTCTGCTTCAACCTCCCAAATCACTGGGTTGACAGGAGTGCACCACGAGCCAGCCTTCATATATTTCTATTACCACTATTCACTACTGAAACCAAAGAGGCAAGGGTGTGAAGATGCAGAAGTCAAATTTTTCTATTATGTCACATAACAACACTAGCAAAATGTTTATGAAAAAATAATTCAAGTCTGATCAGAGATAAGATTTGAAAATCTGTGAGATGTTTCCCATAGCAATTACTTAATATAAAAAAATGTAAGACTTAATATTTTCATTTACCATTCCCAGTCTCATAACAAAGAAATGTGATTTTATGCATTATTTAAGCGCTTTTTTAACGGTAAAGATGGCTATTAAACAATCAAATCATAAACACATTACTTATGACAGTCTTTATGCCATTTATCACTATCATTTGTGTCAAAGGGGTTAGCAAATGCACATGAAAATATTGTTTTGCTAAAAAAAAAAATTAAAAAGAAAATCCAGTAACTGAGACAACAACATATAAAGAAGAGCCTTTCATTCTCCACCTTTTAAAAAACTGTTCCTTTATAAATTTCACATATGCTGTTCTGCCTCATTTTGGAAGAGAAATTAAAAATTCTTATCCATCTGATTTTCAGTAGTCAAAAACATAAGAACCTACCTGCCTGATAACATCAAAGTGAACACTAAAGCAACATAATTAGTTAAAATATAATTATTTGGTATGGAATGATAATAATCAATTTGTATTTGACTCCAGTGAATAAATTCCCTCTGTGAACTTTAATCCTTAGCTCAAGGATACAGAAGAGGAGGCTAACCAAGTCCTGGTGCTGACTCTAGGAACTCACATGAAGAGAATGAGCCCTCAGGTCTTGATGACAGAACAGCCGAGTATCACCTCAGGAGAAGTCCAAACTGACCTGAGAAATGACCTAGTGTGATCCCTTTTCTACTTTCTACCTCACTTTACCAAGGAACTTTGAGGCTAAGAGCTGACTTGTTCAAGGTCCTGTGACTAGTTAAAAGTTCAAACTCCTGGTCCCATTCTTAACACTACACTTAGTATCCTTCACTCATTTCAAATATTTATTTGATATTTTTGGCTTATAAGGTATGCAAAGCAATTGGATATACATTAGCAATCAAGTTTAACAATAATATGAAATATCCAGGAGGTCTGGGTATGCGTCATACAGTTTCAGTGTTTGAAAGCAACTACAAGTATCTGTGTGTGTGTGTGTGTGTGTATATATATATATATATACCCTCCAAAATTTCATACTTTGAAAGGAAATTTAAAACTCTTAAGTTTCTGTTACTGATTATATCAGCACAATGAAAGTCTAGATGTGTAAAACAGCAGTGCTGAATGATTTACATGTAGCACACTTGTTTTGTTCTCATACCTTGAAACATAACCCTTTCAATGTGAATTGTTTATATAAAACTGCATACCTGTTATTTTGTCTCTTACAAGCTTACAGGACTCTATTTCACCAATGCTCCCAAAAAGACTCTTTAGCTCTTCCTGTGTCATGTTCTGAGGAAGGTAGTTGACTATTAGGTTGGTCTTGCTGTCCTCTGTGTTCCCAGAGTCAACTGGTGATGAGCAGTTGTTGTTTATGGTGGTTGGACCATTGGCTGTGTTATTGCAAGTTGGCCCATTAGACAGTTGTGTTTCCATGGCAGCAATTACCTGCTAAAAACAGAGAAAACAAGAAATGTCAGAATTCATATTTCACAACCTATTAGAGATTCCATCCAAGAGTTTAAACACTTGTCACTAAACACAAGTCATTCTGCTAAAATTATAACAAAGCTTCAACAAAAAGTGCAACGCCTACGCTAATTTTTACTTCATATTAAGCTATTCAATTTAATATTGCAATTAGATTTTCACATACATAGTCCATACATGCACATAAGCACAATTTAAATCTTGTGAATTTTCTAGAATCACATTCTGGTTTACTACATACCCTCACTCACCTGCAAAGATCCAAAGGAGAAAATTTAGTACCGAAGGGCACAGAACTGAGCCCTGGCTAAAAAAAAAAAAAAAAAAATCACACTAGAAAATAAAAGTGCTTAACATGCTACCAAAACAAACCAAAAGCTGAACTCCTAACTCTGAAGAGGATTTTCAGTTAGCCTAAGAGATTCAATATTCTAAAACTGAAAGACATCCATTAACTTAAAATCAAGGAGCAAGAGTACTGTAAAAAAAAAATATAAATTTGTCAACATGTACTGTTTTGGTTACATACTGAAAATATGTTTTTCATATTTGATTGACAGTATCTTATACTTCACCATTGGTAGGAAATAAGAAGAATGTTATATGTTAGGGAGTGAAAAAGATTTATAGGGTAACTTGAAAGTGAAGCTGTATTTTGTCTACCCTGTAGAATGTAATAGGCCATTCTTGTCAACCTTGGCAGTTAAAGATCACCAACAAGGGAACTGAACTATAGCATCAAAATAAAAATCCCCAAACAATTCAGTATGATATTTTGCCTTGACTGATTCTGAGGGAAAAAAAATATATATATCCAGTCCACCAAAACAACATTATAAATAAATCAACATGTGAAAACAGACCAGCCCAGGGAATTTTCATTTGAGCACATAAGCCTGTTGAAAATGCAAGTAGTAAGGTGTGCATCTAAAACTCCAAATACCAGGTAAGTAGAACTGGGGAAAATGGCCTCAAACTGTTAAAGCTACTCTATAAAAATCACTCATTAAGCAATTGTGGATTGACTTCCCTAAAAACCAATCCTATTATTCTTTGAACAAGAGTCACAAACCATAGCCCCAAGTTTTCCAAAAGCATTTTCCAATAGTTATCTAACTTTGGACAACCAAGTCTGTGGGGGACCCAAAAATCAAAGCATCACTGAAAGGATTATCCTTCACATTTCATTCAATGCACCACTCAGTTCCACAAAGAACTACTGTTCAACCTGACAACTCTAAATTGATGGGATGCTAGTTTAAGGGAAGTTGTAACATAGAAAAGGCAAAGAATCTAAGGTAAAGAAAAAAAGCAAAGGAGAGGGAAAGAGGACTACATTATGAACAAAGAAAAAACTGTCTTTTAAAAAGTAAATTGCCTAACAAAAATAAAAGGGCATATTAGCAGCTAAGAAATCTCTAATGTCAAGAGATGTTAATAAAAGAAGCCAACAAGGACAGATCAAGACTGGTCAACTGACCAGATTGAGACTGGTCAGAATGGACAAGAATCAGTGCTGTCAGGTTTTAAAAAAAAAAAAAAAAAAGACCAAATCCAAAATGGCTAGGCAATATCAGACAACTTATAACCTTTCCATGATTTCATTTCCTTTTCAAAGAAATGGGTATTTGTTCTCCAAGTTGCAAACCACCTTTCTCAGGTGAATGTTCTCAGAGAATAACTTAAGGAGATCAAGGAAAATAGAGAACCTTTAGAAATCCATAAGAAAAAAATCTAATAATTCAAGACATGGGTTTTATTATAATTAACAAATCTATCTGAAAGTGAAAAGGAAGGTTTCAGATTTCCTAACACAGTATAACTGTTTGAGTTTGTTGAATGTTAGGTGGACTACTCTCTACATAGCAAAATTCTTGACAGGATTTACCTATGCTGAACAGTTATGAAAATAATGAACTACAAGATGAAAGTGGCCATGGCCAATTAAAAAAAAAACAATTCAAAAGTTAGGGTCTGTGCAGAAACTGTGAAAGCTCCAAATGTGAGATTCGGACTAAAACTCATTGGGATGGCATTCGAAATAAAGTGTTCAGTGACTGAAATTAGCAGGATTTAGCAAGGACAACAAACACTCCTCACTTAATTGCACATTTATTTCCATGTTCAGGTGGCAAGAATGAGCTCCTAAGCCAACATTCAAGTGAACAGCTGCAGTAGGCTGTGTGCACTGAAAATTACAGCATCTCTCAGCTATAGGACCATCTGCTCAGAATAAAATGATACTAATGTGCTATATTTTACAAATAATGCATATTCCATTGATAGGCTCAACACAACTGTTCATAGAATGCGAAGTCTTTCAACAGTTACTGGGCAAATAATTTCCAGCCAGATTTACAATTTCAACATTTTTTTTTTGGAGCATCAGGAATTTTAAATAACTTAGAAATGCAGTAACCAAAAAAATACATAGTAAACAGAATGTAAAGAATTACGGTAACTTAGTATTCAGACCATACCAAAACTTTTTTTATTGTTGTTTTTTTTTTCAATGTCTTGTCACTCTTTTGAGTCTGTGCTAAATCCTAATTTAAATTATAAAAAGTTACATACAAGAGTATGGTTCTGATCTACAAACACCACTAGTTAAAAATGCAATGTGCTTTAAGTCCTAATGATGGCCATACCACATAGGTTATATATAAGAACAATTAGTATGCCAAATGAAAGGTTCAAGTGTTTGGTATGGCCTCAGCACTCCTGCAACATGCTAAAAAAAAGTAGCCTACAGAATTTAAGAAAAATCCCACAGACCCCAGTCCAAGGCTCTGCTGCCCACGAACCACTTCTAAGCAGAGAAGCCACATCACACAGTCTGACTGCCATGTTAGTTTGGAGTTGCCGTCTGCAATATGGACACAAAAAGTACCGTATGTTAGATGAGCAAGATAATGCAACAAATCAGTTTGTACAAAATTTACAGTGATTGTATTGATATTCCCAGCACGTCCATGCAGTGTGGCTTAATTGAATTTGAGGCAATTCCAATCTAATCTTTCTAAATTCATTTTAAACATGTAGTTTTCTTGCACAAATGTAAGCATTTTTAATTAAAAGCCTGATTTTAAAACAATATTAACTAGTTATCTTGGCATCTATCCTAAGAACTATCTTAAACCGTCCCTCAAAAACTAAAAAATAAAGCAAAATACTGCATGCTGTCCTTTCTCTTAAGGATGTGGGAGAAGGGAGGAAATGTGAATGAAATTTTATAGTGAGAAAAAGCGATCATGCAATTCATAAGTGATTGCTTTACAAATAAAAGTATGCTCTCCCTAAAATATCAAAAGGGCATTAAGAAAAGCTATATTTGCCCACACTGTTACATTATACTACAAATGATCCTTAATCCTGGGACTTAAAATTAAAAGTGAATGGAAACCCTGTGAGGTTATTCTGCCACTATAGTCAAACTACTCTCTAACAGTTTCACTGAGAGTTGTTCACATATCTAAAAGGCAGTAAACCAGCATCTTTCAATTGAAATAATTGGACCAATAAATAGGATTGTTTGGAGTAATGTTTGTATAGGATGTCAGCGCTGTCCCTGAACAAAATCAAATGAACATTTTTTAATATGTAAATTGTAAACCCAGCACGATTTGAAATTAGTGCTGCTATGAGGCCTCCCATATAGTTAATGGGCCATTTACCACTTATTACAACTTGCCCAAATACTAAACAGAGCCATGATATTGGCACAAAAGCCAAAGTTTACTTTTTAGCCATACACGCAGATGCTTTAGATGGTCACTATAATAATCAAAAAATTTAAGTCTTTGAAAATAGACAATGAACAACAAAGGAGGACAAAAATGTCCCTTATGTTATTATAACTTAAAATTTTCATTAGAGAGCAAAGATGGCTGTTAAGTGACTGACTCATGATGCTAGGGAGGACAGTAATAACAGGCAACAATGAATTCCATTTTCTGGCATCCACCAAAAGTGTTTAACATACTTTTTACAGGATGCCATGAAAATGTTTTACTCTTCTTCCCTTCTCCCACTGCAGCCAGAAAATTCAGCCTGTGTTCTTTATTTTTCAGAAAAACTACTTACAGTCAAACTGAACCTGTGAAAAATGAAGTGCTTTATATCCACACTCCAACAAGAACCCAAGTGTGGTTAGACCACAGGAGGAGGATAGAAGGACCACACCCAACAGGTTAAACCAGGCCTAAATTTATGTCCATAATACCCTTGGGAATGAATATCTAAACATCCTTCACTACAAAAAACCAGATTCAAATTTAATGGCCTCAGTCCCTTCTGTTCCATAGGAGGTGGACGATAATGAGCTCATCTATTGACACCCCTCTTTCTGAAAGCCCCAGGGATGTGAACAATCACTTTACTGAACCAACTAGCTAGGAAGGCTGTGTATGGAAAATGATTCTACTGCACTTTTACATTTCAAACACCCCAGACAGTCTCTCCGCTTGAGGCAGACACATACCTCTATGGGAAGTTATAAATAAGTTGCTCACATGGCCCTTACCTTTATGCTGGCCAACAATTCAGTTACTAAAAATGTAAAGCTACTTCCCCTTCACTTAAGGACAGGCGATTCTGCTTTACTCAATCTACCACAGACAACTGGGCTGTGCACTATTTATAGATTCCATTGGCTCTTAAACTCTTTGGAAGGAAAAAGGCCATATTCCAGTGAAACAGAGCCATTAGTTTTAAGGCTTAAAAAATAATGTTTCAATATATATGTGCCTCTTAATTTAGACATCATTTGTGCCAATTCAGACTGGTTTTTCTCCTGTCATTCTCCATACAGTAATTTATGAAAAGGTACTTTAGCACAGATCAATCTAGAATATTGTACACCTTCAATGTGCTCCAAGAGATAATGATGAGATATTAGTTTGGTGGAAGCGTGGATTTTAACTTGCAGGGAGAGAGGAGAGCAGTTTCTATTTTTTCACAGTCACAAAGTTTACTTCCAAAAGACCGTAAGGGCTTTTTAGATTGATTTTTTTTCTTTCTTTTTTTTTATTTAAATGACCCACTATGTACTTCAGTATCTACAATTTCTTGCAGTAGTGGAATTGTGGGACCAATGCTGTTACTTTAGTTCTCATACTGGCAATTTGAGAAGTTAAAGTGATCCAATAGTTCCTGATCACATAAAAGATGTTCTTGAGAATTCTGTATTTTCCAATCATTACTAGTTTAAAAAAACTTCTGAAAACTAAGACAATCAGCTTCACTATTTTCAAACCTTCTGTAGACAACCACCAACTAAGACAGACTGCAACCCAGAAACATCTTAAATATATTCTCAGAATTCTCATTAACTTCACTTGGTGTAGTATCATAGAGAGCAAGTTTCAATAATCACCTCATATGGTAACCAGAGCTCTGTGATTAAAGCCTCATCAGGACTGCAGAGATGGCCACTACACAGCACCTGCTAAAACTATCCAGTTGGTCCCCACTCCATTGTTGTGGTTACATTCCTAATCGGGTTCTCATCCTCCTCTAGACCACCAAATTACAGCCTCCAGAAAGGTCCCTCCTCATTCCAATGCAAACTCACCCTGTTCATACAGCATTTTCCTAAACCATCAATGACTCCCTACTGCCTATCATTTACCTGTAAGCTACTCAGTGGAAGAAGTATAATCACTGGCAAGCCTCTACAACTAATTTACCAGCCAGCTTATTCAGGCAACTAAAAATCATGAGCTCCTCCTGTCCCTCCAGTAGTTCAGTGCTTCACACTCTGCCTTGGCTCATGCTGTTCCACTTGCAAGAACCACATCCAAATCCACCCCATCTCCATGTCAGGGGTTTGTGCAAGCTAAGGATAAGAACAGTTTCCTCAAAAAACTTAAGAACAAAAGGACAAACCCTATCCTTAAAAGCATGCAAAAATCTGGAAGCTTGGTTTTCTACCCCACTTCAAGTATTTCATGCCAGGGATAATATGAAAGCATACTTTTCGCACATTCAACCAGTCACCCTCAGCCTTTAAAATCCAAATTTCTATTACACGGTACAACAAAGGAAACCATTGATCTTTCAAGTAATCAGCTGTATGGTTTTTATTTCAAGAACCTATTACACCAACTTGCCAACTCAAAACCATGGAAGCCCAGACAAACCTAAAAATATGACATAAAGATGCTCCAAGCTTCTGACTGGCAAGATTACAGAGATGAGATTTGGATATGATTTTAGAAAAATGACAGACAAGGTAAATTAAAAAAAAAATGACACAAAGGCATTTAGAAACCCATCATGTTCAAGTCATGGTTCTCACAAGGTTTTAATCTTATGTTGACTAGAAAAGTTTAGGTAAACATAAATGAAAACAATCTCGGAAAAGAATCATGGCTAGAGGCAAGGACAAGCACCTCCCAGAGTAGACAGAAAGATACTGTGTGGTTAGTGACCTTGGTCTCCACACTTATCTGCAGCCAGAAGGCTCTCCATACCTCAGGTAGCACAGCACCAAGGTAGGGCAGTCCAGTGCCTTCCCTCTTACGACATCAAGTCTCTCTGACAGGACAAGCTCCAAGGTGAACTGAAGACATTTGTCTCTCAAACTTAAGAATTAAGGGCATAGGGGTAGGAATGATAGTAGAATGAATCGAACATTATTATCCTACAAGCACACATGATTACACAACCAGTGTGATTCTACATCATGTACAACCAGAGAAATGAGAAGTTATACTCCATTTATGTACTATGTGTCAAAATACATTCTACTGTCATGTATAACTAATTAGAACAAATGGGAAGACAGGAAAAGAAAAAAGAAAAGAGAAAAGAAAAGAACAAAGGAACTAAGCCTAGCAAAAAGCCAAAGCAATAAAATCCACAGCCTTGGCTAAGAAGCATCTTTCTTGAGGGAACTTGAGGCAGGAAAGTAATGCACATGAAATTACCAGAGAAATCATCACAGAAGCTCAAAGGTGAGCCCAGGGGCCTGATAAACAGCCCCTGGGGTCCTCGGTCTGGGGGACACCATTCTTAACAAACACTATCTTCTTCATTTAAGTCACTGAAACGGTATGTGCACGATACATTGCTGGTTTTACCGAATTAAGAAACAGAACACTTACCCAAGCACTGAAATCACAGGGCTAACATGTCAGTTACAAGACAGATCCATTAGTTGGTTTCTTTAAACCTTTTAGACTTTATGGTTCCTAAAATAATTTGTGACTTCAAGCTTCAAGGGATTTCCTCAATCCGAGAATCCTTGTCAACTCTCTACCCCATCTATACTTTTTTTTTTTTTTTTTTTTTTTGAAGTACCAATGATTGAATCCAGGGGCACTTAACCAATGAGCCACATCCCCAGCCCTGTTTATTTTTTTTTATTTTGAGACAAGGTCAAAAGTAAATTACTTAGGGCCTAAGTAGGCTGACTCTGACCTTGTGATCCTTCTGCCTCATCCTGGTGTGCCTCTGAGATTACAGGCGTGTGTCACTGCAACTGTTCCACTCACACCATTTTAACTATCTCACCAGCACCAGGTGAGATAGGGGCCTGAGAATGTGTAGACAGGGCATGGGTAGTTTCAGGTTCTAAACAGTAGGTCTCTTTGAGAAGGAAAGGTTAGAGTCAAGGTTTGAAAGAGATGTGAGCCAACTGCTGTGGTAGGCAGAATACTGTCTCCTTTCCTGGCCCCATGTCCACATCCTATTCCCCCAAAGTCTGTGAGTATGTTATGATACATGGCAGGGGGAATGAAGGTTGCAGATGGAATGAGGCTGCTAAATCAGCTGATCTTGAAAAGGGAGATTATCCTGGATTATTCAGGTGGGTCTGATGCAAGGGTCCTTATAAGTAAGAGAAGGAGGCGAGAAAGTCGGCATGATGCAACACAGGAAGAATTCAACAGGCCCTCCTTGGCCCCCTTTAGAGGTCACCAGTCAAGGAATACGGGCCAACCTCTACCAGCTGGAAAAGGCAAGGAAGCATTTTCCTCCAAACCTCCAAAAAGAACTCAGTTCTGTCAGCACATTCATCTTAGCCCACAGAGACCCACTTTGGATGGATTTATGACTTTCAGGATTAAAAAATAAAAAATCTGTGTACTGTTAAGTTTACAGTACTTTGTTACAGGTATAACAGGAAATAAAAACAGTTCCCATTGGACTATCAGAAGAGTATCATTCTAGATAGAGAGACCAGCAATGGCAAAGCTGTTCTGTGTAGAAGAATAGCAAGGGAAAGTAGGAGGAGATACATCAAAGAGGTAATGAGGCCAGACCACATAGGGCCTGGAAGGCCACCATAAGAAAGGAAACCAAAGGTAGGTTTTGAGCAAAAGAGTAGCATGTGGCTCCTGTGAAAATAAACTGTGTGTGGGTGTGCAGGGAGCACTCAGTAAGTTTGGAAGCAGACTAGCTGAGGACCAACTGAAGTAATCCAGGGATAGGAAGAGAGATTCTGACCAGGGTGATAGCAGAGAAGTTTGTGAGATTCTGGATATACTCAGAAGATTCTGGATATGCTTATATCAATAAACTCTTTAAATCCATCAAGAAACTAGTTTAGATTCCAACTACTTACAAATTCAACTAAACCACTATACATCTTATTGTGTGCTAGGGACTAAGAACACAAAAATAAACAAGAACTTCTATAGAGACCCTGTCTAAAAAGGCAGGGGGCAGGGATCTCCTTTAAGAAATGCAACGTACTAAAATCTGAGTTTATAAATAGAGTTATTCACTGACTGTAATTCTTCACAAGAATTCAGCAACCAATTCATTTACTAGCAAATATAAAATTAAAAAGATCAGTAAAAGATATGACCACGAAACACAACTGTCAAATATTCAAGAGACCTCCTTTAAGCATTCAGAATTAAGAATCAGAAAATATTTCAATTCTTCCTCCCCTCTCCCAGAGTTTAACAATGAATTATACAAAAGGTAAGGAGAATAAATTACAATTTTTGGAGTGGAAATAAACTTTTAAATCTGTATTTTTCAGTCAGGTCATTTATAATGGTTAAGTCATGGGTAAACTCAATCTTGGTTATAGGCTGGAACATGCTAAACCGTTACCTTCTGGTGATGAATCATTCCAACCTCATTCTTTCATTCCAACCTCAGTGGGCCTAATTAATTTCCATGCCATTATTTGGCTATAGAACCTAAAAAGGATATGAGTACAATAAGAATAAAATCAACTACTCACACAGCTTTTGTAGCAGAGTTTTTGTTTAGTACAGGCAGACAGATTTGAACAGCTAAATTAAGACAGTTAACATAGTAATCAACATAGAAATTGGATTAACTTCACATTCTTCATCGAAAGTCACAGCTATGAGGAATACCCTCAGGGTAGTACCAGTTGTGAAAGGCTGATTGGAAATCCTCAAATTAATCCCAGTAGTTGAGTATTTTCATTAGGGAGGGTAAAACATAGCTTTCTGTAGGATGGAGATACTAAAATACTGTCATCTTAAAGCTCCAGCACAGGAAGAATGCTTACGCTTAAAGGAAACACGAAAGACAAGGAAGGCTTATGGACAACATTTTTTAACTCACGGAGGTTATAAAGGGCCACAATCCTCCATCTTATAAAGGGCCACAATCCTCCATCTGACCACTGAGGCTAACATTTTACTCTTTGATGTCATTTAGCAAGACTACAAAGGAAACCAAACGCTAAGAGTTAAGTGTTCAATTCCAAGAAGCTTATAACAAAATAAAGGCATCTCAAATATCAACAAAACAAGGTATACATATTTCCTTAGTAATGCTGGAAGGCTAAAAATTATTTCTGTAGGACTTTGAGGAAACTGAAACTTAAGATATGCTACCCTGGGGCATATAAGACCTTCTAACCATACTCTTCCCCATCCATTAGAATTCGTGATCAGCACTCACCACCAGCTTTCTCCCTCTCTGAAATGAGGATCACTTCGCATATTGGTATTTGCCTATAAAACACATTCTTCTTTCCAGTTGATGTGTTAGTCATGAGATTCCCAAGATATGTACACTTTTGATTTAGACGTGACTATGAATTACTTGGTAAGGAAATCTGGGGCATCTTAAAACACAAGAGTCTTAACCAAAAATGTTACTTTATTTCTTTTGGTCCAACTCTTCTTCAAAAGACAACTTTCCTTAAAACCTAGGTACCAGCTAGAAAAAAATTCCTAGGTACATCTGACTTTTTGTGGTAATTAAGCTCCTGGTTATTTACTATATTTCAAGAAAAAAAGAGGCAAGAACTGCATTCAATTACAGTGCTATTTTTAACCCTAGTGATTCCAAAGAGGTGGCTGGCAGTATCACAAAGAAATTTCTAGTTAATCTGTTGCCTAAGAATGAACATAAGATTTAATTTTTTTTAAAAAAAAAAAAAAAGCTAATGCTATACACTACAGAAAAGGTACGTCCCTTCTCAGCCTCAGAAGCTATCCACTTATATCCATACAGACTGACACTGCCAATCCTAGATTTGATACCTAACAGAGAACAAGATGAGATGCTGTGGCTCCAGATGACCCCTAACCAATGCACCCAGCAAAGTGCCTCCACTCCTACTTTCATCAGACTTTCAACTTCATATATCATCTTTGTATCACTAAAGTAAAGCACATTTAAAACTGTTTAAAAATCTCTCCAAGTTTATAGGAGCAAGATTCCCAATGTTAGAGATGCATAACAAGGCAAGTCTTTTGAGTATATATGTGTAGTATATGCTGCACGAGTGTGTACATACGTATTTCCAAGAGTTGTTGAGAACTGGTATCTATCTCCCACAGGCTGAACGGGGAAGATACAGACGAAATCACAGACCACAGTTTAACATACGAGAATTAAGACACAAACTACAAAAGCACTTAGCCTTTGAATTATTCCCACTCTGGGAAGAGGGATCAGGGTAAAGGGGTGTGTTCTCTTTAAAAGCTTTTATTATATACACTTATTTTAACAGATAAGATGTCAAAGCACTTTACAAACTCTGAAGAGCTAAGTAAATATTAGGGGCTATTATCATTATTGCTGGATGAAGGAAGATGCCACTTTCAAATGCTACCATAGAAAATTTCCTCATCTGTCTTTTCAGGTTAAGGCTTGGTCTCCCTGAAATGGGCAACCAGGCTTCAGAGTTCTGCGAGGAGAGTCTCAACATGAAAAGGGAACACTGTGGACAGAAAGTACGGCATGCAGGCTTTCAGTATTGTGATTGTCATATCCTGTCCTGGGCCTCTGAAGCAGATGCTATGTTAAACTACATTTAGCACACAGTCACAAATGGTGACTAAGAAAGATAGGAATTTTTACTTAAATGCTGCAATTTTTAACCCCAAACCTCCAAAGACTATATTTAAATGTATCAGGTGCCAATAATCTAAGTGTTTCACATTTGAATTATAGCCTTGTCTATTTTAATTTACCGTACTTTCACCTTAAGCTTTTTTTTTTTTTTTTTTTTTTTGGTACCAGAGATTGAGCTCAGGGGTGCTTAACCACTGAGCCACATCTTTAAAAGCACATGTCCCTTGCCAAAATAAAAACGCATACATCTTCCATCCCCTCCTCCCCCCAATTTCTCATGCTCAACCTCTTGGAATTTTAGTATTTAAGATTACAAATCGCCAGGCGTGGTGGCTCACGCCTGTAATCCCAGCGGCTCGGGAGGCTGAGGCAGGAGGATCGCGGGTTCAAAGCCAGCCTCCGCACAGGCAAAGCACTAAGCAACTCAGTGAGACCTTATCTCTAAATAAAATACAAAATAGGGTTGGGGATGTGGCTCAGTGGTTGAGTGCCCCTGAGTTCAATCCCCAGTTCAAAAGAAAAAAAAAAAAAAAAGATTACAAATCACTGCCCTCCCTGTTCTTTTGCCAGTAAGACTATAAGGGTGATCCAATCATCTGTGACTTAGATTTATCCTTTACAATGCAAAGAGAAAGGCACTACAGAAGTCTCATCCATGACTGTACTGCAGACTCTAGATTGAAAATGTGCACATTATAAGATCTATCACATGGTACCAAAGTGTGTACAATTCAGAACTCAGGGAAATGATTCAAATATATCCACACAGGACCATACAGTCCCCTGCCATCTTTCTCCTATAATGATTTTCTAAGCAACCTGAATTTCGACATTACTTGTTTATGTTTGCACTAACTGTGGTTTTAAAGATGTTTAATTTAAAAAGAAAAGAAAAATAAGACATACACACTCCTGAACTGTCCATGGAACTTGGGTATCTTTCGCTAGAAAAAAGAGATCAGGAGATGTGACTGCCTTTCATAACAGAATTCAGTGAATCCTACAGCTGAAAGAGTACAGGAGAAAGTGGAGAAGGAAAAGAAACTAGCATTTATTGATTCTTTGTTTTGTGCCAGGCCTCAAGCTAGATATTTTACAAACAAAATCTCATATAATCCTCTTGTGCACTATGTGCTATACATTATGTTCAATTTACAAATGAGGATTTCAGTACACAGGTATTAAGCAGAGAAACTGGGATTTGAAACCAGGGCTGAGACTATCAAAAGCCTCCTAACTGCCCTCCCTCCCCTGCTTCCAGGCTTGCCCCCTCACCAATCTATCTTTCATTCCACGGTACAGTGATCTACCCCAAAAATGGTCAGCATCCCACAACCACCTCTCATTGTTAAGGTTGACTCAAGTTATCTAAAAGCAACATCTCAGCTCTCTAGTGACATATCCAACTTGACCTGGTTCCCACCAATCTCTCCATCTGCGTGCCCACCACTCCTGAGCACACAATAAGCTGGAACAAACTCCCAGTAGTTCCTCCCACTCCCAGGCTGCTTCCCACTGTTGCTCAACCCTCTTTCTCCATCTACAATAGCCTCAACACCTTTCTTCTCCTGACTAATAGAAACATCCTCAGCATAGGAAGAGGAACAGAGCCTGCTGTGAACTGCTGAGCTAGACCAGATAATTCCTCTATGCTCCTATGAGCCCACATCTACCACATGTCAGCCTATAGCCTCTGTCTCAATAAATGCAAAGAGCAAGTTATAAAGAGAAAGAAGATGAATGGCTGTGAAGTCTAACTTAAGGTGGCAACTAAAAAACTTCGCACTTATTTATCCATGTGGTTTTTGCATTCCTTGCCAAGTGGAGACACTTTTCTCTGCAGTCTTATGAGCCTGAGGAATCAAACTCATCTCAGGTTTTTTAAAAGGCAGTAGGCTGTCATGTTCCACTACTAACACACACATACCCATTTCCAAATATAGTACTAAAGTTTACAGTGTAAGCTCAAGCTTTAAGTTGAATCAGCATCAACAAAAAAAAAAAATCCTAGCAGCAAGCCTTTGATACAATAATCAGCCCTTAATAACAAAGGGAGAAGGGAAGACAGGTGTGTTCCACTGTCATCACATTACAGTTTAAAATAAGCAAATCTCATCAAGGATATATGAAACCAAGGCCACATCTGAAGGTAACACTTCTCTCTGGCCTAACCAAGGTCTGGTGTGTAAAATATCATCGGGAAGAGGAGTAAAAAAGAAGGCACCAAGACCAGAAAGTAACCTCCCTGAGTTAAAGTGCCAGGCACTGTTCTGAACACTAACCAAAAAAAAAAAAAAAAGTGAACACACATTCCACCCTTCACAGGGCTTCTCCTGAACAAGTCAGAGGTATACAAGGAAGCCTTTCAGAACTCACTGCCAGGAATAATAATCTCTCTGGCTGACCTATGCTAAATATTTCACTATTTAAGAAAAAGATAAAAAGGCCAAAGTCACTGCTGCTATGGAAACTACCACCTCTAATTTAAGCATCTGAATTTGAACATATATGTGAGCAAAACGAAATGAAGCATTTTGCTACCCAATGTTCAAAATGCCAGGGGAAAAAAATAAAATGCGAGAGAATAACAAGAGGTTGTGCACAGCATTCACAATGTATTTCACATAGAACTAGACTTCAGCTTCACTATGAAAGTTTGAAATTACAAAGATGCACTGGCTCAAGTTTTTCTGGTTTAGAGTTTCTGAGTAACCATTTCCTGCTACAATTTTATCCTATATAAAGAGAAAGTTTCTGTAAAAGAATTCTCAGTACAAGAGATTTCACATGTAAACTGCTTGGCAGTAAATCCTTCATCATTGGCAAGACTTTAGGGAAGTACCTACTATAGACCAGGCAGTCTGCCGGTCTCGAGCCATTATACTGCAATCACTTTCAGAGCAGCTTAAAAAGAAAAAAATTTCACTATCATCACTATTTTAATCTCACAAGATTTGGAAAAAAAAAAAGGGTTATTTAAAAGAAAAATCTTTTCTGGAGGGATCTATGACTCCAAACCCAAAATTTTCACTCTTTCTCTTTAAAGGGAAGGAAACTCTACTCAAGTACATTCTGTCTTAGATATATTTTAAAGGGGTCCTTGACTATTCCAGTACAGTGGAATGTTACATGCCTGAAATCCCAGCAACTTGGGAGACTAAGGCAAAAGTTTGAGATGAGCCTCTGCAACTTAGCAAGCCCCTGGATACCAAAAATAAAAAAATAGACTTAATTTTGATTGCCAAGCAAGGGTTGAGCATCACTATAAGGGAAGGAGAATGGCTTATAAATGTCATTTTTATATACCCTCTGCCCCACCCACACATGCTTTTTTAAAGCCATCTTTTGTCAAGCTCACACCCAAGATTCACACCAAAGACGTGGGGACTGCAGGCCTTGGAACTTGGCTGAGGAATGAGGACACAATTTCTCATTCTCCATTTTGAGAACAGTTAAGGATAGGAGAAAGGAAACTGGTGAGGTATAAGCAAGAGTAGTAGACTATGACAGGGGAGAACTTCCACTGTACAAAACACTCAGAATGTCACCTCCACCAGATCAAGAAAGAGCAATCACCATGCATTGCTGGCCAGATGTGGCCACTTTTCTCCAAAGTAACTTCTTGCTCTAATTGAAAATGGTCCAAATCTTGACTTTATTAAGACTAAAGAGAGTAGGCCTTCTACATTAAAAACTGACCAAAATGCAAACACATGCAACCTCCCATCAAGGCTGGCTATACACTAAATAAATTGCCATAAACATGGCCAACAACAGGTGGCCACTTCTGACATTCTTCATGGTATAAAAGTGTATCATACGACAAATGGCATGATAAACAAGAACCAACAGTGACCCTGACCAGCAGGAAGAAGGGTCTGAGAGGGGGGAAGAGTTGAAAGTCTTAATTAATATATTATGCATTCAAATCAATGCAGAGCTGAGGACTAGTCAGTAAAACCAAAAATGAAAAAAGATAGTAGAGTCTGCTTAAATGATTCATGCACAAAGTTGAAAAGAGGTTACAGAAACATATTTGAATGGAGGGAAAAAAAAAGGAAAGGTACCCCAAAAATAGTCATTAGTAACCACATACCATCTTGAACATGCCTCCTGGGAGGAATCCAATGGAGAGATGGAAGCAGTTAAAACAAGCTGTCCTGCAATGCTCCTCAAGACCTGAAGGCCAGAGTTAGGACAAGAACTTGGAGGATGGATATAGTCTACACACATGCTATTTGATCTATCCACTGTCTTTATTTTAATTAGTCATATTCAACATTTAAAATTTACCAGTTTCACATAATCAAAAAATTCTGGGTTGTTTAAAAAAAAAGAGAAAGAGGTGGTGGAAAGGGAAGGGGTGGAGCATGATAATTGGAAAAAGAGTCCACATTCCCACACAGTTACTGTCCATCCAGTTACCCACTGTAAATGGGGCACATTTTCTCCAGTTTTCCGAAAATGCCTTGACATTCTTGGTCCCCTCTAGGTCTAGGGCTGGGTCCCAAGTAAAAGAGTATCACAGCCCCATAGCCAAGCATTCTGAAGTGTGGTGGCAGAGAGGTGCAGAGGTCAGAGAATTGGAGGTAACAGGGGTAACTTGGTATAAAATGCTTGGAAACTTCACTGTAGGCACAGCACAGAGATGCAACTGATGATGGGCAGGGAAAGGAGTGAATCTACTATCTGACATACTCTGATCTAACTGAGGATCTCTGACTTTAAACCTCATCTTCCCTAAAAACATCCCAGTGGGGGGCCTAACAAATGAGGCAACAAAACACCAAGTCTACATTACTGAACACCCTACTATGACTACCACATACACTCCAAGCACTCCAAAATAAGATCCATGTGGCACATTTATGGTTCCCTGGACTTGGAGGAGAAAGCCAGCTTGTCCACCAAAAATCAAATATATCCTGTATTTTCCAGGGGCTGTGGACAAAGTTTATTCAAGCCTAAATAAAGAAGAGGAAGGACACGTAAGTGCTTTATCCCCAGTATGGGGTTTGGGGAAGACAGTGCACACGAAAGATGAAAATCACCTTGTATTACACCAGAAGCCCTTGAACTAACATCAAATAAAATTGCAGGCTGAACGCCCATAAGCTGCTTCATGATATGCCACAAATTTCATGCTGGATGTGGGGCAGAGGGTAAGCAGGGACCTAGCATAAGTGCAAAGCCATACTTCACACTTTCTCTGATGCCTTCAGTTTACCCAAACAGATTCCTGTGAAAACCAGCTTAAAGACAGTGAGGCAGGCCCAAGGTAGAACAAAGGCGATGCAGGGCGCACAGAAATCTCTGGTGGCAAAAAAGACAAAGCCCTGACTAAAGACTGGCTTCTTCCTATGTAACAGGGTGAATGGATGATTTAGGGGGTTAATGGAATATGAATATTCAAGGAAGGACTCCTTGTTTGCTTAAATGTAGAATCTAATATACTCCTTGGCTCCAGAGCCATTTTGTTTCCTGTTTCAAAGTACTACTATTACAAGACTGTCTCGCGCCCATCCGGTGAAGTCAGAGCATAGACAATTAATTTCTATTCTCTAGAAATTACACATTTTCTAGAAACTGAGGTTTGAACAAAAAGGGGACAGCGCCATGCAATACATAATGATGGTCTCCAAGAATTCTTGAACTTTCACAGCATTGAAAGTTTCAGTAATTTCACACAAAGACCAGGAGAAAAATATATTTTCACTTCTTCTCGTTAACTAAAAAGCCAGAGCTAAAAATAAAAAGCTAGAGAACTCCAAAATTGAAGTTTTTATAGGGCACATTATTCTCTATAAACTGCAAATCTTTAAGGTTGCAGTGTAATGTTTTAATGCTATTGTCTACATCCCCCTAAAACCTGTTCCTTAAAAAAATAAAATATCTTGACTTTCCAGTTCAACATCTATTATGAGTTGAATTACGGCTCATTAATGTTCTCACAAACCAAGATGAATTCACTCTCTTCTTTCAGGGCCACAGTTAAAAACATGAGCTGAGAAGAGGACATTTGGCACTTAATAGCATATTACAACAATCATTTTACATTTCTTTGGTAATCTAGAAACAAAACAGTAGTCTCACAATACAGAACTTATTAAACAGGACTGGAAGTTCTCTAATTTTACTTAAAGACATTCGTAAGTGTTTATGGTTCTCCCTTGACACCTGATTGTCATCAACCCTTAAAGTAAATTTCTAAGCTAATAAATGTGGAAAATGGCTTTCCACATACCAAATTTCTTCAATCTGATAAAGTTTATAAGTATTAAGTTCTTATGGGTCTTTGCATACTCATTTTCTCATATTTTTGGTCAATTTACTATGACTTTACAAGAATTAAACTCTAGAATTATGTGAAGATATAATGTACAAACTCTTAGCACACATTAATAACTACATTGGCCCACCCAAGGTTATTCTTATATTCTTCATGAAGTGACAAGGTTACAGAAATAGGTACATTGGATCAGTCTAAGATAAAATTATCAGATGTACACACAAGGGTTCCCAAGTATAGCCACTATTTCCCATATTTAAACATGAGAACTAATTGCATCCATGAATCTTAAAAGGAAGGTTTCAGACTTGGGGTACAGCTCAACAGTAGAGTATGTGTTTAGCATGTGCAAGGCCCTGTGTTCAATCTCCAGTACCAAAAGTAAACTAACATACAAAAGACAATAAAAACTTTAATTCAGTTCTTCAGAAAAGTTCATTTCAAGTAAATAAAGAAGTCTCAATGCTACACAGCATGTGGGAAATTTAAGTTTTCACATTAACCAAAATCAAAATTAGGAGTGCAAATAATCTCCTTACAGGTCCCAAACTAACAACTACAAAGACACAAACAGACCAGAGAGAAGTAAATGCAACATGAAGTCCAAAGAAAATGGCTACCAGTCCTAATCTATTTCTTAATAATTCAATGACCTCTGACAAAATTTTAACCTTAAAACTTTCCCTTACCTATAAAGCATAAATTTTTTCACTCTGCCTACTAAACAGATTTTAAAGTAAGTTAAACAACAGACTACAAAAACAAATTATAAAAACTGTCAGAAACCATACAAAGTGGGGTTTTGTTCTTAAAGACATTAACCTGTTGAGTGAGACCTGTTCCTTGCTCTCACATTCTCCCTTTCAACACATTTCTAGTTTATGGTAAGGTTAAGATGCCATAATCACCTTGATTACTTCAGAAAATCAAGGTAACAGTAAAACACACACACAAATGCTTGCATACAAACCAAGGTGTATACTTTCTTCACTTACTCAAGAGATTTTTGTTGTTTTGTTTTTTACCTTAAATTGACTTGCAGGTAACACAGGAATTCTGTCATCATATACTGTATTCCAAGTACCAAATTATTTACGTCATCAAACCACAAAGCACTGAGTATTTGAAAACTTCTTTAACATGAAAATGTTCAAACCAAGAGCCAAGTTAAACACTGTATTATCGAACAAGTGACAATGATGTCCAGGTACCAATTTAATAATCATACACTATACATAACCTATGAATATCACAGCCAGAGCCCAAGGTGAGCATCTGCTCAGAGCCTAGCAGAGTACTCAACACAGGGTCTCAGTATGGTCACCAAGCTGACAGCAAGATGTAATTGATATTAAATGTTTGGTATCTCAAAAATACATATGAGATTAAGCCATTTAAAATAACAAACTATGAACTACAATTAATTGTGTAGCTAATTTGTATGTATCATCCTGCACAAAGCAAGTAACTCTGTACACTTGCATACTTCCTGGTATATTCTGTTGATGAGGCAAGACTACCTACATTTAAGTGATTAAATTGATTACAAGCCTCCCTACCACTACCATTTGTTGAATAGATGGGCAAAATATGAAAGCAAAAGTAAAGATGAAGACCCCATGGCATGGAAATGAGAATGGGACTAGGGAAGAGCAACTGCTTTGACAGTACTGTGCATATGCTATCAGGCCTTTTCTTTCCTTCTACTTTTGCATCTCAGCAGTTCACTGGGCCCTCATACTTCTTCCATTTGAGAGCTCAGTTGAGTTTCCTGATATCCCAAGATCCTAACCCATAAATATTTGACTAAAGAGGGAAGGCCTACTTCATCTTCTAGGCATCCAACAAATTCACATCTTCAAAGAGCAGGAAATACAGACTTTATTTCAATAGTTGTGAAAGGAAGTCAACCTCTACTCTGAAATGGTAGTCATTCCACTTCCAGATGATTCATTGGCCAGGTTATCCTTACCTCATCTCTAATACTTCAGTCCCCAAAACAGAAATAGCCAAAGAGAAACTAACTTGTAAATATAAAAGGAATAGCTCAAAGTGCCAAAAATGAAAGACAGTAAGATCTCCGTTCACTATCTGGGAACCACTTAAATGGAGAAAGTGTAAGCAAAACCAAAGTTGTTAGAATGAAGAAACACACATAACTTCAGAGAGCATGACAAACCCGGAGAATTGCAGACAACTACAAAGTGCTCACGTACCAACCTAAAAACAAGGAGGTTTGTTACTGAATAAAGGCATCAGGCATCCTTAGAGATGAAGCTTCCTAACAAGGCTTTAGTCACAATGAAAGGACA
Source organism: Glaucomys volans (assembly GCA_020662805.1). Classification (NCBI taxonomy): domain Eukaryota; kingdom Metazoa; phylum Chordata; class Mammalia; order Rodentia; family Sciuridae; genus Glaucomys; species Glaucomys volans. Next base: position 120,667 of record JAJEJO010001085.1, read on the forward strand.
CACAAAAAATAGATATGCTTCAAATATCAACACATTTGAAGGACAAAGACATCTGCATTCATTCTAATATGAAATTCTGTAATATGCAGGGCATGGTGCTGGCTACTCAAAATGACTCAGATAAGGAATTCCCACTTACTGTCTAGCAAAGAACAGAACACACACAGAACCACAACACAGGACACAATCTGGTAATGTGAGAAGGGATTATATCTGGATGACAGTGGGGAAAAAATCAGAGAGGCTCAAAAGAGAGTAAGGACATGTGCACTAGGCTATCTATTATGTTCAAATAGGGGATGAGGTTCACGTGGATTCAACCATTTAATAAATGCTACCATGTGTCAGACACTGTGCTGTGCAGGGTCCACAGCATCAACAAGACAGGCATGCAGGGAGTTTAGTAAGCAAAACAGGTATTAAACAAAGTAAAAGACAAAAGTAATGTTTAAAACTGCACTCCATGCCATAGAGAAGAACAGGATGCTATGGGAACAAAAGAGTGATCAGAGGAAAAGGCCCCCCTCAAGATGTGTCATGTAAGCCAAAACTTATTTAGATGTATTTGATCTCTGGAGGGGAGAGGGCGATGCAACACAAGGAGAAAATATAACCTGTGCCCAGAGTAATCTATTTCTAGGGATGCAACCTCACTTGGTACAGGGAAGCCCCATAGACAGAAAGTTATAAGTACAGAGACTCAAGATGCCAGAGAGACCTTGAAAACCATCCATGATCAACAATTCCTTTTCTCATATGAATGAAATAAAGCCCAAAACTGGCTAAGTATCACTCAACTACGTGGGGGCAGAGGTGAGTGTAACTCCCCCCACCCTATAACTTCTATTACATCACACTGCCAATGAGTTTGTTAATCAGAGAATTAATTTTGAAAGTCAGAGCTCAGTAAATTGGTGGTGTACAAGGAATACTTAATGTCTGCAGGTAAAATAAGCAGACCAAGTGCCAACTTTGTTGGGGGGAGGGGGGACCTTCAGTTCAGAGCAAAATGAAAAATTTGAGTTTTTCATAAAGTAAAATGAATTCAATTTATCTTCAGAAATTATCTATATCCTACTTGTGGATGTCTAGGAAGCGTCTGGGGAATGATGGTGAGAACAGAGAGTGTGTCTATTTTAAACACCATTTCCTAGAAAAACAGTTGGCCAATCCAGCAGCCCCCCACACCACCGCTGGTCACACACTTTTACTTATAGTACTGCTTGGGAAACACAAACAATTGTTACAGTGTTGGGGTGAGCCAGGGAGTTCACAGCAGCACTAGTCACCACAGCAAGACAGTGCTTATCAAGAAAGATACACAGGAACGAAGACACAGATACAGAACTCAACCACAAAACAAGAGGGTCCACAAATAGACCAAAGTATATTATAAGCTGAAAATTTCCATAAATGCTGTCTTAGGGCACCAAAAGGGGCAGGGCAGGGAGGACCTTATGGCCTTCCAGTTATTATAGCTCCCCTTAAAAATCAAATATTGTCAAAATGAAACATTAATTTTTCATCAGTTATTTTCCAAGACTCACATAGTATTTTTAAGGATGGGGGGGCAGCTTCAGAAGGGAGCCATTATGGACTGGGGATATAGCTAAGCTGATAGAGTGCTTGCCTTGTAAGCAGAAGGCCCTGGGTTCAATCCCCAGCGTTGCCAAAAAGAAAAAAGAAAAATTGGAATTCTTTGCCAGGCAGGGTGGTGCAGGACTGTAATCCCAGCACTTGGGAGGTTGAGGCAGGAGGATTGCGAGTTCAAAGCCCGCCTCAGCAATTTAGCGAGGCCCTAAGCAACTCAGTGAGATCCTGTCTCTAAATAAAATACAAAATAGGGCTGGGGATGTGGCTCAGTGGTGGAGTGCCCCTGGGTTCAATCCCCAGTACCAAAAAAAAAAGAAGGAGCCGTTACAACTCAACCCTCACTGCCCTGTGCTCCATTAACCCAAACTCCGCTCCAGGTACTAATCAGCTGCAAGGCAGAAAACTAGACCTATTCTGAAAATTAGCAGCCGCTCAAGGTCTGGGTCCATCTGTACACAGGTATTTCTGAAGTGTGTGACCAGCTCTGGCCTAAGCAAAACACCAGGTCAAAACTGGAAAGGGCAATGGGCTGGTGGGGAATAATCCAGCAGTTTATGAATCATCTTAGAGGAGGAAAGATACTGGGTCCCATCCCAAGGAAGCTTATCTCACCCTTTTCACTTCATTTATGGTCTCTGATGAAAAGACAGTGACCTAAGTTAAGAATTTCAGACTTTTGTGTCCTTGACAGTACCAAAAGAGGTCACCCTTGAAGAGATGAGGTCTCCCAGAATCCTGATTGACCTACTGAAAAACAGCCTGGCTGGTCTTCATTGTTTTGGACACTGACTGTCTCAAGCTAGCTGAACTTAAGAGATTTTTAAATCTTTCCAAGGACATCAGAAACATTTGTGACTGTACTGGAGCATTTATCTCTGTTACTGAAGAAAAGTCACCTTTCAGAAGAACTACCGGGAAAGCACACATCATGTGCACTAGTCTTAAAAAAGTAACATAGAAAAAAAGGAAAATGGCTTTAAGAACAAAATTATGCCGTGTAACAAGAAAATCCAGGGAAACTATAAGAAAATTAAATCTTGATACCTCATATATTCAAAATGATGTAAGCAGTAAAGACCTAATATTGAGAGAAACTAAATAGCTTAGACTGAGGCAAGACACTCGGCTGAATATGTCATATTAATATGCATAAGACATGAATAACTGGGGAATATACATGGACCCTGAGGTACAGAGATGGCAACAACCCAAAGGTGATTACGGACATATCAGAAGGCTAAGAATGGGAGGTTCAAGACAATTTTTTTTAACTCTAAAAAATTCAGTTCAATAAAATCCCACCTTTTAAAAAGAGTTATTCTTTTCAAGTGGTGTTGATCTACCCTTCACCACTGAAGGTAAAATTTATCACTCAGAAAGTCACCCTGAAGTTATAAGAAATGTGGAGGAAAAAAATGAACTGCAAGGTAAAGATAGGACTAGAAGCCTATTAAGACAAAAACACAAGACGTAAGAGTTCAAAAAGTGTATTAGCAAGAAACATACAGTGGTTTCAGCAACAGAGACTTTACTATAAAGGGAGGGGGGAGAGGAGAGAGAGAGAGAGCTCTTTAAAAAGTCTAAGTTACTGAAATCTCAAATTGACACCTGCATGACCCAGTTACTTTTCTATTCCAAGAAGTTTGATGCTGTTTTTCTAGTTCTCTTTGGAAGCTTCTTTTCATGTGTAATAGATTTTAAAAGGTATGCTTTTACTTAAGCACAGAATGGAATAGTACATCACTTAGGACCTTGGGCCTGTAAAGAAATATAACAGGAAAAACTTGAATTCATACATGGGGTAATAAAGAGCAAGTGTCAGAAGGCACATGGGTATTTGGTACACAGAGGTTGTTGCTTAAGGTTAAGACCATTAGGTTAATTTAGGGTAAGCCAGGTAGTGCACTAAGTTCCTTTAAGGTACACTAACCACATGTGATCCCAACAACCTAACAAAATGGGTTGCTTTCAAATGAAGAAATGCACTTAGAAAAAATTAATTTTTTCCAGAACCACAAAGTTGTCAATTCAGGTCTATGAGATTCCAGAGCACACTTCTTTGCTCATCAGTAAAGAAGTTAAAATAACCAATGCATTGCTTCACCCTGGAACAATTAAATAAGAATCTCTCCTAAGGGCGCAGTCGCTGGTACTTGACTTCATTGTAATATGCAGACAACAGAGAGCCACTGTAAAAGGCAAGTGTACTATCTGCTGGGTCACGATGAACAAACAAGAGTCAAGCAATCAGTCTTGGGAAGGCATCCAGTTTTCAGGGGAAATGGGACTTCAAAATACATCAGTGGAAGTGCCCAGGCACAGCAGGGTGAGACCAAGTTCAAGGAAAATCTGACCAGAGGCTTTACTCAAAGCAGTAATTAAAAAGGTAGAAAAAGTGAACTAAACTCATTTGCTAAGAGCACAAAGCTCAGGCTCAGAAATCTGTACTTAAGACCATAGGTAAGAGCATGAAACCATTTTAACTGATGTAACAAACAGGATATGAATTTTAGAAAGGTAAGGGTAAAAATAACAGTTGTCTAATCCAATACCAATAGAAATACAAAACAAAGGAAGGGGCAGAATCAAGCAGGGATTGCTGCGCACTCAGATAAAGCAGTGAGCACACCCATGAGCTCATTCTAAGCTTCAATTTTCTTGTTTAGAAAATGGAGAAAATCATATCATCTTGCTCAGTTACTGGAAGGAATAAATGCGATAATCCAAGTAAAAGAAACTATATTCTAAGAGGATACAAAGACAGTTCCCCAACTTTTTTTTTTTCTTACAATTGTATCTTTAGATGGCCTTGATGGGGCTAAAGACTCAGTAAATGAAGAATAGAAGTTTGGCCTGAGTGTCCAGTTTCTATATTCAGTTGCCCTTTTAATCAGTCTAGCCAGTGCCCAGGTGCTAGATACAGCCACAAACAAAGGAAATGTCTCCCTCAATAGCAGGTATAATGTACCTACCACAACCAAAATCATCATCATTTCACATATGATCAGGTAGTTTATATATCAAATGACATGTTACATTTACATAATTGATAGATAAAATTATACATTAAATGATTATATGTCTTCAACTGAATTCTTGGGACCAAGAATTATATAGGAAACACTTAAATTTAGCATTGGGATTTGGTTAAATTTTCAATTATTACTCAAAATAATCTAAACAACTTAAAACCTGAACACCTGCCAAATGGTAGTTTGGTCATCTGCAAAATATCCTACTTAATTTGTAATTTCATGTGCCTTATTTTGTCTTTAGATGACATCCACACGTGTGGTATGTGATTCTTTAGCTAACTGATCTTCAGATCCACAATCTAAATAGCAAGAAAATGCTTGATAAACAATTTGTTATATTCTCCAAGCTATTACATCTAATCATTATGATGGAAATCTGAGTGGGTAACTAATGTATCCGCCCCTGCCCCAGAAAAGGACATAAACATTCTTTAAGGGGGAAAAGAGAGAACTAAAGTATAGCTGTAAAAAGTGTTAACTTCTTATATCTTTCAAGCCTTTAAATATCACTTACAAATGAGAAAAAGATATTTGAATGTTTGAGGTTGTTTGTAAAAGAATCCTCTATGTTTGTTTAGCCCTCTTTCTTCAGTGTATAGACTCTAGAATGCTCACAAGTCCAGGGAACTATGTTCCTTCAGTGAAATAATTACATTAATTTCTAATGTCTAAAATCAAAGTTTTTAAAGAGGAAAAGCTATAATGCTTGGATAATCCATTAAGATACACACAAAATGGCAGCTGCTGGGAAGAATTTTTAAAAACCTTTCAGCAAACGAGAAATTTTCTCCTAAATCATTCTTTGGTTAGAGAACCACTCTAAAAGAAATGATAGGTCCTACTGCTGCTCACTTGTACTGGAGACAAAATAGATCTAACAGGTATAATGAATACCAGTGAGAGATCAGAGAGGGATTCTTGAAATAAACTTTTGTAACTGAAAGGGTAAAAGAGAGAGAGGGCACAAAAATGTACTGAAACACCTGCCTGGATGAAAGGACAGCGGATATTTCCACCACACCATCTGAATCCACATTCTCAGAGACCCACACGCCCCTATTCCCATTTGGTGCCTACACAGGTAAAGCAAAAATATATTTTTGGCTTTGAAACGGATTTTCTACCTAGGATTAATTACAGTCATATCAGCTGCTATGGGAATTCACTTTCAAACAAAATGAGGTCACACTAAAAACCAGAGTAAAGAAACTGGAATAACATCCTTCATCTCATCTCACAAACACCTATAAACCTCAACCCAAAGAAAGCAAAAAGTCCCACTGCAGCCCCTCACAAGCAGAAGGCTCAAGGTTTGGCTCTCTGATAGTTATCCTGAAGAGACAGGAAAAGTAATACTAACTAGGTCAACGCCGATAACTACAAACTGATGAGCTAATACAACCGAATGTTGGCCATTCCTCCCAGAGCTCTGGCTTTATGTTTTATGTATAACAGCTCCTCTGCTAATTTTCCCTTTAGTTTGAAAACCAGAACCCCATTAAGAAGCCGTGATTTGTAGATATGTGCTCTGGGAAAGTACACAAAGCAAGACAGCAACCAACCTGAACCTCACATCTCTCAGCATTTCCAACACAAATTATCAAAGGTTCCATGTTGAACCCTTAACCTCCTCATGCTTATGGGGGTAAAGGGAAACCAGGGTCTCAGAGTTGCAGACAACAGCAGACATCCGTGGAAACATTCCCAAGACCCTCTTGACATATGCCAAAAGCATCGTGTCTTTTAAATATACGGTTGGTTTAAGTGGCTTTTAAAGCATAAGCACGGGGCCTTTAAAAGCAGTTTGTAACAAGAGGTCAGACTATAAAATTGAAGAGGTTAGAGAAGAACTCAATTGTATATCAACTGTTAAAACTCCATTCCAAATGGCCGAGTTGGTCAGAAACTGTTGTATAGCGGGAAAGGAAATGAACCTGCAAGAGGAAACACCTCATTGCCAGGGTGGGAGGTAGAAGCCTTGAACAACGGTAAAGATCAGAAAGCATTGCCCTTCTACACTGAAAAAGAAAAACTCTTGATCAGAAATTCAGGGAATAGAGACTCATTTCTGTTCATCTCTTGAGAAATTAAATACCCTTGTTAAGTACTCTATTTCCCAAAATTCATATGTTGAAACCCTAGTCCTCAATATGACTATTTGAAGATGGACTGTAAAGAGGTAATTAAAATTAAATGAAGTCATTAACAAGGGGCCCTCATCCAATAGGACTAGTGTCCACATACAAGACACTATAAATTTCTCTTCTTCACATAGGGACACAGGAAGAAGGTAGCCCTTGGGCAAGCCAGGAAGAAAGGTCTCACCAGAAACCAACCCTGCCAGCACCTTGATCTTGGACTTTCAATCTTCAGAACTGTGAGCAAGTAAATTTTCATTGTCTAAGACACCCAGGCTATGGAACAGTATTATAGCAGCCCAAGCTAATACAACCCCCAAGCCAACTCTTTCTCTTAGTCATCTTTTTTTTTCCTACTGCTGCCACCCAATCTTTTAAGACTCCTGGGATGGTAAACTTTAAGAATATACCCACTGAACCATACCCCTTCACTTCTGAATCCACAATGTCACCTATCCACAACTGTTCATTCTTCCTTCACTACTACCAACATCCACCCCTCATCCTACAATTCACATGACACCAAGGCAGGCCTTTATCACACACACTGCTTCCAGTCTGTCTGTTCCACCACCCGGTCCTCATGTACTTGCTGGCTTCAACTTCCCCAGAGTATCTTATGTTATCACCACTTAAACACTACCAATAGTACACAGAAGGCCTGCATTCAAGAATCTTTTCAATTTTCGAATTTATCTGCCCTAATGCTTTTGTCCCACCTTCTCATGAAAAAAATCTTGTACAAGTCAAAATTATCCATAACCTTCTTGTGAATATCTCTTGCATTTTCTTATTCTCTTGCTTGTATTCTTATTGTTGCAATGGTTTAGAAAGTCCACTCTGCTTACTTCCTCTGTCTAAACGGTGGCTGGAGGAACAAACTTACTGAAAAGCATTCCCCAATCACAAGGGAAATGAGGGAGAAATCTTTCCAAAATGTTGCTCTGATACAACTGTTTTCATTCAAATAGACTTTGAACCCATAAATTATCTTAGCAGGTGCTTGCTTTTACAAGATATGAGAGATGGTACCATTGAGCAAAAGGGAGATTATACAAGCAATATTCTAAGACTTAGAGAATCACGAATTCCATAACATGTCCATAACTCTGTAACAAGTGTCCTTGTGGTTGAGAATAAAGAGAAAATCCATGAGGCTTTGGCCAGCCTTTGAAAATATGCTTGAAAACAGAGACCACCTTCTATCTTAGAGCCAGGAATGTTTAACTTTCACAGCAGATCAATTTCAAACTCATATAAACAGGAAATGAGGGAGTCGTGCCACACATGGGATTGAGGTTTTCAGTTTCTCACCATCCCCTGTATCTCATCTTAAGTACCTCATATGGTCTAGAGGCCCTGAGAGGTATCCACAGATTCAATCTCCAAGTTCAACCAACTGTCCCATTTCTTTTCAAAACCATCACCTAAACCCTACCAACAAAACTTCCAACTAATGTAGCCTCTCAGATTTTCCCAATTTCCAACAATCCCTTCCCCTAACCACCCTCTACAGAACAGCATAAAAAACCTTTCAACCCTCTTTTTACGAAAACATAACTGAGCTTCATAACCTATCCTGGATCCTCATTGAATTTCACCACATAGGTGGCAAAACACAGTAATATACTAAGATTTCCAACAAACTGAATACTAAAGCTGTTGATCTTATATGTGCCCAAAATACCCTCTGTCCCACACACTGGACTTTCCACTTCCATACTTTCAAAATTGCTATTTTCTCTCTTGGCATCTTCTCCCCACTAGCTCCAATTCACACTAATAAGCACTATAAGAAATTTTGCTTAGTCCTTTACAAACAGTGCTCCAAGGGCTCTTTCCTGGTAACTTAACATACATACATCAAAGACACTTGTAAGACCCCCAATGGCTCCACCTGTATGTGATAGTTCTTTCATAGACACCCAACCCAGATGGAGACTGAGAGAGCCTTGGCTCTTCCATTGCTCTGATCTAAATAAAAGTTCACTGCAGTCAGCAGCACCCAGAGATACTTGAAGATCACTGACTAGATCAAGGGCACCCACACTGTTCTATGAGATTATCTTCCCCTTGTACCACAGGCATGCTAGGTAGAGATGATACCAGGAAGATCTACAATCAGGGCCAGGAAACAGGCACAAACTGAGAGCGCAACACTAAAGGACTTCAGTGACTGTTCCTGGAACACCAAGTGCCCAAGAGGGATAGGCCATCAGCTTCCCATCAAGAGGAGAAAAGAACCACCCACTTCTATGACAGATTGACTATTAAACACATGCACAGCAGGCCTCTTGCAGGAGAAAAAGCAAGCTGTCCTGCCAGAGCTCTCAAAAGCATCTGAGGACAACATTTTTTTTAAGGGGTAAGAAAGATATATTCTAATATGTACTGGACAAATAACCCCCATCTTAAGTTCAAGGTTGAATCAGATACCCTTCCTTTTTAAAAATTGCTAGAATGCAAACTCCAAACTACCAACTATTTTCACATCAATTAACTACATTAGGCAAACAAGAATAATTATTAAAATTACATAGAGCTTGTATAATCAATCCTTAATGTTTAAGGAAATCATGAAAATTCATGTGGTTAATGGGCTGGGATTGTGGCTCAGTGGCAGTGAGTGTGCTCACCATCGGGCCCTGGTTGGTTCTAAGCAACACAAAAGAATAAAGGTATTGTGTTCACCTACAACTGAAAAATATTAAAAAAAGAAAGAAAGAAAGAAAGAAAGAAAGAAAGAAAGAAAGAGAAAATTCATGTGGTTAAATGCAACCTAATCTTTTCAGAGCCAGACCACCAACCACATTCTGGGAGATTTTACTGTCCAATGGAATACAGAGAAAATATGCCAAAGTATGTATTTATCTTTTCACCCTTTATCATTTCAGTGATATGCAGAGAGTCAGGGCTATATATGTTAAGTATATGCAGCTCCTAGAAAAACAAATTTAACAAAAGCTAAAAGGACCAACATACCTCTTTAACTGAAATTTCATATTAATTTTGTCTTAGGCCCACAAACACCTGTGTACCTTAAAAATCAACAATTATTAAAATAAACTGGAGGTGTAAAATAAAATTATTTCTGTTTATATGTCAAAAGAAAACATTTCTAAGCAATATTTTCAAAGCCAACAAATTTGAAAAACAAATTAAGCCCCTACTTCATAGACCATAAAAGTCAGAGCCTCACCATGACAAAATGGGTAATTTATTTGTTCAGATTTTATAAATAGATTCTCTTAAGAGTCCATGTCCTACCAAAACTGATTTTAAGTGCTGGATAATCAAATGTCCTTAACATAAATATACAGAACATCTTAGGACACAGAAGTAACTTTAAGCTACCTGCATTAAAATGGAATTTAAAATCTCAAGATTCCACATATTTAAGAATGAATATTCTTTTGTTCATTACAAAGCTTAGACAAAACAAGACATTTAATGGCAGCTTGTTTTCTCCCCCAAAGCTGATATACTGCTATCCAGTGTTTCCAGGAAAGTATTTCCAAGAGCTAAGCCATCATTTTTTAATACTGATTCCTCTTCATGGCCTGCCCTGCGACACCACCACCTCCTTACAAACTTGGGAAATGAGGAAAATGGATGCTTGAATGACTTTCTGAATCTCAATATTTTCCATCACCATATTTTGGAAAATCATACAATGCAAGTGTACCATTTCAGTTCTTAGATTTTCTACTGAGTCTTGATTTTACAAGACACAAAATTCAAAGAGTAAAATATTTCCTCAATCCAAGGAAGGGTTAAAACAAAAGTCAAAAGTCAAGTAATGAACCTCCTAGGTCCTACTATAAAATGCTACTCTCAGAATGGTGATCAATGTTACAGCAAACTCTGGTCAAGCCCAGGTCTTCAGGCTTTCACTGGGCGATTACAGCTCTGGTTCTCTGGTTATTTACAAACGTGGAAACTTCTTACACATGAAAGCCCTTAGTTCCAATAAGCTCTGGGTAACCTGCTATCTCCATTTTAAAAGCCTCTTCCTCACAATTACAATCCATTTGAAGAATGATCTGACCCATACTCTGTCCTTTGAGACATTACATAAAAGGACTCTCACCTACTCAAAAATCAATCTTTTCAATTAGATGAAAACTTAATGAAAGCTGAGATCATCTTGATGAAAACAAAATACTGCCAAAAGGCAAAAGCAGCTTTACACTCTAACAGTAATCCCACAAAGCTGAATTCTGTTGCTTAGTCATTATGACCCAAAGATGTGTGATTTGCCTCACTGGGCAATGACTTTCGGTAAGATATCCCAGGTTTAACATCTTTATACAAAGCCCTGACACTATCACTGCCAACTATATACTTACCAATTTGGTTCCATGAAAAGTATTTAATAGCTCTGTAACTAAGACTCAGAACAAAGAATAATATTCCAAATAAGCAAAAGGTATTCTGAGAACAACTACACTTATCTTGGCCCTTGGTAATGGTTTCTGTAGTGGTTCAACATCATCATGCAATTCAAGAAGAGAATCAATTTGGGCTTGTTTACTCACTTTAAACCATTTTTCTGAGGTTCAATATTATTGACGCATCTGAGAAAGTTAACCATAAAGAATGAGGGTAGAGATGGTGGACTACAAAGCTGGTTGATGCAGAGTCCAATTCAAAAGCATGACATGGTAGTAAACTTAGCTAAGTAAACACAGGCTAAATTAATCAGACCTTTATGCTTCACAGTGTCCTGATCTGTTCAACAGCTACCATGTGCCCAGCTAAGTCCTGAGGTACTAACAATAGAATTTAGGATGAGACCAAAAAAATAAATAAAATAAAATAAACCAAAATCCATAATAAAGCCTACTTTTTTACTTAAGCCCAAAAGTGAACCACCATTCTCCATGAAGGAAACAAACCACAAGCATTTTCCAAAAATTGCAACAGAAAAAGCACTACAGAAAAAGAACTGTTTTCTATAACTCCTTAACTTGAATCTTAAAACATAAGCAACCCTGAAATAAACACACACTCACCCGAGTTGAAAGTCCCTAACAGATTACAGCAGTAGTGTAAATATAAACACAAATTAAGTGAGGAATTGTGCCAATAGTCTTTTGTGTAATAAGGTAAATCACATGCAATAAATACTCCAATGATCCTTGATTAACAGGTATTAGGAATTAACATCTGAAAGTTAGGGTGCTGGGGTGGGAGTTAAAAATGACAGAATAAGAAATAGAAGCTGACAGGAGATGAAAATGGGTGTCATGTAGGATTTGGAGTTGCTATAAGGAAATATCTGAGTGAATAAAAAGGTATAGAGTAAAAATTCATTGCCCATGTTAAAAGGGGAAAAAATGACTGCAGCTGTTTATAAAGTAAAAACTGCATTTAGAAAATGGGGAATTCTAAATGGCTACAATGCTTGAACACTGTCCTATGGGCAAAAGGGAGTCACTGAATATTTCAGGAAGGGGTCTCAGAGCTAAGGCTGTCCTCGACTTCTTACAGGGTTTTAACATGAATGGAACTAAATCCTGCAAGGTTATTTTTATCTGAGATAGTCCAGAAAGCCAATGCTAAAAAGGCTGCAAAAGCAAAATTGTACTCAAATTGATCCACAATTTAGGTCTAATACATGGGCACAGAAAATTCTAGAATAGTCATCAAGATCACGCACTCTGGAGCCAGCCAGACTGGTAGGTTCTAATTCTAGCTCTGTCATTTACCATGTCTTTGAGTCAATAACTTAAATCACTCTATGCTACAGTTTACTCACCTGTAAACGGGGGAAATATATACTACCCACACCTCAGAGTTCAAGCAGACTGCTTAGGACAGTTCTTGGCACAAAGAAAAAGCCTTCCGATGATGCCAACACAACCACTTCTACGTACCAACCACATCCTTTGACATCTGAAAACTGTTACTGTGAAACTTCATATAAAATGAAGCAATATTGATCAGGAGCCTTTGCAGGGGCATGTGAGTGGGAAGGGAGATGAGGGAGGAGTCCAATTTTTCTGTTCCTACCCTACCAAAACCATGGCTAAAAGCTAAATAGCTAGATGAACACTTTTTTTTCGATAAACACTGTCCTTTCTCTCTCAGTGGCTTAAAATGGTTCCCAGACACACATATAATTAAAATTCATTATCTTAAAAGATGCTTTAGGAAATCTAGCAATCGAATCAGGTATCATCCATTTTTATAGATAGATATAATTACAACCTAATAGGTATCATTTAATCAAGGTTTAACAATTCAATTCTTAAATCCCAAACCTGATCATCTTCCTGATAGGTACACAAAATTTTCTCTCAGGTGGAGGTCATGTAAAGAACAGAAGAACTATTAAATCCCTGGTCATAATGGCCTTCCTAAAGTGCTAATTATTACCCAAGTATGACAAATGTAATCTTGAGAGTGGAGAGGCTAACAAAGCCTAATGCCAACTCAGTGGCTTTTTAAAAAATTTTCCACCTCTGTTTCCAACCAACTGCCCACCACAATGACAAATGTGGGAATCGCTCGTGACTTCTAAACAAGAAAATGAAGTCATGAGCAGCCGCACAACTCTTGCCATGGCTCCTACATCAGCAAGTCAAGTCTTTAAAGGAGAAAAGTAATCCTGTGTGTTTTCTTGTTTCTGATCCCATATTTGAAAGAGAAAAGAGAGACCCTGAGAAGTAAAGTGCTCTCCTATAACACTCAGGGTCGAACAGGAGTAGAATCCAAGTGTCCTTGTACACAAGATTCTGTGCACAAACCCCACCCCACCACATGGGTGGGAAAAGCAGAATGATTTTGATGGCCTACATTTTCAAGTCTGATCACTGTGTCTCTTACATCTAATTACAATATCTATCCCCATTTGCAGCTAAATAAGATTAATTCTTAGTCACTGATCCTTAATAGTAACTCTGGCTACTCCCAGCAGCCAACACCCTCTGTTTGAAAGAGATGCAGATCACTAATTAGTGCATCTTCTATTGAGAACCTCTAATTGCCTTACCACACCCAAGTCCCTTCCGGCTAGACTAAGATTCTTTATAGACCTAATACAGCAAAAGACAGACACAGTTGGGCAAAAAAACCTATTAAGTAGAAAATCCTTAAAGGATCCTACATATCACTGGAAAGAGAAATCTAAGTCCTTTTAGTTTCCCCATTCTTTTTTTTCCTCTCCCAACTGTATGTTTCCCAGCAAAGCTAATCACATTGGTGCTTTGAAAATTTAGTTGTCCAAGTGCTCCATGGGCGCAGAGGACAGACCTGATCCTTGATTATGCAAAGTTTGAAGGATTCTAAAATTTACAGAAACAAAGCCTTTAACATCGAATAGTTTCTCCTACAAAAATCTCATTTATACAATTTATCTTTACTCTTTGAAGAATTCCAATACAGGAATAAGGAAAAGTAGCTACTGCTTTTGAGAGCTCCCCTATAAATTGTTCCCATCAACTTCTCGTGGTAGCTAGAATGAGTCCCAGCTGGTAGGTCAGATCCTTTAGCCTTGAGAGACTAAGCAAGGGAAGAATTCTTAAGCCCAGATGTCTAACCACCAAGAGAGTGCCAGTACCTTCCTCCCAGCTTCTCTAACACTAGCAGGTACTGTAACCAGGCTGTAACCAGGCATATGGGGGTCTAAGTGCACCCTTTCACATCTCAGAACAACTCTACTCAACTGGCATAAGCAAATGGCTCCATATGTCAATGCCCAAAGAGACTGAGACCTTCAGACTTCGTTCCTCTCCCAGCCCCCTTCCCTCTCACTCAAAGATATCTTAAAAGTGGACTACAGCCCCATTCACTTTCTTTAAAAAAAAAAAAAAAGGTGTAAGTTTAAAAAACCTTTCAAAGGACATGGGTCATTATGGCCACCTTTTACTAATGCTAACTCCTTCTGACTTAAGCAGTGTGAGAATGGAAAACTACTTTCAGATTACTTGGTTTCTCAGTGAACACAGAATATAGAATCCCTTTCTGCAAATAAATTTTACAAAATGAGAAAACTCAAAATAAGTTACAGCAAAAGTTTAAAACTAAACTTTAAATTCAGTGTAGGGAAGCATACAGTGTTGGAAACATTTTTCCAAATACTAATTTAGATCTAACTTCATTCAACCTGGGTACCTGCAAGGAGCACTCCTCACAGGAATCCATTTTCATTTATTAAGCACAAGCCATGGGAAAACTGGTGTTAGTATCCTCTTCCTGCTCTTAAGAAGCAAGAATACCTCCCTTGGGCTTTTCAGATCAAGAACACATTTTCTAACAATAACCGAATGTGCAGATGAACCCAATAGAGAATTCAAATGCAGCCTAAACACTGTGAAGTGCATAGCACAACCCTCCCTCCCTTCCATCTTTGCTGCTCAATTTGGAGCTACCCAGAAGATACAGCAGCCCTCCAGATTTTATTTCTCAAAAGAGTTCTTTGCTTTTGAACACTTGAAGTGTGAAATAAATACAAAAACCCAGAAGAAATACAGAAACAGCACTACTGGAAATAGTCTCAAATTTAATAGTTAAAAAATCGGAAGCTCACTGCTGCCATATTTTTTCAAACAAGGCAAAAATGTTATCAAAGATTTTCTTTTTATAGCCACAAGATTTCCAAAATAAAAGTAATTAATGTTTCTTATTTTTAATTTTATATTTGAAAGGAAAAGATTTATTTGTTCAATAAATATTAAACTCTATTTAAAAGAAACTACCAGAACATAAAAGTGGCTTTGCTTTCAAGGGCTACACAGTTCTCAGACCTTTAAGTTCCTTGTAACCAGACATTCCAGAATATCAACAACCTTTACCTCCACCAGCTGCCTGCCCTCCAGAGGAGCCCTAGCTAAGGAACTTTAGTTTAAAATAGAAATCAATATTTTAGTTTAAAATAGAAAACATTATTAGGAGTGCTAGATGCCACTGTTACTGACATTTCTTGATCTAGTTTAGCAACAATGTTCAGGAACTTGTTACCTCAATGGAACTGCTTAAAATTGTCTTAATCAGCAAATTTGACATCAGAAAGAAATTAATTCTACCAGAATTATTAAATATGGAATTATACACAGAAAAGACAACTAACAGGCACCCTTCACCACCAACCTCCCATTCTGCACTTTAAAGGGGAAAGGGAATACAAAGGCATTTCCTTCTCCCAACAACCAGGAATGGAGAAGTGGAGCCCTAACAATCCTGGTTTAGATGACACCTTACATCCTCTTCCTTACCCACCTAATCCCATGACTAATTAGGAGGGAAAATAAATGCAGTGGAAGGTTTAAAAAAAAAAAAAGTGCTGTAGTGTTCAACAACTGACAAAAGAGGTTAAGATTCTATACACCCACAGTACCATTTAGTCAATTTCTATTTAAGAAACAAACTAGGACAATGAAACCAATATAGGAAAAAGAAAATGCTTAGGTGAACTACTCCAAGGTGCATTTTTAGCTCATGTGACCTTCCAAAGCACTTCAACTATATGTATGCAGATGTGTGGGCATGTATATATTTAGAGAAAGTATAAAGCACTATTTAAAAAACACATGAATAAATCATAGAATATTAGTGGTACAAGACCTTCCAAAAGCTAGCCCACAGCCTCAATTTTAGGTAAGGAAAGCAAGACCAAGACTTGGACAAAGGTAAAAGTTGCTCATGACAGAGTTTTTCACAGCATTTGGATTCTCAAATCCAAGGACAAGTTTCACTTCAATCATTCTGATTTCATGTATTCATTCTCAACTTTACACTTTCTCTGATAAGCTGCCTGATCAGTTTTCCCCACAGTGCAGACTGTTTCAAGGCTCAGATGGACCAAGCCTTATTTCTTCCAAGAAGTCACTGTTCTCCAGGGGCTTTCAAAGTGTGATCTAGAAGCCCAAGCGCCCTGAAACCTTCTTCATAGATCTGGGCAATCAAAACAATGCCTTTTTCTCTCATAAATCACAGCATCCTAAAGGTTACTTGATCTCTGCACTTGCATTCAGTCTATCATAATCTGAGACTTCAACTGACTTCTATTAAGCCAGACATTAAAAAGATGAAAAATCCAAAACTATGCAACTCATCACTTTTTAGGGAAAAAAAATATTCATTTTAAAGATATTTTTGTTGTATGCAATGGGCTTATTTTTTGACTAAATAAATGTTTTAAACTTTGTTATCTTAATTTCTAACAGAGTAAGTATTAACAAGCATAACCTACATAAATTATTGAGGCCTCCAAAAACCCTTTAAGTGTATAAAGGAATCCTATGACCAAAAGGTTTGTAAATTGCTGGTCGAACTCACTGCTAAATAAGCGCTCCTTCTGCAGTGAATTCCTTTAGCACAAGAGATAAACCTTAGAACAGCTTCTTACTGCTCTCCTTACCTTCAAAGGGATGTTTCTCCCATCCTGGAACTATGTAAACTACTTCTTTGCCCAA
The DNA here is from genome assembly GCA_020662805.1 of Glaucomys volans. Taxonomy (NCBI): domain Eukaryota; kingdom Metazoa; phylum Chordata; class Mammalia; order Rodentia; family Sciuridae; genus Glaucomys; species Glaucomys volans. The sequence continues at coordinate 137,851 of JAJEJO010001085.1, forward strand.
TACTACCCTGATTTACAAGAAAAAAAAAAAAATGTTAATGACTTCAACTTCCTTTGATCTAAAATTCTTCTAAAACCATGATAGATAAAACTTTACATTCTGTCTCTCAGAAAACACACTTGATATGGGCATTGCCACAAACTGTTCCGTGTCATACATTTACTTTGGTTTAGAAAATGCTTGAGTATCTTAGGAGTCTCTACTAAAAAACACAAAGCCTCCTGGGTATAGTTTGGGTATGCCTCCCAGTGACTTCCAGAGACTCAGGCAGCTGAAGCAGGAAGACTCTAAGTTCAAGGCCAGCCTCAGCAACTTAGCAAGTTCCTCAACAACTTAGGAAGACCCTGTCTCAAAAATAAAGGAAATTTTAAAATAAATTAAAAAAAAAAAGGGCTGGGGGTGTGGTTCAATTCCCAGTACAAAAAAAACAACAACAAAGGGTACCAAGTAGTTTTTCATTTTCATTTGGTGGACCCCACCACTCAGGCACTAGAGCATCTTCATTCCAAGAGCCCTGCTCCTTCTTTCCCAGGGACCCTCTTCACCCACATTAGCACGAGTCCTTTATTTCAGTTTTTCGTCACCATCTCAAGTGCAGTTCTGCCACCTCCTCCTGAGTCCTGCCCACAGGATATCCTGTAGACAATGGAAAAGTAGCACCCACATCTATTGCTTCCGAATTCCCAAAGACCTGAAACAATCTTGGCTCAATATAGGCATGGAACACTAACAGTTCAGAGGTAGAAGAAAGCAAAAATATATGAAATATATGAAAATGCTCTAAAAACACAAAAAGGATTACCTTTGAAGTAATCAGTCATTCTGCTAATTGCAAGTTAAAAAATACATGTTTGATGCAAAAAGATCATAATGGCAGAACAGTATAAAAGACAGAGGTCTTTAATTCCTCCAACCTATACTTGAGAGGTTAACATGTTAATGCTTTTTTTTTTTTTTTTTTTTTTTATATCAGGGATTGAACCCCTGGGCATTTAAGCACTAAACCACATCCCCAGCCCTTTTCACTTTGAGACAGGGTCTTGCTAAGTTTCTAGAGCCTCACTAAATTGCTGTGGCTGCCTTGGAACTTGTGATCCTCCTATCTCAACTTCCAGAGCCACTGCGAATACAGACGTGTGCCACCACACTCAACTTTCATGAACAATTTTAACAGGTCAATACAAATACAAGCACAGCTGAGGAAAAGCAAACACTTCAACATTGAGAGATCTTTCTCAATGCTCTGCCTCTTGGATATCAGAACAGAGAGCTCTTACTTTATAGATGACTATGTCATAGAAATGTACTCAATTTGACCAATATTCTACTGATGAACATTCAGGGTTTGGTTATTGTAGACAATGCTTACAATAAATCTTACACAAGAGAACAAAAATTAAAATGTAAAGATAGAAATTGTTGTTTCATAGTCAATTCTGGTGTTCTTAATTATGCTAGTTGCTGGAAAAAAGAAAAAAAAAAGACTTCAATCAATTTACAATGCCACCAAAGCATCACCTGCATTTTTAAAAAACAAAGAAAGCAGTAGTGTAAAGGAAAGATGGTGGGAAAAGGAAAGGCAATTCAGGAACCAGTCATGGGTCAAGAGTGGCCAAATGATGTCACTAGTTCAAAAACATCAGGCAATAACAACACATTCAGAATCAATTCTGAATGTGTAAAATTAAAGTGTTAGTCAACACTATGGGTGAGGGCCTTTTCAGTTCTAACATTCTCTAATGTCCTTGAATTTGCCAGGTAAAACAAATGCAGTTGGGCATAGTGGCACATGGCTGTACTCCCAGGTACTTGGGAGATTAAAACAGGAGGATCAAGTTAAAGGTCAACCTGGGCACAACAAAGTGAGACACCATAAGAAAGAAAAGAAGGAAATAAAACAAAAGAAAGTACATTTTAAATATGAATATGGAATGCTTACATACTCTTCGGCTACCCAAGAACAAAAAAACAAGTGCTGGGAAAGTCAAATTGCTGCACTGGGAACATAAATGCTCTGATAAAACCTGCGCTAGCAATTTGAAAATGGAGGTGAAAATAAGACTGGAGGAAATGACCACCTAATATAGGAAAGATTAAAAAAAAAAAAAAAAGAAAGAAAGTTTCAGCCTGCCATGGTGGCACACGCCTTTAATCCCAGTGGCTCAGGAGGCTAATGCAGAAGGATTGAGAATTCAAAGCTAGCCTCAGCAAAAGCAAGGCAGTAAGCAACTCAGACCCTATCTCTAAATAAAATACAAAATAAGGCTGGGAATGTGGCTCAGTGGTCGAGTGCTCCCGAATTCAATCCCTGGTGCCAAAAATAAACCCAAAAAACAAAAAAATCAGAACAAAAAGCATTTCCAAAGTGATGAACAAAAAAAGGATTGTAGTCACTTGGGGATTTTCCTAGTTTGAGAGAAACCACATCTGGGTAGAAGAAATATAACTAAATGGCTCTAAGAAGCAAGGGCCAAAGTACCCTGATGGCTACTAATTAATAAAAAGGCACAAACATCCCTTTCCAGTTTACCGTTTGAGAGGGTGGATGTTAACAGGAAATATGATTTGCTAAGCTAAATAAAAGCCTTCATTAACAAGAAGTGACAGGATCACAACCCTGTTGCTGATAAACTGCCAACATACCAGAGGCACTCAATAATGAGCTGCCCATTTAACATATTGCTGCTTTAAAATGAGTTGCTTCAGAACAAACAGTTCTACGTCAAGGCAGGACCACAACATGCCAGAAGGAGCTGCTGCTGCACCCTGGATTACATATGTGTGCGTGCACACACATTCATGTGCCAAGGTGTACACCACAAGACAACCTGGCCCAGTAACCCTTCTTAAGGTGAGCTGTTCTAAATGATTACAGCATGTGCCTGAGGCCCGACTGCCCTATCTGCTTCCAGACAGACTCAGCGTTTAGCAGAAAGCAGTCATTCTCACAGCCCGAGGAAGTTTCACATGGCTATTAAGTGATTGGCCCAGCAGTCATCCCTGGAGCTTGTCACCTTATTCCTGGCAAACAAAGTCACTTCAGTCCAACTCTGAAGCAGCTGCCTTTAATATCGCATGCTTTAAAGCTATATAATCAGGTCATAAATACATGTAAAATGCATAGTTTCAATCTAGTCAAACTGGTCAGAGAAGCATCACACCAAATCTTTTTCTGTGTGGAACAAGTGAATTGCCAAAACTCACCAGCTGGAAGACTATAAATGGAGAGAGTAAAGTCTTAATTATTCCCAGGGATGGATGGAGAGAAACAACAAAAGTAAGACAAGTCATCTTAAAATATTAACGTATCTAATACGAACCTAATTACTATCACACAACCATAAAAAACATAGAAATGCACATTACAGTTTAAATATTAAGAGTTTTTATTAATTTCAGTTGTTCATATGTGTATGTTTTAATGCCAACTTCATAATAACCAGAATACCAAAGCTAAATGCCAGCTTAAAAGTTACGTGAAATATTTACCCTCTATGTACATAATTTTATAATTTTAATCTTTAAAGAAATAGGATGTCCTATATTCAAGAAATGACCTACTGTGTTTCAAGAAACAAGGCTGTAAGAGAGAATCACTGACATCAAGGAATTTCCAGTGTAGGTGAAAACAATACATTGAGGAGTGCCCTAAAAAGACAAACCAATTTTAAAGTCATTAGGAGAGTCCAGACATCCAAGGCACCTGGGAAGCCTGACCGCAAGCACTTTCTTTCACCAGCTCCCTAACTTCATCTCTTTTATGCATGTCAGAAGCTACATTAGAATTCTCTGGAATGATCCTGAAATAAATCATGTTTTATTTTTCTCCAAAGCCCATTGAGAATGGAGGTTACTATGTGTATTTTCAGGCCTTTCTCTTTATACACCTAAGAGAAAGGGCCTAGGATCTCAAAGTTATAAAATAGAAAAAAATGTTATACCCATGTTAAATAATTATAGACAGCATAAACTCGAAAGGATTCAAACTCTAGGTTACCTCCCAAAAGACTATATAAAATTAAAAACAAAAGAAAACCGTTTTAGACACCAGAATGCAACCACTCCAAGGAAACTATGATATATTCAAGTAAGCATAATGATCTAGTAAGCAGGATAGAAAGATACCATTTTAAAATAGCATATCATACCTTCAATGTGCAGTTTAGTTCTGATGATCTGTGTGGATGAAGAAACTAGCCAGATGATGCATTTATTTCCTTCTCATTTCCTTAACCTCTTTTCTCCTTCCTTGTCATTTCTGATTGCTTAAATTCCCAGACTCTACCAATCTCTTACAAACTTATATAACCCTAAGGAGTGCACAAAAGCCATTCGAGTCATTTTAAGGAAAATGTAGGGCTTGTGGTAGAGCATGTGCTTAGTGTGTGCTCAGCATGAGCAAGGCCCTGGGTTCAATCCTCAGCACTGAAAAAAAGAAAAACAGAAAAAAGTACTTTTTAACACTCAATGTCCTCCAAGGTTTCTACAAAGAAAACTGCCTAAGCTCTTCCACACCAACAAATGTCTTAAAAACAATTCCTAATTAATATGCCATGTCCTTCAAGGTTTAAATATAAATGAAAACTGGAAGGACCACGGTAAAGAAATGAGGTGGGTTGCAATGACCTGGCAAAAAGAGGGGTCATATAAAAAACATTATTCATACACTAACCAAATAATTCAACTAATGGCAAAATGCAACTTTGGGTGCATAGGTGAAATTCTTTAAGCCAAGGAAAAAAGCTCTTACTACATCAAGACACTGGAAAAGTAGTATAAAAAATACTGAAAATTTTTATTTCAAAATCAGAAACGGCACATTTTCAAAGTCCTGAATAAAGAGGCTATAAGATGTAGGCAACACAGATCACACTGCTGGAATGTGACTTTCTCTGTATAGCTTTTAGAAAAAAACTACCTAAGTGTGCTGTCCTTAAAAGAATACTAAAATTTCTCAACTGGTTTTAAAAGACAAAACAAAACAAAACAAACAAACAAACAAACAAAAAAAAACCCACTCCACTTCTATGGCAGACACAACTAGGTGGCAAGGATCAGCTCCAGAACTCAAGAGTTTGCCACAAATTTTCAAGAATTTAATTTTAAAGAATCCTATCTATGCTAATATTCTAAAACCTATAAAATTACAAACTAAATGTTTCTTTGGGTAAGGCAGGAGGAGGGTATCTGGAAGGTATATAACTATATAACATCAACAAATGACCTTCCCTATCCACCTCCCAGGTTAGAGCCCCACAAACTCTTCCTTCACTTGCAGAACTTAACATGTATGTCTCCCAGTGAATTCTAACTTGTATGTTAGCAGGGACTACTGTAACTCTCCTCAAGATGACCACCTGTGGCATGCAGTATGAACACTGATATTTACTGAACAAAGTAAATTTTACCCAGGAAACCAAAGAATTTTCACATATAAACTGGCAAAATAATTGTTTCAAACGATACAGGGCAAAAACAATTGGGTCAATAACCAAAACAGCGAACAGATGACAAAAAGAAAGCAAAATATCATTAAGATCAGGAAGCTGGGAACAATAAAATTGTAAAATTTTAACTCCCTGAAGATAGACATCTAGAAAAAAGATTAAAGTTTAAAGATGCTACCAATAAATATTCTAGATTTTGCCAAAAATAATTTGAACATTTTCAAATATTTAAAAGCTATTTTATAAACTGTCACCAAATTAACCTCATTTCTTTGAAACAACAACATATAGGAAATAAGCATAAGGAATGGGGAAGAGAAAGAATTACTAACTGCTATGGTTTTGATGAGCATTCCCTCCACAAAGTCCATATGTTAAAGAGTTATTTCCGCTGGGCGCGGTGGCGCACGCCTGTAATCCCAGCACTTGGGAGGCTAAGGCAGGAGGATCGCGAGTTCAAAGCCAGTCTCAGCAACTTAGCGAGGTG
>JAJEJO010001085.1:143884-155141 GCA_020662805.1 Glaucomys volans
TTATTTCCAGGATGACACTATTAGGAATGTTGAAATCTATAGGCATTGGGGTCTGGTAGGAGGACCTTAGTCACAGGGGTATGACCTTGAAGGGGAATTATGGGACCCTGGTCTCTTCTGTATTCTAGTCATGGTGGTAAGTAGTTTGCTCTACTAAGCATTTCTACCATAATGTGCTGCCTCACATGGTGTAAAGGCATGGGGTACTGGATCATGGGCTAGAACCTCCAAAACCTCCAAAATAAATTTTTCTCTTTATATGTAATTGCTTCTGGTATTTTGTCATGGTGAGAGAGAGCTGACCAATACAACAGCCATAATGAAAAATTCCTTATGGTAAATTCCTTAAGGGAAGTGTCAAGTAAAATAGGATATTCGAGACTTACCAAGAAGTCCTTGGATTTCTTCACGTTTCTGAACTTATTTTTAATATTTTTTTTTTTTGGTTGTTAATGGACACAATACTCCTTTATTTTATTTATTTTTACATGGTGCTGAGGATCAAATCCAGTGCCTCAAACATGGTGGGCAAATGCTCTATCACTAAGCTACAACCCCTGCCCCCATGTTTCTGAATTTGTTAGGGAACTACAAAACATCTATACAGGAACCTTTTGTTCAATAAAATCTTTAGCTAGCCTAGGGTAAATTTTTTTAAAAAACACACTGAAAAATTAAAAGAAAGTGGTACATAATCATTAGGTCAAAGTTTAATATTGTTCTACAAAATGAAATGATGTAAAACACTACTTACCTTTAAATTCTCAAGGACAATCTTTACTTCTGCTTCATCTAGTAATGTCCCAAATGATAGTTAATCAGTGTGGAGCATCCCTGGCAGGATCCCCCTTGACTGTAACGCCCTACTCTGCCTCTATGCATAGCCTGTTGGGTCAATTGTATACCAGAGGCACCTACTTGAAATATGTAAGGACAAATTAAAAGGTCTTATTTTCTTAAATTTATAACAGCTTTATATAATACAAGAATAGTATCTAGATTCTAGAAGGAATAAAATATACATGGAAAAAATAAACATGACAATATACAGCTACTTCAATTTCTCAAATTCTAAGACATCACAAATTAAAAGGTGTCACTAGCCTCACGGCTTTGGGGGACAAGAAATCACAGTAGACATACTTATGAGAGCAAAAACAATGTAAAAATTACAAATCTAAGACATGAGAAAATAAAGTATGAGCTAAAGCAGCATTTCTTTTGCTAAAAATTTCCTTGTAATGATTAAAATTCTTCTAAGATCACCTATCATTCATCGTTTACCTAGAGGCAAATAACTTTCAAGTACAATATTTTTTCTATATATTATCTGTTTTCCAAATTTTAGTAAGCTCACATGAATTAAATATTGCCTGAATTTCTACTACAAACATAGTAGGTTTGTGAGAGGTAATGAACAAGGCAGATGTGCCTTTCTAGGTTAGTAAAAAGATGATCTTGAATCTGAGTACTTTCCCATTTTCCACCAACCAATCCTCCTACCATCCTGGTACTGGGATTGAATCCAGGGCTCTTTACCACTAAGCCACATCCCCAACCCCTTTTATTTTTTGAGACAGGATCTCTCTAGGTTGTTTTAGGGCTTACTAAGTTACTGATCGAACTTTCAATCCTCCTTTTTCAACTTCCCAAGAAGCTGGGAGTATAAGGATTGCAGAAACTTTACTGTCAGAAAGTTGAATCCGGAAATTTATGGGAGAAAATGTAATTCAAGAACAGTTTCTAGCAGGCAGATAGTTTGTTGGTACAAATTTGGACATCATATATCCTATTGAACACCTTTTTTTTTCCCTCAAAACAAAAAAAGTGGTATTTCTAAAAGCCCACCAGACCTGGAACACATTCCAAACCTAACAAGTTTAAAAGAATAGCCCTTATAGATTTTCTACTACAATGAACCAGAGTTATCTGAATGTCACTTCCACCAGGAATAGAATAAACAGTATTTCAATCTTTTTTTCTTGATTTTAACTGCATCTTAAAATAAGTCTGTAGACAGTGTCTTCATTCCCTCACTTATAGAAAATAACCAATCCGTACTTCATATGGTTCCAAAAAGTATTTCTGCCAGCTGGCATCAGGAAGATACAAGCCTGCGATGGAATCACTTCCAGAAGTCACCTAGTCACAGACCTAAAATAATCCAAGGGTAGAAATCTGGCCTTGAGGAAACAAGTCATGGGCATTCTCCTGAAGTGCACCTGGGACCAAAATGAAGCTTTAGTAAGTAACAATAATAAAATGAAAATCTGATACAACATCCCCAACTCTGAGGAACCAGACAATGAGGCCTAAAAGACAAGACACAGGTGCTTCTTGGCTCACCCATTTTATCACAAAGCAGCCACAACAGAAGACATTCTCTAAACATTAAATCTGAGCTGCCTCCTAGACTTGTATCTCTGGCCTCACCTACCTTAAAACCACAGCCAGCAGAATTGCCAGAGAGAGAACATCCAAGAAAAAAGGTACAGAACTGGGTTCTCCTTCCCTACTCAAACCACCTGACCTCTGAGCCTCATTCTCACCTCTAAAATTGCTTATCCCAGGAGCTGCAGTAAGGTTCATGTCACTGCACTAGAGATAAGGCTCCATCTCCTAGTTCCATCATTCTGGGAAGCTCACCACCTTGATTTGCTGATTTCATGCATTTTTCTCTCTTCCTAAAGTGGTCAGTACCTAAAAACAGGCAGCTGCCACCCCATCCAACAATGCCAACTTGACTGACCAACATCATACTTCTTATTCTGCATTCTTAAGAGGCAGAAATTCATAAGTTCTACAGAAGTTGTATAAAAGAAAACTAAAACACATCTTTTCCCTCTTCCTGTCTAGATCACAAACTGTTTTTCATTATGAAATCAAACACCCCCCCTACTGTCCACAAGACAATGTTTAAAGATCAGCCAAACTCAGGGGAATGTACATGGGGACGGACCAAGAAACAAGAATACCTATTATTCCCCAACCAGCCAGACACAATGGAGGGAATGAGCCACTTCAGCAAGCCAAATTGTTCAATCACCTTCAGAAGTAAATATACACCTTTAAATGCTACTGATGCAAAAAGGCAACAGGAAGACCAGAGAACCCTGAAAACTGACATGAAAAAGCTACAGTCTGACAGCCTTGAGAATACTTGCTCCTGGAGGACATGGCCTAATGCCTGAGGAAGACTGGGAGAAAGTACAGATCTATCCACCGAAATGCATTCCAGCCTCTGACCTGTTACTTGCCTCTTGCTCCTGGAACTAAACTCCTAAGAGGGAAGGAGCCAAAGAAACAACTGTCTGTCTCCTAGGTGTTTTACAAAATAAACCTTAAACTCAGAGGATGCTGCTGGCACATAATGTTGCTGAGACACTAAAACTGAGGGTAAGGCTGGGCTTCGTGTTGTTTCACACACTTGTGCCTTGGATCAGTTCTTTTGAGGACAATAGCAGAATGAAGACAGTCAAAGCAGCATCTCTCTCCAGCTACAACTTAGAACTTGGCAGGATTTACATAAATATTTTCACCTATGACTGGGCTCCTGGCAAACTAGAAAATAGTTACTCATACCACAAGAGAATCAAAAGAACAAAAATGACATGGAAGAAGGTGAAGAAAAGGGACACGAAAGCAAACCAAGTCCCCAAAGCAGTATGCACAACCTGACTGGTTTCCTCATGCCCAGAATACAGACATGCCTTCTCTTCTCTTCTTGAGCACTCACCTTCTACTGTTAAATTCCTGGAGGTGTGGGAGGGGGTATTTTTACACTAGTATTTTCTGCCTCTCCTTAAGCAGACAGAACTAGGAAATACTGTGTAAGGACAAGGATACCCTATAAACTTCTCTAAAGCTCTCTGCATTTTGTACGAGTAACACATGAAGTAACAGTTAAGTATGACACAAACTTCCTGACTCCTAAACATAATGCCAATACAAAAGCATGAAGATTTAACATTCTTTAACAAAACTCAAACATACACACATGAATTTAGAAAAGGTCAAGACTCCAAGTTAACTGCCAGTCTAAACCTATCAGTCATTCTGATTATGTTCAGTAAAAGCTCCATTAGATTAATTTCCAATCTTCAAGGAGATAAAACATGCTTGGTAGTTTGTTTTTGTTTCACTAATTTTCAATTCCCTTCCAATAACTAAGAAACCTCAGTGACCCCTAAACCATATGCTATAAGAAAGCATTAAAAATAAGAACATATTGATCTAAAAGAATCATGTAATCATGGAATGTGCACAGAATCAAGAATTTTTAAGTGCCTTCCAAAAATAAGTTCAGAATGTATCTAATATTTTTAAATAGTTAATTAAAAACTAGTTTTTTAAAGTAAGTATATACTTTACTCACACTTCAAGTATTTGTTTTGTTAATTAGTCGGGCTATAGACTGCACCAATTCTTAAAACTTCCAGCATTAGGCACCTATTATTCTCAAGGGTTTTGCTAAGATGCTCAATACAGGGACTTCTAATTCATCATTATAGCTTGCCTCACTCAAGTGGCTGCCAGGAGAGCAGGGTTTTATGGGCATCAGTCATCCTGAGAAACTACATTAATGCTGGATTGATAAAACAGAACTTCATATCTGTTTGCAGGCTGAACAAAAAATTAAGTAGAAATATACGTAAAGTCACCAAAAGGAAGGCTCTATACTGACATTTTCCACCTACTTGGCATTCATCTGTATTCATCTCACTAGTCATGAACACACACCAAATTTGCTCTCTGCTATTCAAATCATGCTATTACGCCGAGTTGTAGATTAATAATATCCACCTTCCTTACTGTAAAATAAAATTACAGCATTGGTCCAAACATGACATGTGGAGCCTCCTCCTACTTCTGCTGGTACATCAGCTTGCTCAACTGCACACACGGGAGACAGCTCTGCCAAAGATGCCCAGCTGTTTCTAGAGACCAGAGAAAAGGCTCCAGAGGAAAAGAATAGGGGCAAAGACAGGAACAACACACATATAAACCTCACACCTGGTAACCTGTCCTATCAGCTCATTTTTACAGATATCTGAAGGCAGAATGTCCTTTCTAAGCTGATACCATCTACAATGAGGTTAGCAGTGGGTCACAAGCCTCTTATAAACAGCTCATAACATCCTACCAGCTTTCACAACAAGAATCTTCTGTGACCCAAAGCATTTGAACAAAAAGAAGCCGGCAACTGGCAAAGAGAAATCCCCACTCCCAATGGGGACAGGTCTAAAATCCCAGGAGAAAGGAGAGAAAAGGTAAGATAGGCAGATGGAAATGCATCTTGCACAAGGAGAAACTGACTTGCTATCCAAGGTTGAAGAAGATGCCAAAGACAAGAATTCCCTAACTGAAGTAAGAGAGACTACAAAAAACTAAAATTATAATGAACAATCTAACGTAACTCAAACATCGTCTGCAAACCCAAAGAAAATCAAAAGACATAAAATCTTCAGAACTGCGTGCTTTTTATTTGCATGTGTGTAGTGTTCCCATGGCTTTAGGAACTGTAGCAACAAACATCTAGTGACTTATTCTGAAGTGAAACAAATCGTGCTTCATCTTAAGGGGCAGTTGATGAATGTGGATTCAGTGTTGCTTAGTCCCTACAACTTTTCAAGAGGAAAGATATATGTCCCTGGATCTTTATATTTCACAACCCTAAATCAAAAACTCACAATTTCTGAAAATACAGTTCAACCCAAATTAAACAGCAAAAGGCCATAGGCTGCCCATGGACCACCATTTGGGACTTGCAGCACAATTTGTCCACTGATACCCATTTCTTTAACAGAAGAGATTCACCTGGATATTTTCAGTGAGTAAATCTAACAAAATACAAATCGGAGACCATATAAAAAGTGCAAGCAGGAGAAGAAATTAAAGGGACAAATCAGTGAGTAGGTTTGCACCTGACCCAAAATTACCAAGACTAGAAGTAAAAGTAGGACAAGGCTCAGAAGCATAAACCAGGGACAGAGGGTAGTACAGAGGGCTCACACAGCAGAAAGGCAGGCTCTGGGTAGTTCGAGTTTCTTGCAGAGACAATGGTAGGGAAGGATGAAAGTCAAAAACACTGATGACCTGGTATTTGGGAAAAGTTCGTGAGTCATTCATAGCCAAAGGCCAGAAAAGACTCCAAGGGTTTAAAAAAAAATAAGCCAGCAATCAGTAGCATGCAGGGAGAGGAGAGATGTGCTGAATAAACTCAGAAACAGGTCTTACCTGAGAATAGGTTATTAAAAACATGTTCACTCTCTAACAAACTTCCAGAAAAGTCTAGACAATTCAGCACTAAAGATGGGTGACCCCCACCCATGTCACCAGAGAGACCTCCAGGAAAGATGAATCAGTAAAACAGAAAAATGTCACCTTTTTCTATTTTGAAAAGCAGTTCAGAGGAAAAAAGAACAAGTATGATCAGTTCCAGGAATATTTCCCCCACTACATTCAATTCACTGCATTTATTTTCAAATATACTTTGATTTATTTGCTTTGAGAAATATCTCTTGTATTTCTGATATACACAAATGATGCCTAAAGAATAAAGAAGTGTTAAACATCGTTTAAGAACTGAACAAGAGAGCAATTTCCAATAACTTACTTGGCAGGGCATCCATCAATGACTTTTCACTTGGGGTGGTGAAAGGGAACTGAAACAAGCCGGGGGAAAAATATATGTCTGTGTAAATTCCATTTTGTTGAAAAGGGATTAAATAAAATTCAAAAAAAATTGAAATCAGGAAAATATGGACTGATCATTTCAATATAAATACTTAAATTTAAAATTTTGATTACTCACCAAAAAATACGGAAAACCTATATTAAGAAACTTATATTACTAGAATGTTAGCTGATTAAGTTCTCATCTCACATGCCATCTTTTAGCATTTTTTATATTTTCAAGGAAAATGCATTTTAAACTCTCCTTCCAAGTTCCATCAGAAATATATCTATTTATATATATATGACAATATTATATTTAAATATATATATACATATATATGCGCCATACTGAAATCTCAAAATCATAACTCTCAAAACTTCCTGCACTTTGGTATTTTTCTTTTCCTCCATGGCAGAAATAAATATATGATGGTTTATTACTGGGTTGGGGGTTTAACTCAGTGGTAGAGGACGAGCTTCATATGCATGAGGCTCTCGGTTTCATCCCCAGAACACACACAAAGATTCACTAAAAATAGTTCACAATAATCACAGTACACTGAAAGCCAGAAACTAAGATATAGGGACCACTATTTCAATCAGGAAACATTGTCCAAAAATCTTGTGCTTAAATAATCTCATCTTTTACTGGTCCTTGAGATGAGGGGGGAGGTGTTTACACACACACACACACACACACACACACACACACAGAGGTTAAGAAAGCAAGAACATAGGTAATTGAGTCAAAACCAGATGCAGGGTATTTCAGACTTTCCGTCTTGTATTTTGCACCTGGCTCTGCTAAATTAAGAATTTCAACCTATGTGACAAAACCTACTGAGGCAAGACAACTCAGCAGATAAACTGGGAGCGCTGAGCTCACAAGAAGCCCTCACAGGTATATTTGTTTACAAAAACAGGATGGATTCTAAAACAAACTATGAGGAGCCAGGCAAGCCTGGAGTCATCCCTTCCAGGATGCTAAAGGCCTACATAGCTAACTCAAGGGCAAACAAGAACCTAATGGCTTCGTCATATTCATCAGTGAAAGACAACTCCGATTTCTAAATTCCTATTTTCCAAACAGAACCCTGTTTTAACAATCTTCAGAGGACAAGACCGTAAACTATATGGAAATTTCTGTGTATGTGCATTTCTCTAGTGAGAGAAGACCTACATCTGGCTTTGAATGCTTAAGACACTCAGATCCCTCAATATTAAAGTTTCAATTTTATAATGACTCTACAATAAGGAGATCCAGGAAAGCTAAAAATTCCAAATACCCGCCATTCTCCTAAGGAGGTAAAATTAGTGAAGTGTCTACTCAAGCTTTGAGTGAGTTTCATGCTACTAACAATAAGCAAAAATCAAATCCCACCCTGCATAGTTTACCTGTTTGATGTTTGTGAAAATACAGACTTCGTGATATTTCACTAATGTCCTCAAGTTGCTGAAATAAGGAACAGCCCAAACACACACACAAAAAAAAACCTAGAGAAAAAGAAGACTAGTCATTTAGAATACAAATGTCCTTTTTATAACACAAACTCTAAGTCCAAGAAAAAAGCCTTTAAGTATTAATCTATCACTATCAGATTCAATGAGGGAAAAATACATATGTACCTCAACCTAGAAATCTAAAGTGTACCTGGTGCTAAAGCAAACCCTTCACTGTTTTTAAGGTTTTTTTCTATTTTATTATAAACAAGTCTACTGACAAGAGAGTCAACATTCAAAGGAGAAACATGCAGTTTAGAGCATCAATGAAACTGATGCATTCAAAGTCTAATCCATAGCTCAGAGGAAATAACACCCTTTCCAAACACAGATATATTTATAACCACCTATCTCCAGAAACTTAGCACTGGTACTGAGGGGAAGATGCGTATGAGAAAGCATCGAGCACAGTGTTTTTCAGGGAAGAGTCGCCTTTTGTTTTTCATGAGGCAATACAAGACTGAGATAATTTCTTATTTCCCTTGAAATAAGATTCTCCTAGATTCCTTACTAAAATGAAAATTACGTTGCCCATCAGCACATCTGTTAATTTTTTGTGAAAAATCTCCTGAATACTTCATAAAACCTAATATTTTACTATATCAGTTTCTACTTTTAGTTCAGAATCCAAAATCAACTTTTAGACCATAATAAAATATGCACTTTTAATTTTAAAAAAGCCTTAAAACAAATATTATCTTTCAAATCTATGTGCCCTCTGCTTCTGCTTAGCAAATTTATATTACTTGAAATCCAAAAAGAATACGCAACTAGTGCTGTAAACCAGCTAGGATCTTGAACCAAATAAATCCACAATAAATATTCTTCCCAAATTAGAAACGCATGAAATGGCAGATTTGGCAATAAATTATGATACGTGGGTTTCTGTACCCAGTAACCAGAACCAGTGAAGACTTTCATATGAGTAAAATGAAACCTGCCAAAGCATTCCACACATTTTATGTCCTCCATAGAGCTGGGTGTGGCATCTCTATTGCACAAAGCCTGCTAACAGTTCTACAACATATCACCAAAACAACAACTGGGAAAGCATCTAACTAGGATAAACTATATCATCTATGGATCCCAGCACAAAATAAAAATGCAGGGTCCCAGGCCAAGTGCAATAGTACACTCCTGTAATGCCAGCTACTTGAGAGGTTGAGGCATGAGGATTGAAAATACAAGGTCAGCCAGGACAACTTAGTGAGATCCCCGTCTCAATAAGGGCTGGAGATGCAGCTCAGTGAGAAAGTGCCCCTGGGTGCAATCCCCATTACTGAAGGGGAAGAAAAAAAAAAGAAAAAAAAATACAGGGTCCCTTATTCAAAAATTCTTAAGAATTTCAAGATGGGGGCAATGTACAACTACACAAGTCACAAGCTCATAAAGTAGCCCTGTCTCTAACCAAGTACCCATGCTAAATAAAAATTTCTAAAAGACTGAAATGTCGCTTACCATGGTGTCTAGTCTCTCCAGCTGAGCATCTGAAACAGAAAGAGCTGGGGTGGACTGCTATGGGCAGGTTTTCCACAGGGTGGCACACCATCCAGGCCCAGTGTCATCCCACCTACACAACTCCCTACAAAGCTGTGAAGAAAAATAACCTGACTAGACTAACTAGGCTAGATCTAACTCTGTCACTTTCACACAAATATTATGGGTGGAAAAGGTGGTAATAAGAATGTGATGATGTGGTAGATTTAGTAGTATTTAAAATGAGAGCAAAAGCAATGACCCTAACATGCAGACAAGAGATCAAAGGGGTGATTGGTACATTTCAGAGTATCCAGTTCTTTGGGGGAAATGAGCATTAAGAAGAATTTGCCACTGCCATGCTTGTATGCCATGCTAATACCTGAAAAGCACCACAGGTTTAAAACAATTTTTTTTTCAGATAAGAAAAAAGGTTGATCCCAGCTTAGAAGTCTGTGTTTTCTGGATGGTTCTGTCACGTCATTAAAGAGAACTTGGGACTTGCATCTAAGAAGAGAAAGCACTTTTTTTTTTTTTTTTTTACAAATCATATTCATGTTAACAAGTAAAATTCCAAAGACTGGACTAGCTGAAGGTGGTTACAAGGATTCAGCCAGAAACATCTGTTTGTGCACAAAAAAAAAAAAAAAACCTTTCTTCCCCTCAAGGAATGGGGTAGCAGACAGGTCACTTAACATCTTTATTCTTCCTAAACCTACTAGGAGCTGGTTCTTAACTAAAACCACAGGAAAAGGAACAGGATCTTCTAAGAAAGAAAGATGTTACAACCAGTGTTAACCACGACTGACCGACCAACATACCACAACCAAAAGAAAACTCCAACAACTAAGATGTCTAGAAAGAGAAAGGGAAACTATGGTTCTGTAGTGACTAACAGATGGACTGGCAGGCAATGATCAATACAGGGTACTTGTTCCACAGAAGCAGCATATCCTGAAACTAAAACTCTCTGAACCTTGGGGCAAGAGTATGCACAGCTCTAACAGCTGACTTGACAATTCCTCACATTCTACACTACACAGTAGAGGAAAAACCTAAAGATCAGGGGGAAGAGAGGGTCTTAAATGCCTAAGGTTCTGCCTTTGAAGAGGAAAAAACGTTAGATCCCCAAAAGGTGGCAGCACAAAGTTACCCAACTAGGCAACAAGAGGCCCACTTAATCACAAACAAGAAGGAAAAGAGAGGAATCACAGAAAATTGGATGTAATCGTTTCTTCATAATCTAATTTTCTCTAACCCTCCCCAGCCTGTGTTGTCTTCTTCCCCTGTTTTCCTCCCTTCACCGCCATTTCCAAAAGAACCTCCCTAAGCATACCCTCTACTCAACCTGAGCAGTGTTAAACAAACATTCCTACAACCTTCCTATAAAGAATAGCCCAAAATTAATGCAGTAATATTTAGGTCCATCCAGCAAAATAGTCATCATTTGTATACCCAGAGGGTCAGAAGGGAAAGTAGATCCAGAAAAACTTTTCCACCAGTTCACCAAATTGGAAACTCCAGGTCAGCTTCCACTGGAAGTACGACCTTGCACAAGAGCCAAACTCAAAAGACTCTGGAAAACAATTCTTGAGAAAACTGT
>JAJEJO010001085.1:155642-215824 GCA_020662805.1 Glaucomys volans
GTTTTTTTTTTTTTTTTTTTTTTTTTTTTTTTTGGTCTTCCTGCCTCCTCCAATATCATCATCACAGGAACACAAGTAGTGCACTGGAGCCACAACTGGGCGCGTCCCCTTGGCTAAACTGGGAGAACTAAAGCAACCACTTCTGGTAAGCTAAATCCCCGAGAATGCTGGCCCGGCGGAGAGTCCGCGCTTCCCGCGCAGCGCAAGGAACGCGCAGACCTGAGCTGCGACCTCCCGCGGCGGCAGCTGACCTCCCTCTAGCGCGAACTAGGGAAAATCATGCTCCTGCTCCGAGCGCCCACGGCCTCACGCCACCTTTCGCACACCGCGTGGCCGCTCCAAGGTACGCGCGCGAGGAGGCGCCGTACTAAGTGGGCACACACCAGACACTACACCTCGGTGCGTTCGGCAGAATCACTCAGTGCACATATCCTCCCACGAGGCGGGGTCGCCAGTCCTCTACAGGAATCCTGCCTTTTTTCTAGAAAAACCCCCTCCCCCACTTTCCCTCCAATACACTCACTCACCTGCGTCTCGGCGCAGTTTCCTTCCCGCACTACACGCGGCCGTACCCGGCACGTCCACGCCCTGCACGTTTTCCCAGCGCCTCTAGCCCTGTTTGGCTCTCGCCACCCCCAACCAGTCGGTGACCACAGTAGGAGCGGTGCCACCTCCCGAGGTGCTCAATTCCTTCCACTCCCTCTTCCAGAGGCCGAGCTCTAGGAACTTCGCGGACACAACCTCCGCCGCACCCACCAGCGTTCCCGAGCCGAGGCCGTCACCTGCAGGGCGCCGCGGTGGCGCGCACAGCCTTTAACCTGGGCATCCAAAAAGAACGTTGGGCAAAGCCCAGTCTCCGTCCCTGCCCCCACGCCCCCCTCGCCCCCTGCACTTGCCTGCTTCGACTCAGCGTTGCAGCTACTAGGGCTTGTGCAGCCGGGCGACAGCACAAGCCGCGGAGGAGTAGCTCCGGGCGGGTTCCGCGAAGAGGCAGTGGCAGCGGCGGGAAGGCGGATTGGAACCTGGCGGAACCCCGCCCCACCCGCGCCACGCCACGCCACGCCACCGACCACCTTCCTCGCCTGGCCGGCTGCTGCCTCAGTGACGCCCCAGCGCCGCGGTCCCGCCGTTTGTAGCGGAGCGAGGAGGAGGGGCTTGCCTGGAAGAGCGCCAGGAGGCGGGGCCGGCGGCGAGTTCGCCGCGCTGCGGCCACTGCCGGCGCGTGCCCTACCGGGCCACCCCGCGGGTCGGTGCCTGCGGGAAGACGCCGGACTGAGCGGCTCAGCTGGGTCCCTCCGGGCTTCGGATTCCCACCAGGTTCCTCGACAAGGTTTCACTAGACCGTGCGGAAAGAGTCACGAGCCCAGAGGCGGCCAATTCCAGGTGCAAGTTTGCAAACCCCGAGGCTCTGCGCGCTAACGCAGAGTCAAAGCAGCTCGCGCGAGGGTTACTTTGGTATATATATGAATTGTGTACCATATCTATGTATACACACACATTTGCAAGTAAGTTAAAAGGCTCTTTTTTCTCCCCACTTCACAATCTTGTCCCTCGACGGGAAACTAAAGGCCTAGTCTCTGCTGCCCCTCCCTACCTCTCTAGATGGAATCTGACATTTAAATAAGGCCCGGTGTACCTGTGAGGGGTGCTATACTCTGCTTCAAATGCCAAGTAGGAAATCCTACACTAGACTGTGCAAGCGCCTGTCATTAGCGACATCCTCCAGTGCCCCCAACGTAAGCCCCGAAATGGGCAACTCTTCACCGAGGGGGCGTCCCAACGTTGTCCTGCCTCGACCCGCCCCCTCGCCCAGCTCAATTGCTCTTCCCCAGAAAAACCTGTGCCTGTCGACCCAAACCTGTAACAGGGTCAAAACCGACCCCCGAGCCACGCGGCGAGAGCACGTTTTTACACCTGCTCGGCCGCTTAATTATTAGAGCACCTGTCATATTGGGAATTTTTTTTCAACGCAAAGGCTTCCGTTTTAACCCTTCCCCCTAAGTTAAAAAAAAAAAATACATTAATGTGTAACCTGTCATACCTACCTGAAATTGCAGGAGCTAAGAGAAAAGAACTGAGCAGTGGGCGACTGAGTAGCCGCAAGAACGTGACCGAGGTTACAGCTTCAAGGGCATGATGCGGGTTTGATGCAGCAAGGTCCGCTAAGGGCGCCCAGCGCTCCCCGCCCCCACGCGACGGGCGGGGCGGGGGCGGGGAGGGAGGGAGGAGGACTTCTCTAACCCAGGGCGGGAGTGGAGAAGGCAAATTTACCCTTTTGGGCGAAGTCAAATCAAGCACAGTAAAATAGGGACTCAATCATGGTTGAAACAGAGACAGGCCGTCCCTCAATTTTGGGAATCCAGACTAGGAACACCGGAAATAGCTAATCGGTTCTACATCAGCATTTCTGTGTCACCCCAAAACAGATTTACAATTAAAGGACTTTAATTGACTTTGTATAGATTCCTGGGAAAACTACTTAGAGCGCCTGCGCCTCTTTGACCTCCCTCTAAACAGTTAATTATAATATTCCCCTCCTGGGCAGGCGGGATTGACAAAATTCCAGTTTTCAAACGTTAGGAGAAAATGGGCCTACCTAATTTGCCAATCCAAACCTAAAACTCTGAGAATGTTCTACACCCTACTTTCCGAAGCTGTCTTCTTAAAGTTAGGGGAGAGATGTCTCTCAACAATTTCCCAAGTCTACCAAACCACTTATGTCTAGTCTTGATTTTCGTGGCGAAGTCCAGAACAGTTCTGGAGCAGGGTGCCCAAGCACTAGGTTAGAAGAGGGTAGGGGAAGCCATTAAAAGCCTGCTGTTAAGACAGACTCAAGAAACAACAGAAAAAACAAGAGCAATAGTTTTTCTTTTAAAATGAATCCCCCAAAAAAAGACGACCCTAAAACACTTGACCTTTTTTGCAGATTTTTTTGCTCAAATTCTGAAAAATCTCTCAAATGTCCCATTAAAGAAGCCATTTTACAAGAAATTCTTTTGGGCCCAAACAGATTCCCTACACTTCCGTTTCCCAAAACACAAACACCCTTTTTCTGACCTTGAAGAATTGATTTTCAATTAGGAAAATAATTCCTTCAGTTACTACTTTCTACTCTGTACTACTCCCCTCTCCCCATTTCATTTTAAGCCTACGTTTTATAGGCTGCAGTCCATACTGTAGGCCTACGAAATAAAGCATTCATCTCCCATCCCCACCTTTCTGGGGATAGGTATAATAAATAGGGGTGTGGAGAAGAGCTAAAGGTGTAGAATCTTAACCAACCTGAATGTTCACGCATGGGTGGGGGCAGGGAGAGAAGCTGTCCATTTCAGGGAGGAAGTAGAAACATCCATCCCCGTCTAGCAGTGTTAAGAGTAAATACTAAATGGGTGACTATTTCTCTCACCCTCGCCACAGTAAAGCCAGACCTGCAGCTGGTAATTACAAGAGAAAATACCCAGTCTCGACATCAGTTTTGCTAATGGGTACTTGAAAATGGAAAACGGGGAACTTATCCAACCCCCGATTTGCAGTTGTAGAGCTTTCTTATTAATTCTTTACAGACGTGAAATAGGTGGGTACGTAGCAACGTGCTGGGCATAAATTAAGCAACAATGGCCACACGAGGTCCTGTCTGCGGTGGAGCACCCATGGTGGGCACTGCCACTTTGCCATGCCTTGCCCCCACCACCCTTAGGCAGAGTCCAGTCTGGGGGAGGTTGGCAGTGGGTTGGTTTTTGGAACCCAGAGGGTGGGTGGGGTGGAGAGCAGAAGAAAGTAACCTCAGCCGGCTTTGTACGTTTTCCCGTCCTTTGCCTCACAGGCACTCTCACGCACACACTCACCCACACCCCTTCGTGCCAATAATTTAAACTTCTCTTAGGCAAAGCCAGCACCTCGTTCCACCACCACCACCCCCGCCCTCCCCGCCCCGCAAACATCCTCCGCCTTTCCTATGTCTGCCCTGAATTCGCTCTTTCGCAGCAGAAAGCCAACTGGTTTCTCCTAAACCCTGAGAAATCACAAAAGTTAAAATGAACCGTATGCCTGTCTGCTTCTCCCCAACCATCTTTCTCCCGTCGTCAATTTAACAATAGCTTTTCGAAGAAGGGGAGCGGTAAGGGGGTGGTGAGGGGTGAGGGCTACGTAGCCGAGTTGGCTCCAGGGGTGGCTGCAAAGCCTAGAGGCTGCAAAGGGGTTCCCCCTTTCCCCGAAGGTGAACTCAGCCGCGTAGGACCAAGGACAGGGCTTGGAAACCACTTCCCAGCGACCAGCACAGCGAGATTCCCAGGCAGCCGCCACTTCACCGACACAGCTCCAAGGATCTTATTTACGCTTTTCTGAACAAAGGGAATCTCATATCCGGTACAGGCTTAAAGATTCCGCCCCAAATTGACTATCTTCTTTTAAATTTGAATTACGGTAATTGGCGTCTGTGAATTAGAGCCCGCATTACCTAGCAATGATGAGTTTTGACAGCTTCTAACCACCCCAGCCCCAGCCCAGTCCCAGCCCTCAGGCGGCATGTACTTTTTTCAGTCAACTACAACTCGCTGCCTGTGCAGCATCTAAATTCCATCTGGCAATCCCATCTCCCCAGCACATGCTATCTGGTTAATGCAATTAAGCCGCCCCCCCCCTCCCCCGTCTAATCTGTAAGTCCGAGCTTCTGATTCCCTTTAATGATACTAAAGCTTCTCTGGTCCTCCGGTTCCTTTGCGAAAGTAGTGGCATGCATCCCCCAAACACCTAAGTTATCCCTCTCCCCACGAAACGAACTTCCAACCTCCATCCCGAAGCTCACTCAACATCCAGCCTCCCATTGTACCCCCGCTCTACCCTGGCCACATTTACCACTTAAGTTTTGCCATTGACATTTCGGAATATTCAGTACGTTAAGCATGCGTCCACTGTCTTTTAGTCTAGCTCTCTAGAATTAAAAAGCAGAGCAATCGCTTTGAAATGAGGCAAACATGTGCAATTAACTTCATATTCTGTATTCCGCTCACTTACAGGTTTTCTGGGTTTGCCAGCACATCGCTGCAACTAATGATTAAAGAAACCAAACCGAAACTTACCTTTCTCTCTTAAGGTTTTTGTGTATGTGTGTTTTTAAAGTAACGGTGCAGTTCTCCCAATAAGGATGAGCAAGAAGCTGCTGGATAGTTCTCTTAAGACAGCACGAAACCTAAACTGTGCTCGGCTTAAAAGAAGCAAATAAAAAGAAATGCTTTCGACCCCAAAGTCCAATGCTAAAAGAAATGGTGAAAAAAAAAAATATGAAGGGGAGGGGGAACTTAAAAAAGAGTTTAAAAAGACGGAGAGACTACCCTCCTATTGCCGTTCAACTAAACAAAAAGGGGTAAGAAAAACAAACCAAGGAACAAAGAAAAGAGACGAAAGAACGTTTTTTGTTTTTTTTTTTTTTCAAAAAGACGATGTCTTTCTCCTTGTTGCTTTTTAGTAGGTCGCTACAGGAGTAAGCTGCTGCATCTCTAAGTGAGAACAGAAATAAGGGGGGAGGACGTCTTAAAAGGGAGGTGGACTGGACCACAGATTTATAGCACCGTATCACCAACCCCTTCTCTGCCTCCGCACTGCCGTGTGTGCAGCTGCTCTGCCAGGCTCCTATCCCGGGCAGCACGCGCGGAAGTATACGCCGAGTCGTGCCACAACGCAACTTGCTTATTGCTCCAGGTTTCTGATTGGTCCAGACGCCCCCATTCAGGCCGCCCATGTGAGGCTGCGTGATACGATTGGCTACAAGCTTGTGTCACTCTCGAGAGCTCAATGGAGTCCCGTTTCAAGGTAAGTTGTGCGGGGAGGTACACACTTAACACTGGCGGCGAAAGGAAATGCAAGAAGCAGAAAGAGATGGGGAGAGAGCAACGTGGGAGGGTTGGAACTGTACTATCAGAGTTTGCGATATGGCACGATCTCCTTTCCTCTTAAATCTTTCTGCTTCCGAAAGACTCATTTCCTTTGCCATCACTGCTGCATCTTTGGCATATTTCTTTTTATCATTAAACTCTCTGTCCGGTATGTATGAGTCATTGAGAGCTCACTCTCTTTGATCTGAGTGAAAAGGATGAATGTACATCCATTACTTCCCCGCATGCCTTTTTCGATTTGTGTTCCAGTATTCTGTATGAGATATTAGGCAAGTATGTATTTCTCAATTTTAATATATGCATATTGCAGATCTTTTTTAAAAACATCCTTTTAGGATGTTCTTTTGAAAGAAGTCAGAAATGCTTTCAAATAAAGCTACACAATTTGAATTAGCTTTCACTTCATGTCAGAATAGAAAAGGGTAGAATAGACATCCTGTCCAGGAAAATAGGTACTGAGTAGAAATAAGATCCTTGACTTGAAGGTGTATGATGACTCTCAAAAAGAACAGTTGTATATAAAATTAGAACACATCACTCTTCTGCATTTGCTGGCAGTACAGTTCTTGGACCACACGTGTAATGCTGACAGTAAAGATAGTTGAACCTTTACCAGGGCTTTTTCTCTGAGAATTTAGAAAGTTTAACCGAAGACCAAGTGCTGTCAACATTTCTGCTTTGTGCATGAAGATTGCTTTACTACAAACCCATATTTTCTTAACATTCAGGAGACTTAAATACAGTTTTGTTTATGACATTTATTTCTTCCTCTAAGTGCAAGTGAGATTCTTGGGATTGTCCTGATGTATAAGTAGAGACAATATTCACTTGACCTATGTTCTTTTCCAGCGAGAATTTCTTCCTTCGTTCTTGAAAGGTACTGCCAACTTCCTAGACAGTACTTACATTTCTTACACAAACAATGTGTTATATCTTCTCTAGAGATACATGCTTTCTGTACAAATTCCTTTACCTGTTTATTTACTATTAGTCGATGCTTTGAGAATGCCGGAGAGAGAAGACACAGGTAAGAATTAAAGATTGCAGGAAGGTGGAATGTTTTGGAGGGAGGAAAGAAAGATGGTAAGAGAGCAAAATGACTTGGAAGTGAGAAGTAAATCAGTGTTCCTTATGAGTGTCCTTGAATGTTGATAAATAATTAATGGCAAAGAACAGAGAATCTGTTTATCTCTGTATAGCCCGTATAACAATGTCTGAGTTCTATTACTTTGCATAACAATCACTGGGGGTTGGGAAAGAAGGCCTGAATCTATAAGTTATTTGTAATTAGCATTTATAATTATCATTCCCCAACCCCCACCTCCACTTTTTATATAACAACAGTCCCTGGGGTATTAATTTCAATTTAAAACAATTCTGTAAAACTTAGGGCAAGAAAAAGGAGGGAGAAAAATGCAGTTTGAAGAAATGGAGTCAAGGGTCTGGAAAAACAACAGACCATGCCTATGTATAATAGATGTATGAATAACAGAAGACTGGACTTGTTGTCAGCTTCCTTCAACCTCTTCCTTCACCCCACGCTCAGTATGAAGACATAATCTTAAAAAAAAACACAATTTGGATAAAAGTATAATACTATTTTATTTCATCAGACTTATCTATGAAGTGAATTCTCTTTTTTTTTCTTGTTACCATGCTTTTAAGTTGTTACCACATTAGTGGCATGTGTTCATGTAATCTTAGCACTTTGAAGAAAATATTTACCATTATAATTATATAAATGCCTTCTAACTAGGTGGAAACTCATGCTTTGTTTTACTTTTACTTTGTGATGTATGTATATGCTGTGCGAGCGTGTGTGTATTTCTATACTCTACAAGAAAGACTGGTAGATTACAATGCTGTTTTCCCAAAGAATAGGGAGATAGAAATAGAAAGCTGGGAGTGGTATGCAGTAATGAAAATCTAGCATTTGTCTTATGCAAAGATACTACAAGGAAAATTGTAAACTTGTTCATTCAAATACAAAATACTAAATTCTGTAGATTCAGTATATACACATACATATACTCTTTTCAGTTTAGGCAGAGGAGCAATATTTTTCAAAATATTGGCACATTCCACGTGTTGTCTTTTCTCTACAGGTAAAATTAATTTCAATTATTTAAGAAACTGAAAATATCCTAAAATATTAGTTTATTTCCTAAATAAAACAAATGTTTTAAACTTTGAAAATATTTAAGTAGACAGATATGCCATAAGCAACATGTACCTTTCCAACTTTTAAAAATAAAATACAACCACTTTTTAAGAAATTATATCTGGATATAGATTTCACTTTGAAATTCATGTGTCATGGTCTGAAATATTAACATGTACTGTACTTCTTGCAACTGATGAAGGCTATGTGCAAACATTTCACTCTAGATTAAGCAACAATGCAATCAACCCTTCCTTTAAAGAATTATCCACAGCATCTGAACTTGCATTAGAAAAACATTTAAAAGATATCTATTTTGATTAAATCATGTTAGTTCTGACATATCTTCAAAGTCCAAGGCATTATTTTGAATTGCAGTAGAAAGAAAAAAGATTGAGGGAACCTCTGAAAGCATGGGGTAAAAGTTTGATGTGGATAAAGTTGCAAAAGAATGGTTCTCAAAGCTTGAAAGTAATTCATTTGATTATTTTACTGAAGTTTCCTTATAAAATAACAGTCCCTCACAGGAATATTTAAAGTTGTTATGAACAATATTGTTTAAAGATAAATAACCCACTTACACTAGTTCTTCTGAAGGTGGGGGAGAGATTTTGGCATTTTATTAAAAAAAAAGGGAGTTCTGTAAACTACATCTGAGTTGTTGTTTTTTTAAGTAAAAAAGCAGTTAAGTAAATGAGCTTACAATGTTGGGCTTAGAGTAAAAATTCTAAATAGCACACCTTCTTAGATGAATGAAAATATTTTGTGTTAGTTTGTTGGGCAGATTGGGTGTTTTGTTTTGATAATGTTGGAAATGTAATGGTTTAATGCCTGCATAAGAAATATACTTATTATGTAACCTGATGATAACCCTTTTATATATTCTTCTGAAGGTAGTATGTTAACTTTCCTCCTACAGTTTAAAAAAAAAAAAAAAAAAAAAAAAAAAACAGGAAAAGGTGTAGAGAAAACACCAATGTGAGTTTAAACCGTGGTGACCCGGCAAGAGAATGAAGTAAGAATTAGCACCATGGACAGAAACCAGCAGACCCTGCCTGCATAAAGGTTTACTAAGCCTAGTGCAGTGTTTTCTGTTCCTCCTTGTGAGACACAGAAACAGCATTTCTTGGGTCCACTGCATTCTATGGACTTTGAGGAAGAGACCGTCCTACTTCGTAGAAACACGTTTATTTTGAATTAGGCTTTTGTTAGCACCAAACCATGATGACCAACCACCGCCAGGAGAGTTGGAGCCCCGAATTCACAGGGCATTTTCTACTGTCATCCTCCTTTACATACACTTCGCTTGCCTGGATAAGCATGGCTTTCATCAAAGTGCTCACACAAAATAAATGCAATCCAGGTAGTCTTCGAAAAGTCTGATAAACCTACTCTAGAGTTTTCTACCCTGGAAATTCCCAGCGGGAAAGGAAGCAAGACCACCTGCCGGCTCACACTTGCTCCCCTCCCCCAATTCTTCTCTGGGTTCCTCTTACCCCCCTGGCAAAGGAGCAAAGTCTTTTCATCCAAAGGTGAGTAACCTCTAAAACTAGTTTGTAAATAACCCTTTATATTGCAGACATTTCCATAAGGGACAGTGCCAGGGCGGCAGCAAGCAAGATCAAACATCCTTTACTTTCTCTTTATGTCTTTAACTCCTCTTCCAGGGAAAAGACTAAAGACGCACACTCAAGGAGAATTCCTCCTAAATTCTGACGTTGCCGTTTACACTTAAAGAAGCGTGAATTATCTCTACGTTTAAAAACAAAAAACAAATAAATGTAACTAGTGTGGCACAAAATCTTGAAGACCACTCTAATTAGTCACTCCTCCCCCTGCACACAGACACACACACTTATTTTTATTGGCAAAATTTACATAAGGTTCTTCTCCTTTAGATGGTTTGCCTGCCCATATTCAGACTAAGATCTGTTGCACGTGCCCCAGATGTCTCCGAAAATGTATTTGCAGCCTCGGATAGAGGACCATTTACGTAAACGCTCCGATGAATGCCCTCGGATTTTCTCAGTATCAACCTCTTTTACTTAGTATCAACTTTTAGGAGGATAAACACACGTCTCTGCTAGCATGCAAAGGGGCACCTAGGCAACCCGGCGAGGGTGAAGTAGGAAAAACTGGAAGTGGGAAAGCCGTGTGGCAAATCAAAGCCGTGTGTCCGGTTCTTTCGAGAGTGTTAAGAGCCTTCTCTAAGCTTCCTCCTGCAGCCAATACATCTCATGCAAAATTAATACAAGTAATTAAAAATAGCAATTTCCAAAGTTAAAGGAAACCATCTGTTTCAGCTGGTAGCAATCAGTCTTTTCGCCGGTCCCTTTACCGGGACCTGGAAAGAAACGGTTTTTCTGCTTCGGATGCTCCGAGGCTCTTTCTTATATTGAAGATTTATGTTTCCACTTGTGTGCGATGCACGTCTAATTTGAAATAATAAAGCCGGGCTGAGCAACCAGTCAATCAGAGCTATCAACTGCGCTCGGCACACCGCCCTGCCCCCCACCTCCCTAAGGTCTCTAACTCTTCCTCTCCCCACCCCCTCGCTCTTCCTGCCCTCTCCATCCTCTTCCCTCCCTTTTCTGCTCTCACACACACTCACACTTTGCCCCCCACGTGTGTTCAGATCAAACCCTTGCCCCACCGAGCAAGTGACGGCACCCGGACACGGTGACAAAGGCGGAGTTTGTATCAGAAGAAGACTGAGGCCCGGGGAGACACAGCGGCTAGAGAAACAGCTGTCTTATCAGCCTGCTGCAGAGATGGAGATGGCTCAAGAGGTCCTCAACAGATAATCACTTGAATAGGTTTGCAATGCGCCAAACTTCACGCTTGATAAGGCCAACCCAATGTAGAGAGCAGCCCAGATCCTGCTCCATTCTGTTTTATCTGGGCTGTAAATTAAGAAATTGAAATTCAGGTGGCAGAGGCAGCAGTCTGCTGATAGACCGCTAAAGTAAACTGTCATTAAAATGCTTTCGGCAGGCAGAGAGGGGGCGCCTGGAAGGGGATATTGTTTGTTTGTTTGTTTGTTTGTTTGTTTGTTTATATGGGAGGAAAAACAGAGAAAAGAGCCCACTGAGTTAAAAATTATTTGGGGGAAGGAAAGCTATGACAAGGACTAGGAAAGGACACAGCATATGGCCAGGATTACTAATTATAGCTACTATGAATAAACAATTTCAAAGTCTAAGTTTGAAATTGAAGTTTGGTGTGATAGAGATGAAGAAACGATTTAAAACAATCTGGCATAGAATGAAACACTATCTTTATCAGAGCAGGGGGCAATCCAAATGGATCCCAAATGGACACCAAAGTTTTCCTTCCATTGTAAGAAAACCTAATCAATAGGATACAAGAGTTGTCAAAACTGAAGTTACCCTGGCCTTTTTGTTGAAGTGATTGGGTCTCAGGAGGGGTTCAGGGTGATTTTTAGAATAGCATAAGAAGTGATCAACTTCAGAAGAGTCTGCTTAGCTACTCACAGTAAAAAAAAAAAAAAAAAAAAAGTTATATTTCAACTCCTTCTCCCCTTTACTCATGTCATTATAATAGGGCAAATAGAGAACTCCCCCAAATCCAAGTATGTATTCTGACACCACCTGGTTCATATATGGCATTTTATATCCAACACTCTTTTACCTGCTTTTATAGACATGAGTTTTGAAATGTTATGCAATATTTGAATAAATGTTAACCCCCAATTTTAATATGTATAATGACCAGCAGATAGCCAATGATGTTGTTGTCTTGATTTACCAATGACCCAGTACTATACCTTATTCTTTGTGTCTTAAGTGGATTGATTTCAAGTTCATTTGTGCCTGTTTGTGAAGTGTATGAGAGGATGTATTACATTTTCCACAGTACTTCTATTTTGTCTTAGGAACATTTATACAAAGGTACCTTCAGCTGGCAACACAGTTAATAC
Source organism: Glaucomys volans (assembly GCA_020662805.1). Lineage (NCBI taxonomy): Eukaryota > Metazoa > Chordata > Mammalia > Rodentia > Sciuridae > Glaucomys > Glaucomys volans. Next base: position 167,635 of record JAJEJO010001085.1, read on the forward strand.
AATTTTTAAAAATCAATCAATTTTTATTTTGTTTAACCCCAACAACAAACACATAACTGTTAGAGTACACATAACTGATAATATAAAGGCTACTTAGATCACTTTCAGGTATGGAAAAAAATTAAAGATAAATTTGCTGGAAAAAGTGATGAGAACAATTTAAGATTCTATTTCATGGTTCAGTAATTGTTAAACTATTCTGATATATTAAAAATAATCTTCCTAAATTCTGAAATCATCTGATCAGTCATAGGTTGGGAAGCAAACATGTCATTAAGTCATGGAATCTCAAAGACATTTTTGTTGAATAGTTTTATGTGAAAATCATTCAGAGCATGTAACAAAGAACAGGTGTTTGGGATTTTCTTTATTATTTTTAATTCAAGTGTATGTATGAATGAATATTGTGTGCATCCTTTAATGAGAAAGAAATGTGTGGTTATGTAAGCAACTTTTCCTTTCCATACTGTCATTTTCCATAATGTGATATTGGTTTAAATAACTTCTATAAAATCATTTTAAGAAATGTTCTTTTAATGAATTTCAGCATTTTATGCACTATAATAAAATCTTAAGATATTTTTCTGACAAGTTTGAATTTTTATATTTCTCAAACAATCTTGAATTATGAGCTTTAATAAGCGCCTAGGCTGTGGTTTTTGTTTTTCTTAGTCAAATTGAAATATGCACACAATGGACAGCTTAAACTATTCTTTGTTCATACATGCAGTAAAAAAATTACTTTTTGAAGATATGAATTTGCCTAAAAACTAAAAAATACACTCTCACTGAATTTGGAATATGAAAAAAATTTCATAAATTTAACTTATTATAGCATTTTGAGACTGAAAGATAGTTATCTTAAATGTTTTCATGATTGTAAATAAAATGTTTTAGTGTAAAATTAATATAAAAACAATTCCTGTCTTATTTTTATCACAAATAAATGATATATTCAATTTCTAAAGGCATAGCAATTTACTGTAAATTATGAAAATGATAAAAAATTTAAAACTATAAAATTTATTTTTAAAAAGATTTTCTATTAATTCCTCTATAGGAAATAAGATAGTATATACTTAAGGCATAGAGTCTTTCTGTGGTAAGCAAAGGCAACACTACTGGAAGCTTTGGAAAAATCCAAAGGTTGTAATATTTTTGTTTTTAACTGATGACAATTTGATTATCAAAATATCGGACATAACTAATTGTATCCTTCCAAATGCAACATTTATCATTGGGGAATCAAGTAAGCAATAATCAGTTTCTATTTCTAAATATTTGTTCCTAAGCTTTGACAAAAGACTCATTTCAATTTGATTCAAGCAACTTTTGACTGCCTATTATATGCCAGAATAACAGAATTAGACAAGAGACAATAAATGCTTAATGCAAATCAGATTACTTTTTACGAAGACCCAGGAAAAGGAAAATTCAGGAGGTTTAAGTAGCCTGGTGAATGTGAAAAACATATCTACAATGTGTTTGGGTTTTGTTATTGCTTATTCTAATTTTTTTCCACACTATCTCTATAAATTTTTAATAGTACAGCTTATCCAAAAAATAACTCTTTTAAATAGACACTGTAAAGTTACCCTTCTAGGAGTTACAGTTTTGCAAATTGTTAAGAGCCTGGGCTGTGACTTTAGATTTGAACATGACTCCACCACTATAGGGCCTTGGACAAGTTACTTTATCACTTCTAATTCTTAGTTTCCTGATCTATAAAATGATGATAATAATTATCAATTTAGGTTCACGAGTTTAAATGTAATCATAAAATAATCAAACTACCTAGCATGGAGGAAGTACCAATACATGATAACTACAATTATGGAAACAAAATGGAAGCTTAGCACATTTGTTTGATGAAGCCAGAATTAGAATTCCTGTCTTTGCATGTCTCTTAAAATATTTTCATTTACTTTCATTAATGTCCTAAACAGAATCACATTTCTAATTGTAACCAAGTTTCAAAGGCCCCAGAAACATAAAGTCTTCTGTCTGCCCTGTTATGTGACTTCAATATATTTCCCAATACAATTTCATGATTCATCCATAAAAAGTTGTGGGTCTTCAAAAAGGAACTGAGTCTGAGATCACATTTGACTGATATAATAATAAAAACACCTTAGATTTTTATAGTACCTTTTATCACTCAATACACTTTTACATATTTATCATTGTAACCTCAGGAGGTAAGGGAAGGACATAAATTATTATTTTCAGGGGCACAGCATACGCATTACAAATTTAGGTAACATTTCTAAGGTTAATAGAAGTAGAGAGCAGGTTTCTGAATGTCAGTCTTCTGTAATCTTTTACTCTCTTTGGCATTAATTTTGGCTATTGTTACTTTAGGCTCAGATATTAGTGTTTGGCTTGTAGTTTATAATTCAGTTAATTACTTGTAAAATCAAGTTGAGTCAAAAATATACCATCACAGTCTAATCAAATAAATTTTTATTTTATATCATGATACATATTATTCAATTATATATGCATACATTATCTATTCTAATTTATCATTCTGTGTTAATTCTAAAGCAAGATTTTAAAAGTTACTGATCATTTATAGCATTAAAAGGAATACTTTTAATGTCCTTGATACAGTCCATATATATATATATGTTATATATATACACACACATATTTGTATATATATTTGGCCACTTATTACATAGACTACTAGAATGTTCTGCTTTAGTTTTCTATTTCTTAAGTTGTCTGTACTTGAAAAATCTATCAAAATAAATATCCAAAGGAATATAAATGGCTTTTTATAATAGTTTTTGTTTGTTTTGAACACAACAATATAGAACTAATAATGTCAACTTGGTATTGTGAAACATAGACTATCAGAAAAATACTAAAACTTGCTTATGGTTTAGAGTTTTACAATTTTCTCTTGGGAGGAAGAGGATTGGCACAGATGAAGCTATGGATTGGCACAGATGAAGCTATAGATGTGGACTTTTGGTGAATAAGTGAAATGGAAGAAGACAAATGTTTGCAGCCCGATTAAAGAATGAATCATAAACTTTGGAGGTCTTCACTGAAAGTCACAATGGAAAACAGATTTAGTGGTTTGTTTGTTTGTTTGTTTGGGTATTGGGGATTGAACTCGGGGCACTTAACCACATCCCCAGCCTTTTATTTTTTATTTAGAGACAGGGTCTCCCTAAGTTGCTTAGGGCCTCACTAAATTGCTGAGGCTAGCATTGAACTTGGGATCCTCCTGCCTCAGCCTCTCTAACTACTGGGATTACAGGTATATGCCACCATACCCAGCCACACTTAGTGTTTTTAGGTTTCAACAGGCATCTGTGTACATTGTAAGAGTGTCTTAATTTAATAAGATTGATCCATTCAAGGTCACACTCAGTCATGTGACTGCCAGATTTCTATGAGGAAGTGTAATTAGCCCCAGGAATAACCACTTATGCAAACACACGGACTAGCCAATGCTCTTGTTGATTGCCATTTCACATCAATTCCTCTTACCTCTTCTTGTTGATATGATTAAGTGGAAAATCTATCTCTCTGATCAAGTTTATATATGTGCATTTTGAGGCTGAGGATACTGGTGTAGTAGAAATAATAATCTATTCCTTTGGTCACTGTCATTCTAGCATAAGAAATTAGAAAGTATGGTTGTTTGAAATGTCAGCTTCTGTAAACACAAGTTGAAAGTTGTAACATAAATGAATGGTGTTACAGACTGTTTAAGCTGTTTGAGTAACAAATAGACATTTCCTTGAATTATTTTGACACAATTTACTGTGAAATTTCTTTTTTTCTCTTGCTGATATTTCTAGATTCCTTGTACAGACAATAAAAAGAAAAGCCTTTCTTTTATGTCAGTACTCATTATTTAACTCATAGAGCACTGATTTTTTTAGAATATTAATAATTTTAGATGTAAAAGGAATACTAAAAGAGGTTCATATTAGTTACAGCAAAAGGATAATTTTGTGCCAACAAGTCCAGTGGGCTGTGAGGCAGAGGAATGGGGAACCAGAGACTATTGGAAAGGGTTCCTGCTTAGCTCTGGTGTACCTCAAACATACCTTTGTGCCTAAGGAGGTCTGAAACACTGCTGTGAAAAGACAAATAGTACCACTAAACAAAGATCCCTAGGCTTGGATAAAGGAGACATGAATCCTAGCATCATTTCTACCACTAACTAACTAGCTGATTCTCTTCAGCAAGCACTCTGACTGAATATCATGATTTCCAGAAGCCTAGATTAATGATCACAATGATAATGGGTAATGTGAGCTATGTGCTAGGCAGGACCTGAACTCTCTATGTGCACCAAGTCAGTTAACCCTCACAATATTCCTGTCATTTCACAGATGAAGAAACTGAGGACACTGTACTTTGCTCATGATCACACAACTAGAAATGGACAGAGTTGGGATTAGGATTTGATTTGAAGCAAATTGTCACCAGGGCCCAAGTCCTTAACTACTAGTTATTAGATTATTTCTAAGGTACCTTTTAGATGTAAAATTCAGTAACTTTAAAGATACACAGCAGATGGCATAATAAGTAAAAAAAGAACAAAACCATAAAGAAAATAGATATGACAGTTAACAAAAGGAGACAAAATTCTTTTTATATCAGAAATAAGCATACTTATGTCTTGCCATGCCACTTATCTTGACAAATGGAAAAGATACAAAATTGATAGCTGCTTTTTAAAAATGATTCAGATCAAATATACTAGGACTTTGAGAAATATAAGATTTCCTAGGATGTTTGAGTACCAGGTGATATTGGTTTGGATTTAAAGAGATTTAATTATTTAGTTTTTGTGTATTTTAAGAGGTCAGCTACATTACCACACAGTAAACATTTATAAACACATTAGAAAGGATAGGATATTTACTATTTAATGGTATGTGAAGACTTTCATGAAATATTATTGATCTTATTTAACCTCATATAGAGGGTGTTTGCTAGGACATTAAACAGTGGCTATTTTGAAGTAATTGGTTTTATGAAATTCATAGTTACTTTTTTCCTTTATATTTCATAAATTATCACATTTGTAAAAATTCTCAGCATACATTCTTCCTTACAAATCAGCAAAACAGGTAGGTTTCTGTTTGACAGGAAACAAATCTTTATAGCTCATCTTCAGGCCCTTACAACCACCAGGTGGGAGCTATTGCTAGATACTGGGTGGCAAGGACCATCGACCTCCTAAAAGATGACTTAGATTCAGAGTGGGGTCAGAATCACAACCCTGGAGCTTTATGCTTTATAAACAAAATAATATTCACTTACAAAAACAAGCCTTGAGATTTAGTACACATAAAAAATAAACATGACAGAGTAATATGACAAAATCTCAGAAATTGATCTGCCAGTTTCTTAGACTACAATATCAGAAATAATTACCCTATCTAATTAGAAATACCTAATATTAATTGAATACAAGAGCATCAACTATTTCCTTCATTTATTGCCAATACATATTATGGTCAAAGAATATTCTTTTTCATTTAATTATTTATTTATTTTTCCCCATTACATCCTTTTCCTTACTCAAGAATCCCATAAAACGAGCCTCCCTTACCAAACAGAAAAGTCCTTTAAATGATTTGCTTTCATTTCTATGGCATATAAGTAAATGAAAACCATAATGCAGTAAATAATTATAATGAGTTAGGACAGAAACTGGCTTCCTGACAGGCAGCATTTAGTGAATTGTTATTTCAGTGCCCTAAACAGTCACCTGAGTTAATTCAATTTTCATATCACTTAATTTTTGTCTTTAAAATCACTCTACAGAGAATGGGAAACTGACACACTGTCTCAACTCTATAGGATGGTGCAGTCACTGAACATTTTCATTTATTTTGTTTTACTATTTAGAAATACTCTAATATCGTGGTCAGGAATTTAACAAGAGCTACATGCAGGTATTATCTATCTTAAAGGTTTATTATGATTAAATTTGTGGTATTGGTAGAACTGGTAAAGAAGATACTAAGGAATTACAGTGAAGAAAAGAAACATTTAATAATAATATGTGTTCAGTGTGCTCTCTTACTATATTTTAAGCTTTAAGAACTGAAGACATATATTAATTTTTAGATAATGAATTGTGACCATTTTGAAAAAATCCTGTTTGCCATAAACAGAGGACATAAAGTACTGCTGCCTTCACTCATGCACTCATTTGACTCATGGCGCAGTCTTAAATAATTTTAAACTGAACATGACTGTGGCAATCAATTTTCATCCAATTTATTGGGCATGAGTTAAAGCCAATTAAAAAACCATTTTTGGTGCAATTCAAGGGGAAAAATGTATAAACCCATGAAAAACAAATTTCAGCCCTAGACATGAGTCATCACTATTCTAAATATTGGTGTCAGCCCTAAATCAGAAAGAACAAATCTTAACATTGCATAGTCCACTCTGAAAACTGCATTTATCAGCAACGATTTTAGATGTGTTAATATTTTTGTAAGAAACTAACCTGGAAGGAAAATCATGCCCTTCCAACATTGTCACATATCTGAATAATTTTTGCAATGAAATTATGGCAATTCCTTGAGTTGTGAATTAAGAACTGAGGTAGAAAGTGACCTTTATACAAAGAAAGCAAACATTTTACTTATAATTTTAAAGTATCATTTACCTATTAGACCATGTCTCTTCTCACATGAAAATAGTGGCTCTCTTTTAAGGCTATAAAATGAAACAATCCCTGTACGCTCTGGATATTCTTATGGTAATCAAAGCAGCAAAATTGAAGCTTCTAGGTGAGAAATTACAGCTATAAAACACAGCCATACATTTTCTATCTGTATATTAAAAAAGCTTTCAAGTTCAGGGTTGTCACAGTTAAAAGTAGTCAAGCAGACCTGAATTCTGGTTCTGCCTCCTCTCCCATGTCCTTGATATATATACAACTTTAGGCATTTTGCTCAGCTTTTCTAAGCCTCAGCTTTCCATTTGGTGAAATGGGCATTACACATAATAGTCACCTTTTGGAATACTGTGAGCATTAAGTGGAAAAGTATTTGTCAAGTGCTCAGGAGAGTGCCTGTCATAGAGTGACTCTTCAGTGAATGATTGAACTGGTAAGAAGGAAGCCCAGGGGTTCTCACACATAGCTGTGCATCCATGCCCCGACCTGCCCAAAGAGGTTTTTTTTCCTTTCAAGTATGTATGCCTGGTGTCTAGCCTGGAAGATTCCAGTCAGTAATTCTGAGGTGAGGTCTAAATACATGTGCTTATAAAAGCTCCAAAGATGATTCTGATGCAAGAATAATATAAGGTAAACAAAAACTACTGATTTTTCAGGACAGATTGCTCCGTTAACATGGAGTTAAAGTGAACTGTGGCTGGAACTATTTTGAGTCAGCTTTCTCTGTTGAGCAGATTAATTCAAATAGTTGCCAAATTTGTACTTTGTGTAATGTTGAAAGAAATTTAATTGGAATATGAGGCTATTCCACATAGCCATTCCACATGGCTATGAGGTCACAGAATATGTGTGATTTTTCCACAATTTCCAGTTAGTAAAATGAAACAACAGATATGTGAGATAATCCTGGGAAATTACAGAGTCATTCCACTTAGAAAGATAGATTTTAGTGTGTTCTATTTATAGCTTTTACTTCTTTTTAATCAATAGAAGGATAATCCAATGCTACTAAATCAAATTTTTCTGAGTTATATTTTCCTGTTGTTTTGTTTTTAATTGTCCTACTTCAAGAGAATTAAGTAGTACTTTCAGTGATAGAGCTCAAGAGATGCCACACAGTTGAGAAACTACCAGAAAAATAAATATGTTGGTCTGTCATGACCACACCACAAGTTACCAGGATTGTCTTACAAAAATGATGGCATTTTTCCTGGGAATAACTTTTAATTAACCACAACCAGGGCTCTCCTTAATATTTTTCCATTAGTGGAAATTAATATATTAGATTAACAACATGTCACCTTGGAAGGGAAAGATATAGTGTCCTAGCAGACCTTGATTTTAGCAATGTCAGTAATAGGTGCAACATGAGTTTAGGGGAACAAAGGACAGTTAGGTCCTAGATGTATGACAAAAGAAATGATGGTGAGATGAGAAAATCAATTAGGTAATTTTCATTGTTTTTGCCTAGATTTGGTCTAGATGGAGCAGGTTCATTCTTAGATTTAAGGCTTTTGTAGGACTTGGTAGGAAATTAGAGTGATATATACCCTAGCAAATCTCTACATAGAAATTCCAAAGCTGCCACACCACCAGGTAGTTTTTAAGGTAGGGTTTCTAGAGAACAAGTCATTGGTATTCTGTTGCCCTGGATGGAAAAATGCAAATTTGATAGATTACCTAGGAACTCACTGGGAGAAAATATATTCCTTGGGAACATTCTACCCTCAGGATTTAGAAAAGACTTTGCAGTCTAGATATAATTCAAAATCATGTATTGGCAAGCCATGGGTAAAGTCAAGGAGATGTTGATTAAGATGTTGATGAAAGGGGTTGAAATTCCCAGATTCTGGTTTTAAAATTGAATTTCTATTATTTTATATATATATATATATGTGTGTGTGTGTGTGTACATATATATATACACATACATATGTATGACATCATTTGCTTTTCTTACTTCCTGGGACTATTGTGAAACCAAAATAAAAATACATGTGTAAAATCCTAAAAAAATTCTATTGTTGTGGCATAGGAATTGAGAGAGAGAAAAAAAATTTTTTAATGTATACAACTCTCTAATACATTATCCAAAATCTTGTCAGGAACATATTTCCTTTGTTAAAAAATTATTTATTATTGTCGTTAAGAAAAATTTTTCTTTTTGATGTGAGTTTCCAAACATTTTAAAATCAAGTTGTAAGATTACAACCCTATGTTAAAATGCAAGTGAAATTGCCTGAAACTTGCTAAAAGATCACAGAACATAAAAATGAAAATCTATAGCCAAAACAAAACGCTCCATTTTCTTTGGTTGTTATTGTTTTTGAATATAATGTTTTAGCTAAGAGGAGTTGGTTTCTAAAATACAGATCTTTCGAAATTTTAGAGAGGAGAGAGCCCTTTCAGAGATTTATTCAACCAACAAGAGTTATATTCTCACAGCTGGAAGTTTGAACAGCTGTTGGCTCTGACACTTTTCTGTTCCCCTGGGAAAGAGTTCAAGGACCCTGTCTGTGCTAACTGGAGGACAGGCAGCAGAATATGTGGTCAAAAACATATTTTAGTACAATCCAACTCCAAAGCCACCATAGGGCTAGGGAACAGATCTCAGAGCCACTGTGTCACCCGTAGACGGGAGATATTGAAGAAAACCAGCCTCCATGAGAATTTGCTTTCTGACCCATGGTTGGATGACAAGGTTCACACGTTCACATGTTCAAGAACTTCTTGAAGGACTCTCGAAGTCAGTCTCAGGATTTTGCCTTCTTGTAGAATTTATCAATATCCCTTTTTTTCATATTCTATAGGAAATCTCACTTTCATTTAGCATGTGTTTCTGAGTCTTTCTTAGTGGATACTAAATTGATAACTCCATTTTGAACTTACGGGAAGAAGAACAAGCAAAAAGAATATTTTAGAATAGTTGTCACTGCAGTACTATTTATTGTATCCACTAGAGGACTCTTCTCAGAATAGCTCAAAATATCTCCCCTTTCATTTTCTATGGCCTCTGGCATTTGATGCTCAACTAACTCTTGAGTTGGGCCACTGGCTACATATCAGTATTAGAATGAAAACATTCCCCCTACTTTAACACCTCCTGCTAGTTCAATAAAGCGATGTTTAAATAACTGAGCTGGCTTCAATGAACTGTACTTGCCATTTTTTTCCTGCTTCTTAGCTAGATAAAATGGAGATAATTATGAAGTGGATGAGCAGGTTTAATGAAAGCCAGTTTCTTTTGGTATACTCCTGAAGCAGCAATCATCATCTGTTTGGCTTTTGAAGAGCAACAATTATAATCACTTAAACCCCCAAGGGGAACAAAAATAGAATTTACATTAGCATATAAAATATACAGCTGGATTGGGCAAGCCTACAAAATTCTGGGAAATCATTCTAATCTGAATGCTATTCAAATTCACAAGTAAAACGAGTTCAAGAGTATTTTACATACTTCCTTCCTATAAAATAATACATATAACAATGTTGAGAGGATTTTCCTAAAAATGAACACAGGGAAATAAAAAAATTGTTGCCGAGGAGAGAATCCCAGCAAGAACGGGTTAAACTGTATTGCCACAGTTATCGGAGAACAAAATACATAATGATATTCACACTAAGTTCTTATCACTCTGAAGTGAAGGGCTTTCACAGTAAAACTACATATATTTGGGGGTTTATGAAAATAATTATGAAACTGATCATAAATAAGGAACACTTCAGGTGAAAATGTGAAAGTTATACATATTGCAAATGTGAAAGTAATACAAAGGTGAAATCATTTTAGGTGATATCCTGTTGTTATGAAGCAGAACTCTCTTTCCTATTCTAAAACATTTTCACATCATTTCCTCTCAAATAACCTCTTTATCACACCCCTTTCTCATTTTAGTCCAGTTCACGGGCAATCTCCCTCAACATTTACAGGGTTTAATTGCTTTTGCTTTTGTATACCTTACAGTCTACAGGATAGGTACGTGTGTGTGGTGTATTTTTTTTTTTTTTGGTAGCATGTGGAAGAATAAAAATGGAGCCTTGGCTTTTTCCATTTTGCTACTAGCAACAAAACACTAACATAATCGATATATTAAAGGCTTTCCTGGCTGTGCACATTTGTCAAAGGCAGTGCATCTGAGAAATTACACTAATGAATCTTGAAAAACTCAGCATCCTACATGTCCTTCCTCATCATAAGTACATATCAATATGTAAAGATGAGAAAAAATGCAGACTTCACCTTTCTGGATATTATCTGAAGATCTACTACTACATTTTTAAAAAATGATAAAAGCAATGTCAGTATGCAAAAATCCACCTCCACTAAGAAGCCTACCTGAATTCCGCATGAACACCAATTACAGGCAAATTGATGACAGCTAAAAACATAATGCTTCTGATACTGATTATCTCACTGCATATAACCTGTATTGACATGTCTATCCCATATGCAGCCTGCACATTACTTGGCAACACAACCATTTTTGAGCAGGGCATTTCCAGACTTTAGCATCCTTCCTAACCTGAAAATATAATCATACAACACTTGATGAGTGAAGTATATTATTCATCTGTATTCCAAGAAACATCAAAATGTTTTGGTACTCATGGTAAGAATTAAACTTGTATATTAAGTACCACTCTCTACCACTATATCAGATTTAATGGTGATAGATTAAACACTGAGAAATTAGAAACCCAAATCTAGATTTCTATAACAATCTTAGTTCTTATTATTCTTAACAAGGGATACTGGTAATTTTTTAGATTTTATTAAAAATGTATAATGTTAATCATTATACATATTTTTGTTACTATTTTTACATAAATACTCAAAAAGCTGAGTTACTATTTTTACATAAATACTCAAAAAGCTGAGGTTTTAGTACTTAATGGTAATAACCTCAGATTTTACTAACTTCATAATCCCTAATTTAAAAAGTTGAAACCATTAACACTGCCTTCTCAGTCTTTGTCAATGTCTGTCAAGTATAGTGGTATCTAGTTGGTATTAGGCTACCCTTTCCTGTAACCCTTCATGCTCTGAGAAAGTCTGCAACACATAACTTTACCGTGAACACAGAATACAATGATTTCATGTTCAAAAGAATTTACAGGGATAATGAGGTGCGCAGTTTGAAGGATTCCAGGACCTATATAGGATCTCCTTAAAGTCCTTTTGGGGATTTTTCCCCCTAACTTAAACATGGTTCATATTTTCCCTATTCATTTATGATTTTGTATGAAGTTATGAGAAAGAAATAATGGAGAGGAAGAAGAAAACAGACTCTACAGATCTATTCTAAAGTATTCCTGTATTTTTTAGCTAATAATAAATATAGTTAACATTTTTATCAGTTAAAATTCAGTTTTGTAGCATTAATTATTCCATAAGATTAAGACTGAAAAACTGCTTTAATAACTTTTCTCTTTTGCTTCATACTGATATAACTATAACTTTTTATATGTATTTTTATATGTGTTTATTTTTATATAGACAGATTTGTGTATTTTGGACATATTTGAATGGAAAGGAAAACTGTCTAATACAGTCATTTGATTTTAGTATATAATAATGTAATATAAATTTCTAAATCAAAAATAAAATAGAAAATTATATAAACATTTTATTAACTGTGACTTAAAACTGAAACTGAATTTCATTTTTAATAAACCAACAACTAAAATTAGTTTATTGGGAGTAAAATTCAGGTGTTTTGTCCAAGGTCAAAGTGAAATGGAGTTATATATAATCTACCACTAGAACACTGTGGGGCTTAACACTCAAGCCTCACATTTCTATATCATGTACTTAGAAATTCAAAATTATCTGACTTAGGAAAAAAAACCACTCCTATTGGTACTCTCAGAGTAATGTGGTTAAATATGTGGATCTGAATGATTTTACTTCAGAAAAATCTAAAACTTACAAAATGGATAAATCAATTTTTAAAAAGTTCTTCACTTCACAAGATCATTAATGCAAATACTTTTTTAAATGCATAAACTCTCAGCACTTCTAAAAAAGAAACCCAATCAGGAAAAATAAAAAAGATTTACACAAACCAAGTCAGGAGCCCATTTAGTGCATAAAGCACAGTTATTATGAGTGCTTTCATTTCTCCTCAGGTGAAAGTGAAATACTAGCAGTCTTCTGTTGAATGTAAATGCTGTCCTTAAACATTTTTTCATTGGTACTTAGAGGGACTTGACTTATTTTGATGAAATCCTAACATCTCTACTTTTGCATATCTAAGCAAATAAATAAACAAACCAAAGCAGATGGAATATCTGTGTCCCAATCTTCCAGGTCCAAAGATTTTATAAATGAATGAATGAATAAATAAATAAATAAAGCATTTTAACAGGAAAGGCTGTTTCTCCAATATTTATTAGAGTCTGTCATCATCAATGTTTAAAGAGGAATGATATAGTGGGGCTCCATGTGAACCTTTTAACTTTCTGTGTCACCTTCTATATTTATATTTCTTTTAATTCATCAAATGAGGAGCTTAAAAAATGGAGAGTCCTTAATCACCAAATGGTTAGGGCAGAGAGTAATTGATTATAAGTACAACAAAGAAAATTCTAACAGTATTATGGCAAAAACTCATCAAATGATTTGTTACCTATAAAAACATGTAACATTTTATTACCTTCGCAGATGTTAGCATATTCAAAAATTTGAGTCTTTAAGATAAAAATTACATCTCATTGAAATTGGTAGAATTTTAAAAAAATTACTCGGCTTATTTGATTTTAAGTGCCTTTTTAAGGAAAACTGGATTTGCAGTTAGATTTTTCTTCTATTAAGTGAGCATTGTTGGTATTTATTTTAAAATACTTTTTTCATTATAATTAAGTTGATATTCCTCTTCTTTTATTTTTGGGGTGGGATAGAGAATGCAATGAATTCTACACAATTAATGCTCCAAAAGAGAAATAACCAGCCAATCCAGGCTAATGTATCCAAACCCAATTTTGGAATATAGTTAGGAATAGTTCTGTGAATTACTTTTTCTTCAAAAGTATTTTATCATGCAAAGTACCAAGATTAATAGGTAATCAGAATTTGTGGAAATTATGTGGGTTTTTAAGTGAGGTTTTCTTTTAATCTGGCAAATAATATTATATTTTTCTGTTTTGTGATTCTCATTTTGTTTGATTTTGGACCCAAGTTTTGGAGTCAGATTTTGATTCAAATCCTCTCTTCATGGCTTATGAGCTGTCTGATCTTAACTATTCAGTTTCTAAGCAAAGTAAATATGTTGTAGTATTTTGAAGATTAACTGAGGTTATACATACGTATACGTATATACATATATGTTAAGCACTTACGTATATGACTGAATCCTGACAGGTAAATTCCTGACAAATGTTAACTATTAAAGTTAACTTCTCTGCTATTTTAGATTATATATTTTATATATAAGATACACATTAAATTTACTAATTAGAAGTAATAAATGCATGTTACATTTGCATTTTTAAAATTAGAATTTTACTTCAGTCATTTCTTTTTTGCCTCTGCTCACAGGTACATCTCAAGGCCTATATATGGTTCAAGGGGTCAAACCTGTAGTATAACATTAAATAACCGGGCTGCCCCACCCACATCTCACTACTTTTCTCCTTTGTATATAAACATCTATTTATTCAAATGAAGTCAGTGCTATAGGAAACAATGAGTATTTCTAGGAGAGTACTACTTAGTTCAAAACACTTAGATTTTTGTTATTATGAATGCTATAAGTTTTCTGCTATTTGTGAAGTTTACTGTAACAGACTACAGTTTAGGGAAAATATCAGGACATGGTTACTATATTTCTAATGTGCCAAAAAATCTAAATAAAACATTCATATTTTCTGTATAAAAAGATATATTAAGATGTTTATATTTTATAGAAAAATAGATTATGATATTATAATCTGAGATGTAGAACTTTCCATACTGAGAATAATTAGCAACCCTAAAATTGGCATAGAATTATATTAGTGAGGGAAAGAATCAGGAATGTATGCCATTAAATAGTTTAATTTCTTTTAAAGAAACTACATGAACTGTTAATTATAACTTAGAAGATAACTTTATTATCAAACTTATTTTAAATAATTATTTTTAAAAATATTTTAAAATATTTTTATAATATTTTTAATTTTTTTGAGCATCTCCAATTGGAACAATATTTTCAGTATGTAGGTAAAAACCTAAAGTCGAATGCTTATTTGAGATTGAGTATAATTGAATAACTGACTAAAGATATTTTCTCAGTGTTCAAATAATCTAATTTTACATATGTATGTGGCATATATTTACTTATAAGGCAATAATAGATAATGAATTATTTTTAATATTATGTACATAAATACAGTTCAAGAGTTTTATTAAAAAAGCCCCAAATAGTGCTAATAAAGTTCAAGATTAATTACAAAATAAAACTATAATAGTTGAACAGCATGGTGCATAATGAATGATATAGTTAATGACAATGTTAATTGACTATCGGTGGTCTAAAATCAGAAGGGAAGTGAACTTCCCTATTAAAATTGTTGCTAATACAAATGTATAAAATGCAAATATTCTAATTCAAACTCTTGAGATATTTTTTTCACAAGTTTTACTGACTTGATTCTTTCTTAGATTAGTTGGGCATTTGGTTTTGAAACTCCAAACTGAAAACACTGTTAAGGATGGTAGTAGAAAATAGCAAGACTAAAATCAATTTTGATAACTTTTGAAAACTGACTTTCTAAGGCATCATTTTTCTGTGATATTTACCAGTAAGTGACAGTAACTTCTTGTAGAATGGACAAGAATTCAGTTGTTAAAATAAGTTAAAATGCATTAATTTTTATTGTGACACAGTCTAAATGTTATTTTTTATTTCCTATGACCATAAAAGTTCATAATTATTAAAAATATTTCAGAATAGGCATTGAGAACCATAGGCATATGTAATCATATCTACACACATAGAAATTAATGTTAAGAATGGGCTTGACAAAATAAATTCCTTCTAGGGGGCATTTTTGTTTCCATCCTATCCTTCAAATTTGAAAACTTAGATGACCTTGCCTCAACAGAGACTGTGCAGGTCCATTCCAATATAGAGCATCCCAGGCATCTCCATGGCAACAGTCCCAGATAAGTTGAAAGTCAACTAGATCCATAGAAAGAAAAAGTTTTAGGACATTGAGCACTTATTAATTCTTCTTTAAAAGTGCAGATCTACCCAAACAATTTAGAATTCCCCAAAGCAAAAGTTGGACCTCTCATCAGACTTGGAATTGTTAACTTTGCTACTAATATTGCATTGAATAACTATTCTCATAAAACTAATGAGATAAAGGAGCAGAACTCAGAAATTCTTTCCTGGAATATATCTCCTATTTAAAACAAAAAGAATTCAGAGAGGATGCTTAAGAAGCACACTCAAAGTAACCTGCACACTTTAGTTTTAAAGGGGATAGGGAGAGAAATAAGCAGTGGTAAGGAGGGTAATAAGCAATTCTTTTCTCAAAACTTTTAAGACCACAATGAATTTCCAAATGTATTATTTGGTCATCCTTCAGCATTTAAAAATTTGTCTAAGAAGTATGGCTTCTAATGTTGCTACCTGAGGAAGTATGAAGAAGAAAAGGGAAGATCTTCCAGTGCAGGTAAGGACACAGATAGTGGTACTAACGGAGGGTGATCCCATTGTTCCTTTTCTCCTTTAGGCTTTCCAGCAGGAATGACCTGGCTACTGTGCCAAGTTCAGAAAGTCAGAGCTTCATGGTTCTTTTGAAACCAGACAATAACCTAGTTCCCTTCCTCTCCCTCCCCTGCACCTCTCCCCTGCTGACTGGCAACTCTCACCCACTTTAAATGCATCAAGTCCATTACCATCCCAATAGTATCAAATAAACACAGAACATGTTTAATGACCAGAGGAGAAAAACAAAATTAGAAGTACTATTTTTTGTTTATGTCTTATATCACCCTTCCTCCCAGCCCCCAACCCTTTGTGTGTGAGGACTCCCCCTACAAGCCACCCACAAACCGAGCATACGAGAAGAAATGGTAATTTTTGGTTTAAAAGTTCACTTACCAGGGCAACCTCATATTGCTTTGTCATGCTTTTTGCACTTAATTTTTCAAAACTGCTTGTGCAAGGCGCAGAACTGGGAAGGCAGGACTAAAGTATCTCTAGTAATCACAACAAAAAGAAGAGAACATTCACCAATCAGAATTACATTTAAATGCACAAACCCCAGAGCAAGACGCAGGGTTCAGACCATAACAGGGAGGGGGAGGGCGTGGAAAAAGCCAACCTAACAAAACAAAAGGTAAAAGGGAGAGTTGCGTGGTTGGAGGGGAAATTGATACAAGGCGTCTTTTGACCAAGGACCGGCTTAAAACCACCGCCACCACCACCACCCCCGCCCCCAGTTCCCCGCGATTACCCGAGTGACTGCACTTGCCTCCAGCCAGCTCAACTGCAGGAGAGGAAAGCCCCATCTAAGTTCACTAGCCCTGCCACAGTCTTCCACTGCCTGATGGGTTCCAGAGGCATCCATCCACTTGAGGTCTGGGCTTAGCTGCTGCTGCGGGGCTGCAGCAGCCGGGGCTGCTGCGAGCAGCTGCTAAGATCGTTGTTGTCTGGTTCCTGCCTCCTTCGCGCTGCACAATAGCCCCGGCTGGGTGCACTTCATTAAACCAGCCCGCGAGCCCCAGGAGCAGGGCAAGCAGTGTGACAGCGCTGCCCCTTTGTAATGACTGTGTGATGGATGCAACCAAAGGGTGGGGTCTGGGTGGGTCAAAACTGTTAATGACAGTATGTATCATTCTGTCTGTCCTCTAGGAGAGGGAAGCCCCCAGCCCTCCCTCTAGGTTGGTCTCAAGCTCGCTCTTCTCTCTCTCCCTCCCCCCGCATCTCTCTCTCTCTCTCTCTCTCTCTCACACACACACACACACACACACACACACACACACACACACACACTCCTCGCTCTTTCCCCACCTCACACCTCACTGTGGCATTTATGCATTAGCATTCAAATAAGTAGGAAAGCCATCAGGTCATTTCCAACGAAACAGATTAGGAGCAGCGAATTTACCCAAACTTAAGGAGAAGATCCTAAAATTGAAAAATGAAGGCGGAAGGGGCAAGGAGAGTGGGGTGGTGCTGGGTGAGGTGTGAGCGGGACGTTAACTGGCCAATAGTTTGCAACTGTCCTTCAACACGCACCAGGAACTCAGCACGCCTCCGGGAGGCGCTGGACCGCGCTGCCCGGCGCACCGCGTTCCTCCCAGGGCCGGGGAGCTACCTGGAGGGAGGGCAGCAGGGTGAGCACCAGAGGCCCCCACCGGGCGGAAACTGCAGGAGGGTGCCCCGCACCTAGACCGCGCGGGAGGAGCACTGCGCCGGAGTTTAAAGCCCTGCCCTCCCAGGGGGCGGGATGGGTGCTGCCAGAGTGCTGGAGTGAGTCGTGGGGTCTGAGGAGGTCGGATCAGGAGATGGCGGTCGGGTTCTCTTAGACTGACCCCCGGGTCCCTCTTCAGCGCGCAGTCCCTTCAGGTACACAGCGAAGTCAACACGTGCAGGACTCCACGCCTGCTTATGCTCCCCCAACTCCTCCAGACCTGACGCCGGCTCAAGGAATCTCCCTCTGTGGGTCTATCCCAGTCTGGTCCGCCTGCCCCATGAAGGCAGAAAACAAAAACGTCTCTCCCCTCTGTTCGCTTTGTGGGGAGTCTTGGACCTTTGATTTGTTGCCTCCCCATTGTCCCCACCTCGTTGAAAACATCTCTGGCTACTTCCCCCCCACCTTTCAATTTTCTTAATGATCCAAAGTACTCAGTCCAGAGGCACAGGTTTGTCATTTATAGGAAAGCCTTACAGGATACTTTATTTCCCCACGTTGATAAATGTACTGTTATTTTACACTCAACTTTCCATTTCCAACTTACTGTGAGGCTGCACCCTCTTGATGTGGCCACAAAGCACTTTCCAAACACTCTGAGCCATTTTTCCTGAACCGCATAGATGATATTTATTCATGTTTATTAGAGTTTATGGAGCACCACTCCTCTGACACTATGTAATTGACTTCTATGTTTTTATCATTGATGTCTTATAGCAGCTAAGAGAAAGCAAGAAACAGAAAACGGGGCATTTATGTCTAATGAAGCATCTCTCCCTTTTATGTCAGCTATTTATTAATCACTTAAAATTTGTGCGTATAGGTTTTACAGCCTGTTCTAGGCCCTGGGAAAGCACTGAAGAAGATTCTATGCCACTCCTCAAAGAACCTCTGATCCTCAGGAAGGTACAAGAGCTCTTAATTGCTTCTAATAAGAAACCCCTTAATAAATGGGAAAGGAGATCTTGGCAGCAGACTTTCAGCAAAGGGAAGGAAGGATGTAGTATTGATCTTTTGTAGTTCTTTCAGTTCCCAACCTTCAAGGCTATAGGTCTTACCTGCTTCTTTAGACCAGATATATTTCCAACAATTTTTCAATTCTGTGTTTTGAAGGTCAGTGACAGACTTCTGCTCACATATTTCCTAGAATTAAATAAGATAGGGAGGGAGGGGGAAGACCAGTTGGAAATATTGAAAAATATAAATTAATCAACTAATTAATTTATTAACACACCAACTAAATAAAGGATGTCTAGAAGAAATTCTTAGAGATATAGTCTAAAGACTAAGGATAAGAATTATATATAATTGGCCAATAATTGTTTATATGTAAATTACTCTCTTTAAGGGCATCTAAAAACTTCTTTTCAAACATTTCCTTTCACATTGCTTTACTGATAATTTGCATAATTTTGAAAAGTAGTTGGGAGTAGAGATAAGGAATGGATTTGTAGTATGTTATTAATCATACACATAATAATTAATGATGAAGATTTGCTATTAAATGTCTCCATTTCCTCAAGATCTATTTGAGCAAAATACTAGTTTTCTCTCAACACATTCTCCTGATTGAAAACTACAAGAGAATTTTTGGGGAAAAAAAAAAAAAAAGCTCATTAGTCGACTGGGGAAGTATTTTGTTTGTTCATTTTGCAATTGACTTTCAACAATTTTGAAGACATCCTGAAAAATATCCACTTTACTAAGTTCACATTTATCTGATCTCCTTTTCTGCTCCTTTATCCTAGAACTTTGGTTATTGGGAGAGAGAAAATGGAAGGAAGGGGAATGCTAACTAATGGAAGAAATTTTCCATGACACTTTGCAAAGTAGACTGAAGAAATGAACAATGAATTTAGAAATTGGATTTTTTTAACAAATGAAAATTTTAAGATGTGATAAAAACAATCCCAGTTAGTATATATATTAAATGAGTTACCCTTATGTGGCATAAGGTAGCACCTGGGAAAAGTTATAACACAGTTGGAAATTATTATTATTATTTTTTTGCGGTGCTGGGGATTGAACCCAGGGCCTTGTGCTTATGAGGCAAGCACTCTACCAACTGAGCTCTATCCCCAGGCCCACAGTTGGAAATTATTAAGATATATCAATTCGCTCAGCATTAATGAGGAGAATTTGAACCTAGGTAGTGTGATTTTGCAAGATTTATACACATAAGTGTAAACTGAAATTTTTCTAGGAGGTAAAGCTATATTGAACCCAAAGAAAAACTTATAAATAAATTTTAAAAATCCTATCCTGCAAAATGTTTATGCCTATTCCATAATAACCTCAATGAGAGTGTTAGTATAACTTTGAAAAGAGGATATTTAATGCCTGAACAAAGGAATGTTTTATTTTCTATTTTTATTAATATGATTATAGGCTTGACTTATTTCAGGCCCTGCTCTATCTATGGTGGGGAAAAATAGAGGGCAAAATACTTTCTTTGGCATCCATCAAGGACTACATTATAATCAATAAAAGCAAAACCAAGTCTGGAAAATATATAAGCTAGGTATTAAATAAGTAATTCACCATCTATAAATCTCCCACCAATGGGTAAATGTTGGGAGTCATGTGCAGGCTTCAGTGACTAATGGAATATAGTGGTTAATCCCAAGTGACCTTGGCTCTCTCCTTTTAGAAATTTCTCAACAAGTTATGTTACATGTAAGAAAAAGAGCATTGTGCTGGGATCCATAAGGTTTTTTTTTTTAATGATTCTGTTATATGCTACCTTTTAAGAGCAAGTTCAATACTCAAGTTCTGGGAAAGCATTTGTTTGCATGTTCTGGTTTCTTTACCCATGTTACAGGGCAGGGTTTCTGGAGTCATACAGAAATTGGTTCTATGCTTAAAAACAGTGCAACTTGTACAATTTTCTTAACCACTCTAGATTATACTTCCCTGTTTAGTAAAATTAAAAGAACAAAAACTAACTCCCACAGTTGTGATGATTTAATGATATAAAGTGTGAAAACACATTACCTAGTAAAATGCCAGCCCTTTTGAGACACGTTGTAATTTGGCTCATTCAATGTAACTTCTTAACCTCCTCCTTCCTTGTCTTACTTGGATTTAGAGACTGGAAATTTGAATATTTAATTTCCCAGTTTTCTTCGCAGCTGGTAATGGCTGTTTGACACAGTTCTGGCAAATTAAATACATATTTGCTGAGGGAATCTTTTGGAAATACTTGCTTTACAGCTGCACCCACCTCTTGCTCCTTTGCCCTACACCCTTCTTCCTACCTGGAATATTATCTGACATCTAAAGGTGGAACAGTCATTATGCAGTTATGAAGCAATTTGTATGAGCTGAAGGCCAGTTTCTGAAAGGTGGTGGAGAAAGATGGTGAGGATCTGGGCCCTTGATGGCATACTTGAGCCTCTCAATTAATCTGGTACTGCCTACCTTTAGACTTCTTGTCACATATGAAGAAATTAATGGCTCTTTACTAAAGTTATATTTAGCTTATTATTCCATAACTTGAAGCTTTCCTAACCAACACATTGGTATAGTTGTGGTTTTTCCACTTGTAAATGAAATCTGTCTTGATTATTTATATGACCCTGAATGTCAGCCTATGTTGAAGAATTACAGATAAAAGATTTCTCTGAGATTCCACTCATAACCATGTCTCTAGTATTGGGCTGGATAATCTGCTCAAATTATCCAACCAGATTTGTAAGGATCATTTGTGTGAGTGTGTATGTGTGGTGCATATGAATTCAAGAGAGATATATACTGGGGTTTGAACCCAGGAATGGACTATCATTGAGCTACAACCAGCCCTTTTAACTTTTTATTTGAGATAGGGTCTCACTAAGTTGCCTAGGCTGGCCTCAAATGAATTTATTATCCTCCTGCTTAGTCTCCAAGTACCTGGGATTACAGGCTAGCACCATCAAGCTTGGACTACCTTTGTTTTCAAATAAAAATATTAGAATGTATTCACTTTTAAATGTATTCATATTGGAATATTCACCTTGGAGGATTATAAATATTTATTTAATTGATGACCTTAGTTCTGTGCCAAGTTCCAAATACTTTTAAATGTCCTCATTAAGAATTACGTTCAGAATCTGAATCACAATTGTAGAAAATGGCAGCAATATAGTAATGTTAACAAATATGTTCTGTGGAGATTGGATTTGATTTGGGAAAATATCCAAAAAGTTGTTCGGAGTCAATTTTAGTATATTAAGTGTGTAATCACTTAAAAGTTAGATAATGGCCGGGCACAGTGGCGCACGCCTGTAATCCCAGCACCTGGGAGGCTGAGGCAGGAGGACCGCGAGTTCAAAGCCAGCCTCAGCGACTTAGTGAGACATGAAGCAACTCAGTAAGACCCTGTCTCTAAATAAAATACAAAAAAAGGTTGGGGATGTGGCTCAGTGGTGGAGTGCCCCTGGGCTCAATCTCTGGTACCAAAAAAAACCAAAAAAACAAAAGAAAAAACCAACCCAAAGCTAGATAATGTAGAGTGGGATTTTTTTTCTTTTTTCTTTTTTTGCTTGATTTGCTGAAAACAAAACAAAATCCCAATTATGTACGTAGACAGAGTAATGAGACTTAACAGCAGATCTGAAAATGTGTTGCAGCAATGAGGGCATTGTTCAAATAAGCATATGTCTTCCCAAGGTGACTGCTTTGGAGGCCCACACACTTGGTCACATGTGTTAGCTAAACATGTCAGTCTTATAGCTACTTTCAGTTACAGTTTCTTTGAACAAACCAGATGTTTCCTTTTCACCTTTCCCCTTCCATTCTGCCATAAATTTCTTCTTCTGAAGCAGGCTGTGTTCAATTGATTCAAAGCCATTTTTTAGTACTATCACTTTACAATAGCTGATTTTTAAAAAGTACAAGCAGCAAGACAGAATAGTGCCATGGTTAAGATAGTAAGATTTTGAATCAAACAGAATTTTATTTGAGTTCCAACCTTACTTCTTATGAGCTGTGTGATTTGAGTGGTTATTTAATCATTTAAGCCTGTTTTTTTTTTATCTGTAAAAAATGAAGATTAAAAATAGTACCTATTTTAGAGAATTATCATGAATATTAAGTAGAATATTAAATAGGGGGTTTCTGTATAATGCTTTGCATGTAGTAGGTGATCATCAAGCTTTACTTATAATAGTATCATGATAGGCAAATAGTGAAGTCTTTGAAATGTTTAAAATGTAAAGAATATTAGACTGTTCATAGGTGTTGCTACCAAGAATTGCAACTCTAAAAATAATTTAACTAAGTATGAGTTAAATCTGGTTAGTTAACATGAACTGATCTGGATGTTTAATATTTTGTTTGATGTAGAAGAAAACAGTTTGATCCTAAACAAACCAATTCTGGTTCCAGTGTGTATTTGTAGGCAAATCTCTTAGCCTGAATTTGATTTTCCATAGTGAAATTGACTAATGCCTGTCTTCCCAGGGAAATGTTCTTTAAAAAAAAAAAAAAGAAAGAAAGAACATGGCAATTACTCTTGTCCTTCTGTTAATAAAGAGTAAAAAACTCTTTTGCATTGTCCAAGAACCAGGAAATTGCAATTAAATTGGAGTTTATAAAAGATTTTCCAAGGTATTTTATTACTTGGAGAAGTAAGATGAATGCAGAACATAGATGACTATGAATCTAAATCATGGGTGTTTATAACATATCAAGCACAGGTGATTAAAAAAATTGGAGTTTGAATGCAAATTACTCAACTCCTCGAGCCTATTACTCCCCTGATGCAATGAGTAAATGGAGTGTGAATTGTTTCTAGTTAATTTTTACAAAACATAAAAAGAAAGTTTTTCCATCTGACTCAATACAAGCTTCACCTCATTGACCTACCTGTATTTGGCATGGCGGGGAATAGAATGTAGAAGGGTTAGACAAAGAGAGAGATGGAGTAAAATCTTTCAGTGGTTTTTGATTGATTAGAGTTTACTATGAGTTACTAAGAGTGGAATCTCAAAAAAGACATTTATTTTCAGGAAGATGAATAAATCAAAGTCCTCTAAAATATTTATATTTTTAAGATTTCATATTTTGCTAAGAGAAATATATCATGAGTAACACACATTATGCTGTTCAGGAAATAAAATGTATTTGGAAGTAAAATTACATATATATATTAAATTTTAAATATTTTTTTTCATACAGGAGACTTCATTGTAGATCAGTGGTTCTCAAAGTGTGATCCAAAGTCAGCAGCAGCATCACCTGTGAAATTGTTAGAAATATAAATTGTTGATCCTCATTCCAATTCCTACTAGATCAGAAACTCAGGTGAACCCCATGACCTCTACTTAGGCCTTCTAGGAGATTTTGATACAGGCTAAAATTTGAAGAACCACTGCTCTAGACTTAAGCAAGGGTTATGTCCTTTGTTGTATGAGTTTGCTGTTTCTTCTATCAAAAGGAGTAACCTGTATCCCAAACCTTGGAGTCTGGACTGATTTTGTAAAGTGCTTTGACCAACAGAATATGGCAGTAGTGACAGCATGCCAATTCTGAACCTTGGCCTTAACTTTGTCTTGGTTCCCTGGCATCACCATGTAAAGAATCCTACAATAGCCTAGTAAAGCATAAGAGGCCACATGAAGGAGAGCCCACTGGTTCCAGCTGAGGGAATCCAGACCAGCCAACAGCCTGCCCATTCTTAAATGCATAAGAGAATCTAGCCAAGGTCAGGAGAGCTGCATACAGAACACACAATGGATGCATGAATAAGGCTGACCAAGAGTAGAAGGACTGCCCTGCTGACTCAGAAATCCAGGAGCGATTATAAATGCTTATTGTTTTAGGCCAGTAAGTTCTAGTGTGGTGTATTATTTGGCAGTATGTGATTAAGACACTCTACCCCACATGAAGAACAGGTCTGTCATTCTTCAAGCACCTTTACAATATTAATACTTACAAAAGCTAAACAACATTTTAAGGAGGTTAAGTCATCATGTTATATGTGGGATGATAACATTAGCTACCATGGAAAATTTTACAAAGATATCTTAAAGATTGGTAAACAATCTATGTACACCATTACTAATTCTTACAACAATCTTACAAAGTGAATATTATTATTAATCTCACTTTCCAGATGAAAAATTTGAGAGTAGTAGAGGTTGAATTATTCGCTCAATGTCAGACAGTAAGTGGTGGAGTTGATATTGGGACCTGTACCTTTTGGTTCCAAAATCCTTTTCTTTTCACTGTGCCACACGATAGGAACTAGAAGTTCTGCAAACACCTTCCAGTGCAAACCTCTTTTTTTTATGTAAAAAAACGAAAACCATGAAATACCTTGGCTAAAGCCATTTATCACTAAAGTTTCCAATCTTTATAATGCCAAATACTCACCTCTGACTGCAAAAAGAGACTTTGAGGAACAACCTCAGAGTGTTTTGACCTGGGTACTGGAATCTTCATTTTTAAATGAACTTAAAAGGTGATTCTGCTGCGTGTGGGTTATGAATTGGTCCGGAACGTCTAAGTCAAATTAATCATGAAGGCAGCTCAAATCCTGGCCTTCTGATTATGAGTTGGAACTATTCATGATTTTTCCAGAGTGGTGTGATGGGTTCTGGTGATATAGTGTGGGCAAGAGATAGCACATAACAGAATCATCCAAAGAGGCTTTTCCAAAGCATTCCTTTTTTTCTTTTTTTTTTTGCAAATTTTATTTTATTTTATTTTTTCCCTTTTTTAGTCTTTATTTTTACAGATTGCATTTTGATTCATTGTACACAAATGGGGTACAACTTTTCATTTCTGTGGTTGTACACAATGTAGATTCACATCATTCATGTAATCATACATGTACATAGGGTAATAATGTCTGTCTCAGTCCACTATCTTTCCTTTCCCCACCCCCTCCAGCCACATTTCCCTCTACACAATCCAAAGTCCCTCCATTCTTCTCTTTCCACTCCCCTACCCCCCCACCAGCCCCCCTCATTATGTATCATCATTCACTTTTCAGAGAAAACATTCGGCCTTTGGTTTTTTGGGCTTGGCTTATTTCACTTAGAATGGTATTCTCCAACTCCATCCATTTACAAGCAAATGCCACAATTTTATTCTTTATGGCTGAGTAATATTCCATTGTTCATGGCCTGACAAACCCTTTCCAGAGAGATTCCAAATGAGAACATTTGCCATAGTTAATTGCTGTTACTGATGGATTTATGGTATCTTTTCCAACCCCTAGGAGTGCAGGGGTAAAAAACAACAAAAACAAAATAGCAGCAGCAGCAATAAAGGTGGGAAGTCCAACTATATTGTGTTATGCTGCCTCAATTAGTTTATCTGATTAAATTTACTCTCACCTGGTAAAATCTAATTAATACAGGTTTGAGTGAGAAGGGGACTTAGAAGTACTGTGTTTGAATACCAGTAAGCACCTACTGATGAGCTTGGATCCTACTCATATAGTTTTATGTCATTCCCTGATGGGGACATTTAACTTCAACATCCACAGAGATGACACTTACCTCTGAGTAAAGGAAATATACGGATCTTCATGTTAGAAATTTTTAGATTAGTATTGATTCAGGCTAAAAGTTTTTCTACTCTTACCATCATTTTCTAGTATGTAGTCTCTTGAATTGTTCTCCTTTTTCTTTGCAAATGAATATTAGATCCTAGTACAGTTAACTGGTATTCCCATGCACAGATCTTACTCATCACCCTGTCCAAGTGCTTGAGACCTCTCTTTCAACTTCCCTGATATTAAACAACCACCTATCTGCCTGAACTACTGCTGACTTTTTGCTATAGGATTTTCTTGTTGACTGTGTTTGCCTCTTATCTGCTTGACTCCCTGAGCACTCTTATGTCCTCCCCACCCTTAATGAAAAAAGATGAATGCTTTCCCAGAATGTCCTTTCAATAGTGAACTGCTTGCCCAGTTTGTATGTTCAGCTAGCCAATCCTTTTTGCACACTACAGCCTTTCTCATTGCAGTTATCCCACCCATCACTCAGCCTCTGAAGGAGGAAAATGACTGAAGTGTGCATTACCTATCTGGTTCTGGGAGGATAGTGTAGTACAGGTATCCTAAGGGGCGTGTCTTTCATTTTCGAGAATTTATGGTTTCCAGAAAGGCAAAACTACCCAAAAGGAGCAGTAAGGTGCTGAAAGGGAGCAAGTTGCCCAAGATGGTTCCTTTAAGTTTTGCCTAAAGCCATCCCTATTATTGGATGTTCAGAAGCAAGGTTCAGGGAGGAGAGATTTGAAGTTCAGAAATCCAAATTGAGGCTTTTTGAGCTAAAATCCTGCTGGAGGCTCTAAAGAAGACTCTGTTTCCTTGCCTTTTCCAGCTCTTAGAGGGCAGTCACATTCCTTGGCTCATGGCCCATTTCCATCTTCAAAGCTAGAAATAGGGGTTGAAGCTTTTGCATACTGCAGCACTCCAACACTGACTCCTGCCCTTCTCTCCTACTTCCAAGGACACTTATGGCTACCTTGAGTCCACCCTGATAATGCAGCATAATCTCCTCATATCCAGATCATCTGATTAGCAACCTTAATTCCATCTGCAACATTAATTTCTCTTGTAATATAATATATCTATACACTCTGGGGATTAGGACATAGACATTTCTGGGTGGGGCATTATTCTGTCTACTACATCTGCAGAGCAAGGAAACACTTTCTCATGTTAAGTAAGTATCTGTAATGATATCCATTTCTGTAATGATATCCAGATTCCTCAAGACAAAATGTAAATAAAAATGTGCCAGGTTCTTTGCTCTTAGGGGATCTATGTAATATTCTGAAAATCTGAGGAAATCCCAAAGGGAATTGTTATGCAATAGCCTGTGTGAATGTATCTTTTTAGAAGCATATCTGTTGTGCTTCTGTTCTGGTTAGTATTGGGTTTTCACCTGAAGGTGTCACACCTATATATACAAGGAAAGCACCCAATAACCTTAACAATTGGGGCTCAATCAAAATGAAATAACTATAGGTATAATCAGAAGAACCAGAACAAAAGATGGCTTTATAAAAGTAAAAATAAGGGTTTTTTTTTTGCATTCTTACAATAATGTAATAATTTTCAGTCTTAAGTCTTCATCATTTCCTCTGGCTCCAACCTCGAATCCTTTCTCTGCTATTTATTTAGCAGCCAAGTCAGTAATTTAAATGACAGGACTTATTCTGCATGCTAAATTCTGTTTACAGAATCAAAGGATTTTCAAAAGGAAGTGCTTATCTGAAATTTGGAGATGAGATCTATCTAAGTACAGAGAAAAATTTAAGTCTGGGAAATAATGAAATTACAACATGGTGTTTATTGAGCTCAGAATCATTTTGTTGAAAAAATTAAATGTCTCCTTGTTTTTATCTTTCCTGTTCCTTTTAAAAGAAAAATTACTTTATTGATTTTTGTAAATATAACACTTGCTCATTATAATGAGTTCAAGTCATGCAGAAAAGTAAAGAGGTTTTAAAAAACAATCACCCCAAATCCCTTTTTACCATTATTAATGTAAAATACAATGCTATTTTTATAAATAAGTATTGAAGTAGAAAGAAGCCAAATGAAGCTGAAATGAATTGGAATGAATTGCTAAACTTCAAAAATTGTTGTATTCAAAACAGGATATTTTATTTCTTAAGAGACCCTCTAACTCTTAAGAGAAGATTATTAGAAACATTAAGATGTTGAGATCATAGCTTTATGATCTACATATGTCAATTGTAGATGGCATCAAGTGAACAATGAAGATATTACTCCTCCTTTTCCCTTCTTCCACCTCTTGATCTTATTTGTTGTATTATTTATGTATTGCCAAGTTTTATACATTTGTATTGTTTTATAATTATTATATGTGTTTAAGATTGATTCATTATTAACCTAACAGGTTTTTATGCATCTGCTTCTTTCCTTTTCATTCATTTCTTGAGTAGCTAAATTCATTATTCAGTATATAATGTGTACCTGGCTGGTTCTTGTTTGGGTCTGGTTTGGCATTAGTGAAGAAGGATGAGTGGGTATGGTTTTCTTCAGGCTTCTTTGAGCTTGAAGACTTCTGCACATTCCATTAGAGTTGTATATCTTGTTTACAAGGTTTGTACGCTTTCTTTGGATGCTTGGTATACTTCGGAGGTCTATAATGGTGGATTATATTTCTTTTCCTTCAAAATTTCTTAGATGTTTTCCAATGACTTCTGGCACTGAATGTGCTGTGGAATAACATGAGACCCACTAAGGACATAATTATCCCAGGGCTTAGTGTAATAAAATTACCTTGGAGCTCATGTTCCTTTTCAATCCACAGGTTAAATTCTTGCTTCATTTCAGAGGAAGTTTCTTCATTTATAAAAGCATATGCCTTTGTATATATTTTACTGTGTTCCTCTGGGTTTTCTACCTAAAAGATGGTGCTGTGTTGTACAGAACTTGTCAGTTCTCCTGTTCTATGAGCTACTTACTCGTTGTTTAATTTCTTCTTCTTTTTAAAAATCTGCATTTACTATGATTATCTCAGGTCTTTCTTGCATTTGAAGTTTATTATTAGTTCTTTAATGATATTCTTTCAGACATTTATTTCCTTAGGTTTATATCTATCTTTTCTCTTTCAACTCATCTTTCAATTCTTATTTTATTTTTTTAAGTTACTTTAAATGGCACAACATTTTCAGAGAAATTGATGTACTTTGTTGCATTGTTTTTCCTAGGCATATTTCAAAATTGGTCTTTCCAACATTCTTCCTCTCTTCCTAGTTCGCTTGCTTAATTGCATGTTATTTCTTTTCACCTTGCTTATGCTTGTGGATATGTCCAGAAATGTATTTATTTTCTTGTAATGAATGGGACATTGTGACAATCCTTCCATCTTAACTCAAATGGCTTTATTTTCCCTGTATCAAGTTTAAGGGCTGGGAATTTAGTATTTTAGACATTTTTTTCCCCTGACTCATTAGAGCAAACTGGGGAATGAGGAGTGAATGTTGAAGATGGTGTAAATACCTGGGCTCTGCTCTTTCCTTGCATTTTTTGTGAAAGGTCTTCTACCAGTGTTCAATATGCCAACCTGGACAGCAGTATTTTAGTTCACTCCCACTTGGGATATACTTGGAAGTGGGGTGGGAGTTTTTGTTCTGAATATAGACCTTCATCCCTCAAAGAGAGAACCCACACCATTTTTCACTTTCTTGGCCTCATCTTCTCATTGGTGACCATTTCTAGTACTCCCCACCCAGAAGAAAAAAACAAACAAACAAGGTAATCTTGTTGCCCACTTCTGATGGTACCTTTCCTACATAGGGTGGATACTTTCATGTGTCAATTTGTCTGAATCACAGGGTGCCCTCTTGACTGGCTGAGCATTATTTCTGGGTGTCTCTGTGAGAGTGTTTATAGGTAAGATTGGTTTTTGAATCAATAGAATGGGTAAAGTGTATTGCCCTCCCCAATGTGAGTAAGTATCATCCAATCTATCAAGGGTCTAAATAAAAACGTGGAGGAAGGGAAATGACTTTCTGCCTGTTTGTCCTGGAATATTGGTTTTCTGCTCTTGGAGTGGGACCATTAGCCCTCTGTTTTTCAAGCCTTTAGACTCAGATGGCACTATACCACTGGCTTCCGTGGACATTTAGCTCATGTGTGGCAGATCATAATTGCTTAAGTCAACTATGTGTATACATACATCATATGTATATATATTATTGACACATGTATGTATATATACACACATATGTGTGTATATTTATATGGAATTATATAGAATATGTATATGATTTGTATATATGTTTGGTGTACTGATTTCCCTGGAGAACCTTGACCATTACACTCTTAAGGGAAATCCATTAACACTTTATTCTGGTGCCCATTCCTTAACTCTCTTACAGCTAGGGGAGATACAGTTGCTTCTCTGATGGGTAATATCGCCTCTGACTTGGTGGGTGAATCAGTCTGGTCTAGGTTTAGTTGGTGGTCCATTTTGCTTTTACTCTGAACTGTCACCAGCTCAGCCTCTTAGAAGTTAGAAATGTAATGTTTATATCTCCTACACACCCATACCTAGTAGTTTTTTTTTTCTAGTTCCCTTTCATAACATAGGAAGGCCAGAGAGGTCCCTTCAGAGACCCCAACAGCACAGTGTAGGTGGGAGTGGATTGGAATGGAGGTTGATGTTGAGGGATTCATTATGCTGTTTCTAGGTTTCTTTACTTATTTCTTTACCTTCCTTTATTTTTTTTCCTTTAAATGGCCTTGATCTGTACCTCTTTCTTTATATATGGAATTTTTAAAAACTGATTTTCACTATTTTTTGTATTTTTTGTAGTCAATCTGTACTTTTTAAAAAATTTGGTCACTTTTACATGTAAAACTGAACTCAGTTTGTAAAAAAATATTCATTTTTTTGAATAGGCAATATATAATACAAAATGAAAAAGATACAAATATATATACAGTGAAAAGTAAGTATCCTACTCATTTCTGTCTGCCATCAATATAGATTTGCTCCTTAGAAGCAATGACTATTACCAGTTTCTAATATAAATGCCAAGAAATCATTAAATCATTTCTGGAAATTGTGTGTGTATGTGTGTGTGTGTGTGTGTGTGTGTGTATGTGTGTGTATGTGTGTGTATTCACACACACATTCTTTTATAGAGGTTTTGTTTTATTTGTTTTGTTGGGTGTGGTGCTGGGGATTAAGGCCAGGACTTTGCACATGTTGGGCAAAGACTTAACTATGGGATTATAGCTCCCAGCCCCTCTTAAATTTTTGAAACAAATGATATCATGCAGTGCATATAGTTTTATATTTTTAAAAAACTTATGTAATTTCCATATAAAACATATTCAACTACTGTACTCTTTAATTATATATATTTTGTTTTATGTCCATATATAATTGTGTAACCTAGTCTCATGAGATGTCATTGAAATAAACTTTTGTTTTCTCCTCTCGTTTAAAATTTATTCTGTGGACATAACCCTCTCCTGCCCCTAGGTGGAAACTTGGGCATACCCTTGTGACTTTTCTTTTCCCTCTTAGGAAAACGAGTTCCATAGTTGCTTTGCCATAAAAACAGACTGAACTCAGAAATCAGAAAGTCCATGCTATGTATTATTCAAAATTCAGAGATTAGCAATTCAAAATTGATTTGACACAACCTTCTCTACCATCAAGCTTTCTGTAGGAAATCAGCCAAGGGAAAAGGGAAAAGAATCATTCCGAGGTCAAACTCCACTGCCCTCTGAAGCCAGTCCAATTTCTCCTCCCAACTCTCCAAATTTGCTTGTCCATAAACCCTCCAGGGTCAGAACAGGGAGAATGGGGAAGAGCAAGACATTTGGACTGTTCCCTTTTAAGTTGCATACCTTTGATTCATGGGTTCATGTCTTCTAGACCTGGCGTAAGTTTAGACTCTCCCTGGTGAACTTCTTTGAGATACTTTGCTGGGTTCGACCAAACATAACCCTTTTACATGGATCATTCATCTTACCCTTCATCAGTCTCCTTTCTATTTTCCTTCAATTTAACGTTTCTCTGGCAGTCTACTCTACAGAGTAGCTTAGTGATGAGCCTTCTCATCCTTTGCTAGTTCCCAGCAGCTTGCTTAGGCCAAATGACTTTGACATGGCCTCAACATAGTGCTTTTTCTCCTGTCTGTAGCCATTCATTTCCCCTGACATTTTTGGAACTCTCAACACAACAGAACTCAACAGAACTCTTTTGACTTCAGCATGATTATGGTTTGGATATTAGGTGTCCCTAAAAGCTCATGTGTGACATAATACAGGAATATTTAGAGGTAAAATGGTTAGATTATGAGAACTGTAACCTACTTAGTGGATTAAGCCATTTGATAGATTAGGAATTTGAATGCAATAATAGGTAGTAATTTTAGACAGGCGAGTTATGGCTGCAAAAAGGAGATCACTGGGGGCATGCCCTAGGGGTTTATAATTTTTGTCCCGGATTCTCATTCTCCCTCTCTCTGCTATGAGCTAAGCAGCTTTCCCTCCCACCATGCCCTTCTACCATGGTATTCTGTCTCACCTCAGGCCCAGGCTATGCAGTTGATCAACCATGGACTGAACCTCTGAAATCATGACCCCCTCCCCCAAATCTTTTTATCCTCTAAGTTGTTCTTGTTGGGTGTTGGTCAGAGCAATAAAAAGCTGACTAAAACAGCTGGCAAGTGGTTAGTTAGCCTTTCTTTCACCATAAACCTCTCAGCTCCCAGATCATAGGGTTCCCTGCTGAGAACACATCTCAAGCTCTCTCACTGACCGCAGTGGAAGCTCCTTCTTGCACTTGCTGAGCCACATTGGTACCTGAGACAAAAGAAAAAATGTGCACCCTTACATGCACTTATCAAAATATGCTTCTATATTTTGAAAAGTGAAAAACAGTTAAAAACTCTCCCTACACCCAAACACACCCACACCAAATGACTATATGAAAAGCCTGTTTTCTAATTATTGGCATGCCTTTGTCAACTGTGTAAACATGCCCAGTGGAAAGGACACATTGTTATTCTGCCCTGAAATCAGGATTATATGGAAATGACTCTTTCATTGCACGATAAGTCAAGCTTGTAAAGCAAGCAAACAATAACCACCCATTTTTATTTAAGTTTTTGATATTAGATTCCACATAGATTGTTTTTGCATTATTTTTGATTTTCACAAATCTTGCATTAAGCAATTACCCTCTTGTGTATGGGGTATATCCTTAAATATTTAAAAAATGCCTGAGATATAATCCACATATTATCAAATTTATCTAATAAAAGTATACAATTGAGAGGGTTTTTTGAATATTCTGAGAATTTTCAACCAATAGTATTTCAGAAAATTTTAATCACCTTATACAAAACATATCAGCAATCACTCCCCCTTTCCCCAGCTCCAGCCCCTAGGCCTAGGCAACCACCAATCTATTTTTTTTGTTGGTATTGATGTACCCAAAAGAAATGAAAGCTTGTGTTCACACAAAATGGCCATTTGAATTTACATAGCAGCATTATACATAGGAGTCAAAGATGGTCCTCTTCAGTTTTGCATTTGTGCCTGCCTCTTCCGTGGGCTGAAAGAGGGAACATCCTTCATTCTTCTCCCTTCACATCAATGTAACACTATTTTCTGAGGGATTTGCTTGCTTCACAGGATTCTCTCTCTCTTTCCATACTCTGAGCTATTTTTATAGCCTTGATTCATCTGAGATATACATTTGTCTTCAAATTGGTTTTAAGTCAGTAATGAAGAAGTAGTATAGGGTAGCATTTTGAAGCACACATTTTAAAAATAAACTAGCTGGTTAAGTTACAAGTAAAGTTGCTTAAACTATCTGAACTTCAGTTTTCTCTTTTGTAAAACTGAGGTAATAACATTATATTCTCAAGGAGTTGTAAGGTTAAATGAATCAATTCATATTGAATCCTTGTAATACCAAATACTCAAAAAGTTAAATATGCCAGCATCCCTTGGCCTCCTTTCCCCAAACTTTGGTAACCAACATTCTATTTTCTTTATCTATGAATCTGACTAATTTAGATAACTCATATAAATGGACTTAATAAACTCATGTAGTATTTGTCCTTCTGTGACTGGTTTATTATGCTTAGCATGATTTCCTTAAGGCTTATTCATATTTTATCATGTGCAGAATTTCCTTCCATTTTAAGTCTGCAGGTATTCCATTGTGGGTAAATACCACAATTTGTTATGCATTTGTCTGTCAGTGGGTATTTGAATTGCTTCCACACCTTGGCTATTATTGTTAATAGTGGTGATATAGAAACACAGTATGAAAATATCTCTTTGAGACCCTCCTTTCAAATCTTTTGGTTATATACCCAGAAGCAGGATTGCTGGATCATATGGTAGTTATATTTTAATCTTTTTATTTTTTTTTTTGGAACTGCCATGCTGTTTACCATAGCCATTGCACCGTTTTACAATCCCACCAGCAATGGAAAGGGTTCCAACTTGTCTACCTCTCCATCACCACTTAGTTTATGTTTTTTGATGGTAGCCATCCTAACAGACATGGGGAGATATCTCAGTGTGGTTTTGATTTGTAATTTTCTTGTGAGTAGTGATGTTGAGCAACATTTTATAAGCTTGTGAGCCATTTGCACATCACCTTTGGAGAAATGTCTATTCAAGTTCTTTGTGCCTTTTTTTTTTTTTTTTTTTTTTTTTTTTTACAGATTCTGTTCTGTTGTTGTATTGTAGGAGATCTGTATGTATTTTGGATGTTAACACCTTATCTGATACATAATTCACAAGTTTTTCTCCAATTCTGTAGGATGCCTTTTCACTGTTGATTTTGTTCTTTGATGTACTAAAATTTTTAAGTACATTTTAAGTTTGATATAGTCATTTTTTTAAATGTTCTTTGTAAATTGTACATAGCCTGTCCTTGGAACTTTATATATGCCTTAGAGGAAACTTCAATTTTAACATCTTGTAATATTTGTTTAATTGGTTCCTTATTGATAAGCATTGAAGATTTTTTTCCAGTTTTTCTATTATTAGCAGTTGTGTACTTCCTTTACACGTGTCATTTTTTGTTCCTGTAAGAGCATCTGTAGGAAAAATGCCTAGCAGTGGAAATGTGGAATAACATGATTTACGCTTTCAACATTTTGATAACATGTATCAATTTATACTCCTTCCAGAAAATTATTAAAATGCCTATTTTCTGATATACAAGACAGCATAATATGGTATGTAATTAAACTTCCTGATTTGCTTATCTAATAAATAGCTGTATCTAATTGTCATTCATATGCATTTCTCTTATTACAAGAGAATAAAATAATTTCATGATTTAAGGATCATTTGGCTTTACTTTTCTGTGAAGTGTCTGTTTTTTGCACATTTTTGGAGACTTTTTTCAAAAATTAAGAATTCTTTATATATTAAAGAAGTCAACTAATTGTAAGATAATTGATAAATGAATATTTTTCTTGAATTTTTATACTATTCACTTCGTTTATAGTACTGATTGCAAAAAATTGGAGTTTACCTACTTAATGCACATATTTATTTGCATCTTTTTGAAAACCGTCCTTTACCCACTTTGAGAACTTTCATGGCTTCCCATTTTTCACAGTACATTTTTGATCCATCTAGAATTTACTTCAATATGAACTAGGCAATACAGATCCAAGATTGTTTCTAGATACTTATCTCCACACTGTTTAATGAATAAGGCAGTCTTTTTCTTGTTTACTATAAATGCTATAAATACTATAATGCTATAAATACTATAAATCATTGGTTCTATTCCAATATGTATTTAGGTCTATTAATGTTTCATTAGTATATGACGTGAATTATATATGTATATGTGCATGTACATATATGCATATTCATAGACCAAAATTTCATATTCTTTATATTCTTTTAATCTTTTTTGAGGTATAATTGGCAAATGGGAATTGTATGTATTTGGGGGATATAATTTGATGTTTTGATACATGTATACATTGTGAAATCTCAGCAATCAATTTAATTAGCATTATTCATTACCTCACATATTAATCATTTTTTACTTCCATTTATTAATTGATTAATTAATTTATTAATTTATGTGGCGAGAACACTTAAGGTCTGCTTTCCTACCAAATTTCAAGTATCCAAAATGGTATTATTAATTATAGCAACCATGTTGTATGTTTGATATTTAGACCTGGTAGATCACGTGTAACTAAAACTGTTTTTTGACCAACATTGCCTCATCCTCTCCCCACCCCTGCAAGTCCTGGAAACCACCATTCTACTCCCTTCTACTAGTCTATTTTAGATTCTACATAAAAATGAGATCATGAAGACTACCTTTTTCTGTATCTGGCATCTTTTACTTAGTGTAAGGTCTTCCATGTTCATTCATGTTGTCACAATGGCAGGATTTCCTTTCTTTCTGAGACCAAATAATATTCCATTACATACACATGTGTGCGCACTCACCCGCACACACACACACACACACACACACACACGTATTTTCTTTATCTATTCACCAGTGGGTGGACTCAGTTTAATTCCATATTTTGACTGTTGTGAATACAGCTGCAATGAATACAGGATTGCAGATATCCCTTCAAGACACTGATTTCATTTCCTTCTGATAGCAAACAAACAAACAAACAAAACATTAGAGATAATCAATTTAAAAAGAAGAAAGGTGTATTTTGGCTCACAGTTTTGGTTGATGTTCATTTGGCCTTATTTCTTTGGGTTTATGGCAAGCAAGATACCATGGTGGGAGCATGTGGTAGAATAGCCTATTCACCTCATGACTGGGAAAAATATACAGGAAGAGACTGGGGCCATGCAATCTTCTTCAACAACATGCCCCCAAACCTAGCTATCCTCTTAGGTCCTATCTCAAAAATTTTTTACCACCTCTCAATAGTGCCAGGCTGCAGAGTAGCTTTGAACACATTGGACTCTTGGCAACACTTTAGCTCCAAACTATACCAGATGTTCAATTTTAAATTTTTAAAGGAAAATCCATAATCTTTCCCCATAATGGCTATATCAATTTACTTTCTCACTGACTATATATTGGATCATTTTTCCACATCTTCACCAACACTTGCTATCTTTTGTCATTTTGATGATTGTCACTTGAACACATGTGAGGTAATATACATTGTGGTTTTGATTTGCATTTCTCTGATGATTAGTGATTTTGAGCATTTTTTTTTCCTTATAACTGCTGGCCATCTGTCTTCCTGGAAAACAGCCCTACTCAGGTCCTTTGCCCATTTTTAAATTTGGTTATTTGCTTTTTTGCTATTGAATTTAATGAATACCTTAAATGCTTTGGATATTAAAGCCTTAAGTAATATTTGGCTTTCCAATATTTTCTCCCAGTCTGTGGGTTGCATTTCTACTTTATTGTTGTTGATGAGGATGAGGATGATTATTTTTGCTCAACAGAAGCTTTTTAATTTATTGTAATCACACTCGTCTAATTTTGCTTTTGTTGCCTGTGCTTTTGTGGTCATATCCAAAAAAATCATTGTTAGAATCAATGTTAAGAAATTTTCCCTCTGTTTTTTCTTCTAGGTCTTACATTTATCTCTTTAACCCATTTTGAGTTGATTCTGGTATATAGTGTGAAATTTTATTCTTTTGTATGTGACTATCCAAATACCATTTATTATAGAAACTCTTTTCTA
The DNA here is from genome assembly GCA_020662805.1 of Glaucomys volans. Classification (NCBI taxonomy): domain Eukaryota; kingdom Metazoa; phylum Chordata; class Mammalia; order Rodentia; family Sciuridae; genus Glaucomys; species Glaucomys volans. The sequence continues at coordinate 205,877 of JAJEJO010001085.1, forward strand.
TATTGTGGGTTCCTGGCACCCTTGTCAAAGTTCAGTTAATCATAATTATATGGGTTTTCTTTTGGTTTTATTGTTTTTGTTTTTCTGCTCATTTGCTCTGCATGTCTGTTTTTATGCCAGTACCATACTGTTTTGATTATTATAGCTTTGTAATATATTTTTGGAATCAGGGAGTGCGATGCCTCTAGTTTCATCCTTCTTGATTAAGGTTGATTTTGGTGTTTGTCTTTTATGTTTCAATGTGAATTTTAGGATTTTTTTTTCTATTTCTGTGAAAATGCCACAGAATTTTGATAAAGGATTGTACGTATCCAGAATTTATCCATTTCTTCTAAGTTTTCCAAATTTTCGGGCATATAATTGTTTATAATTGTCTTTTATGATCTTTTTATTTTGGAAACATCTATTGTCTTTTCTTTTGTTTATTTTGCATATCTTCTATTTTTTCTTAGTAATTTAGCTAAGGATTCTTTGGTTGTATTTCTTTTCAAAAAACCAACTCTTTTTTATTGATTGTTTTATTGATTTTGCCTCTTGTTTTTCTAATGTTTGTTTCATTAGTTCTAATTTAATATTTATTATTTCTTTCTGCTAACTTTGTTTAGTTCTTCTTTTTCTAGTTCCTTAAGTGTAATAGCATTAGGTGGTTTGTTTGAGATCTTTAATCTTTTTAATATTCACAGAAAAATCTTAGATTTTCAATACTGTTTCTAAGACTATGTTTCAGAGACTTGAGTTGATTCTTTTTTGCATCATTCTTCAGAGTTCCAACTGTGTCTACCAAAATACTTAATTAAAAATATTTTTGATGTAGAAAAGTTAGAGATATTTAGAAAACAAATGTATTTTGTTAACATGAATATAATTAGATATTTAAAGGTATAATTATTCCTTTGGAGGGGTGTTTTACATTATTCTTTTTTTTTTTGGTAGTGCTGGGGATTGAACCCAGGGCTTTGTGCATGCAAGGCAAGCAGTCTATCAATTGAACTATATCCCCAGCCCTTACATTATTCTTCATTGAATTTTAAACTGAAAATATACATTTTGAATCACTTTTGTTACAATTTGAGTGGCATTAACTTCAAATATCCTCATTTTTTGATAATTTTTAGTACTGATATCATTTAGCTATAGGAGTGATTTGGGATTGTTAGTGTAAATTTATTTTATTCTAGTTTATTTTTCAAGGTGTGAGGGCTTGATCCCAAGGACTGGCATATATGCTGTACCATTGACTTACATCCCTAGCCCACTAATCTAAACTTAAACATAAACTTTACATTATATACAACAAGTATTTTAACCTATTCTACTAATAGCATTGCATTTTTTAAAATTTGAAAATGAGTGAATGGATAGAAGACTGTTAGTTCTGGTTTGCTCCAGGTTTTGAAGTAATTAAATTGGATTTGTTTTCAAGTTTAACCTGTAGGCACTATGCAGTGAAGAGTCTCTAATATTTCAAATGAACAAAGATAAGAAAATTAGTTCTCTATTGAATATCAAATGGCTTTCCGAGCAATGGCATTTGCATTCATCTGCACTTAAAAGTTGTGAGGTGTGTTTCAAAAACAAGCACAATTATTTGCCATTCTCATATCTGCAGAACACTCAGAAGTAAATAACAAAGTAATCATTTTTATAAGATTAAATTTTGAAATGGGAAAATAACAAACTGCTTTCTTAGAAGGAGTTAGGTTTTTAGATGTTGTTCCTATTGGTGGATTGATTTTGACGTTGTAGCATTGGTAAAATTATTTCTAATTTCTTTTTTAGTGAGGTGTCATATGCCAAATTGTTTTCTATTGAATATCTATACGATTTAAATTGTTATTTTAAAAATCATGAACAAAGGGTTGATTTTCCTTTTACTCATTCTCACGAAGCAAAATAATTCTTCACTCTGTATAAACTGAAGTGTCATAATTGTGTGTATGAATCAATGCATATATTCAAATATGTAAATCTGAATATTCTGTAGGGGGAAATATTTCATGTGCAAAACCTATACACTATCTGATTTCTAGTTAAATCTCCTGTGCTGAGAGCAATAGTGCAGGCCAGTAATCCCAGTGACTCAGAAGGCTGAGGCAGGAGAATCTCAAGTTTGAGGAAAGCCTGAGAACTTAGCCAGACTTTATCTCTAAATAAATAAATAAATAAATAAATAAATAAATAAATAAGGCTGAGGATGTAGCTCAGTGGCAGAGCACCCCTGGGTTCAAACCCTAGTCCAACGAAAACAAAACCTCCTGAGAGTGCACAAATCACAAGAGACCTTTCATGAGAGAGTTATCAAGGTGAAAACATTTGAGAAACTCCGATTTAAATATACCCATTGAAAAAATAAATTAATCTGGGTCCTGTCCTAAGATTACATTAAATTCATTGACTAGGAGTTAAAGAGAATTAAATTCACAAAGAAAACCAGAATGTGAGGAAAGATGACTTGTTCATTAATGTTCCAATTGTTATTCTGATCAATTTTTGCTTTGAACTTTTATCTTAGTCAGACTGGGAGACAAGCATTAGCTTTGGAGGAATATAAGCAACTGGAACTGCCTGAAAAATACAATAAGGCTTCTTAGTGAGATAGACTGCTTCTCATCTTTGTTGAGTGCTATAGTTTGAATGTGGTTTGTCTCCCAAAGGTTCACATGCTGGAAGATTGATTCCCCATGTGGTGATGCTGAGGTGGTGGAAACTTTAAGTGGTGGATCCTAGAGGAAAGTAATTAAGTAATGGTGCCTCTACCTCGTTAATGGATTAATGCTATCTCCTGAGAGCAGGCTGTTAAAAGCAAGGCCATATGCTTGACCCTTTTGCAGGCATCTGGTTCCTTGTCTATTTGTCTGCCATGTTGTGACATTGCTCAGCAGCCTTTCCCAGGATGCTGGTGCCATGTTGTTTGGACCTCCTAGCCACCAGAGTGAGCAAAATAAATCAGAAGAATAGAAAACATAAAATTTTAAAAACAATAAGATTCAACATTGTAAAAAGCTAAAAAGTTGGCTGGGGTGGTTTTCTATTTAGTGTAATTTAGACTTAGCTTGAATTCTGAGTTCACTATTTTCCAGCTATATAATTGTTAACTAATTTCATATCCCTTTTTCAATTTAAGTTTCTTTATCTGAAAAATGGAGAAATAAAAATGAGGAAGTAGAATTTTTGTAGGACTTTTGTATTTAATGAGATCAAGCATATGAAAGATTTAGCACATTGCCCTGTAAATGCTTAGTACTCACTAGCTATTAACGATATAATAGCTAACATTGTGGAATCCTAACCTCCATACATGACAGATGCACCCTATGATAGGCCATATGACATACCTAAAGCTCAAGAGCTAGGAGCTATTTCCAGGGGAAAAAAGCTCATTTGGTAGACTTTCTATGGAATTCTATAAAAAGATATGGATAACAATATTTTTTTCATTCTTTCCAGAGAAGTGACAAATGCATTTAACATACGAAAATAATGATTGCTATTTTGACTTTCTCTTATAGAGACTAGACAAGAGGCAACATCTGTGCTGGAGAATCTGTACTTCTATATCCATTCAATTTAATAAGTAGCTATTGTTAAGTTACATCACTGTGTAGGGGTTCAGCTGGTATAACAAGACGCTGAAGTGTTTTTAATGTATGAGCCTAGTATTCCTCTGTGACTAAATACATTGTTTACTAATGACATTAAGTGTAGGGTACCTCATTTAAAAAATTGGTCTATTGTATAAAATGAGCCTGATTTAAAATAAGACCATGTATTTTATTTAATCCGAAAATTAATGTTCCCGAAGCAAAAGCAAGCCCATTTTAATGGTTACCATGCAATTCTAATAAAAATATCTGGCAAAAATGATCAGCAATTACTTACTGTTAAGCCTATTTTATTTATACTGAATGGAGAGAGAGTTTTAAAATTTTTAATTTAAGGAATATATAATAGTGGAACTCAGAATCACAATGTTCACAGAGAGTAATGGTTTATTAACTACAATTCATATACCCTGTGACTAGGTATGAATTCTTTTTGAGCTTTAACATAAAAAGCAACAAACAGCACTAGTTTGCCTAAAATGAAACTGACTTCTGTTATAAGTAGCTGCTGTAAAATTTTTTTTTCAAATTAGACAAAAAGAAGTAGGAATAATCTAGCAAATGGTTTCAAAATGAAAAAAAAAAAAAAAACCAATCCATACTTAGAACGTTAATTTTCAGTCTTACCTCAGACATCAAGTTTTCTGATTATATGTACTTTAAAAAGCATATTCATAGAAATGAATCAAAGAGGAGGGTGAAATCAGTTATTTAAGTTTGCAAGCTTAACTAATAGCAACCAGAAAGAACACTCTTTGTAGTGGGTCTGAAAATGGCCTCATCTGAAAGACAATGTGTTGGGCACGTATACCTAGTAGGTTCTACTCAGCAATCTCTTGAGACTGACTGTTAACATAATGAAATATTGTACTGTTCCTTGTAGGCAAAATTTTTCTTTACCTCCTTAAATCAATACCCTAATGATATTTTGACTAACTCTGCCTGCATCTAAATCTGCAGTTGGCTTTGCTGAAAATTGTAGATGGACTGCTGATGCTAGTCACCTTCTCCTTTTCTTTCCTTCACATACTCAAACAGATCTTTTAGAATTCGTCTCTAGAGTTCATATGATAAACACTAATATCCACAAAGGCATACCTGTTTTGCTCAGGTGTCAGGGACAGTGTCCATCTTTCTACAATGCTGGTGATTGGTTTAACGTCTTCAGGCTCTTTAATAAGGACATGTTGAAATCTAATGTGATTATACTTGTGTTAGCCTGGTAATCTCTCTCAGGTGGGTAGCTCAATTTAATTTAACAATAAGCTGTTATGTGTGTAGGAGAAGAGCTTTTGGGGCAGAATCTTGATTATTTTTAAAAGGTTCAATGTGATATATACTTATGATAATAAATATTTATATGAACCTACACTTTAAATTGTTTCTGAATCTGAATCTCTGAAGAGTTCATAAATTTTAGACCATCAACAGCTATTCAGGAGTCTCCAATTCATCTCTTTTTTTTTTTTTTAAAGCTAGGGTGGAACCCAGGCATTGTGCATCCTAGGGAAGTGCTCTACCCTTGACCTACATCCTGAACCCCAAGGATTTCTAAATTTTAAATTCTAGGTCCCTAATGATATAGAATTTTCAGATTACTTTTATAATTTTTATATAAAAATTTCAAACACACAAAATAGAAAAAAAAATACCCATATGCCCATCACCCTTTCAATAGTTACCAAGACTTCACCAAGATTTCTTCATAACTTTACTCTGTAGAACTATTTCATATAAGCTTTTTTGTGTGTGTGTGAAGAATAACAAACTATAGAAAAGGCACACAAACCATAAGAACATACCCCTATAGCATCCACACTAAGAAGCACAACATTAGCAGAAAGTTCTTTTCTGGTGTCACCTTCCTGTCCCCATTCCTCTTCAAGGATACCTAGTCTTATGACCGCTATAACCATAGATTTTCCTTGTTGGGTTTTTTTTTTTTTTTTGTAAATGAAATCCTGTATAGCATGGACTTTTGTGCTTGTCTGTCCTTGCTCAGCATTGTGTCTTTGATCCATCCACATTGCAGCACTTAGTTGTAGTTTGTTCATTTGTTGATGAATGGTATTCAAGGTATGAATAGGCTACTATGTATTCATTTTAAATCATTGAGCATTTGGGCTATTTTCACTCTTCAGAATGGAATGAATCTACATTGTGCACAACCATAGAAACCAAAGTTGTACCCCATTTGTGTACAATGAGTCAAAGTGCAGTCTGTAAAAATAAATAAATAAATAAATAAATAATATAAAAAAAGAATTAGAAGCAGTGCTGCCATTAGGATTCTTGTGTATGTCTTTTGATGACCTTGTTTATGCATTTCGGTTGTAAATACATTTGCTAACATATCTTAAGGCAAGTTCAGACATTGTCATTTCACCCTTACTTCAATCTACTTTTCGATGCTTGTCCAAAAAGAGTGACATTTTCTCACATAACTGTGATTTGTTTGTTACCATCTAATGATGTGTCCTTTATTAATTAAGATGCATTATAAGGTGGGAAAATCCTCTTCCTTCAGAATGACTTTTGAAGACAATGAGCTGAAAATATCAAAGTTGAAGTACACTTAAGTTGACAGTAATTTTATTTACCTTTGATGGACAGATTAGTCACATAATCAACAAATATTTATTAAGCTCCTCTTTGGTAGACCAACTAACTCATCTATTTGATACTATTCTTTCTCATTCACACTTTTACTGCCTGACTAGAATTTAAGGAAAAAAAAATTCTCTTGATAAATTCCTAGTTATGAAATTACTTTTATTAGGTACCCTAGAATAATAATTTGACCAATAAAAAAAGTGGACTGGTGAACATACTTTAATACATACTGACTTAAATGACATTTTTCCATGTGCAGTGAATGTTATCTCTATATGATTCCCAGAAAATATTTATATAACAAATCAATAATAATATAATTATACATACTATCATTATTGTATACAACATATTATCATATTAAATATATAAGTATATTAATATTTCACAGTAATAATAATTGCATATTAATTTTAAATAAATAATAATGGAAAAATTCAAGGTGATATCTTAACAGATCCTACATTTGGGTTTGTTATTTAATGAACACAGAATCAATTAACAGAGATGATCTTTTTTCACTTGGGTTATGTGATGAATCCAGTAATTTGGAATACCTGTGCTCATAAACTCTTGGTTCAGTGTTCTGATATTGTACCAATCCAATTTAATGGAAAATTAATGGGTTTTTTGCTCTGATTTTCCTAATAATTTTATCACTGTAAGTGCTACAAGTTGTCTCAGACCTTGCCTTAAGTTCTGATTTTTTCCTATGCATCAATTGTGTGATTCTGAGCAACTTCTCTGAAATCCAATTTCCTTTTTTAAAGTCTGTGGTGACAATTTCTGTTATTTTCTGTATGTTTATTTTAATATAGTAGGTTATGAACACTTTTTTCTGTAGAAAAATAAGTACAAGAGTAAGTACTAGACTTTTTGTATCAATGATACTTCAAAAGCTATAAGTTGTAAGATCAAAAGAATTACATAAATATCATAGAAATTAGAAAAACCTTGTTTAAAAAATCATTTTGTGCCGGGTGTGGTGGCACATGACTATAATCCCAGTATTCGGGAGGCTTAGGCAGGAAGATCATAAGTTCAAAGCCAGTCTCAGCAACTTAGCAAGGGCCTAAGCAACTCAATGTGACCCAGTCTCAAAATAAAAAATAATAAAGGGTTGGGAATGTGTCTCCTGAGTTCAAGCTCCAGTAATCATCCCCCACCCCCCAAAATCTTTTTGTGATGCTATGACTCAAACTCATGGTCTGGAGCATAGTGGGCAAGTGCTCCATCACTGAGCTACACTCCCAGCCTCAAAAACTTTCTGCTTTTTTTTCTTTTTCTTATGAGACAGGGTCACACTGTATTGCCCACTCTGGTCTCCAACCTGTAGACCCAAATGATTCTTCTGCCTGAGCCTCCCAAGAAGCTGGGACTACAGGCACATGCAACTGCACCCAGGTTCTAGTTTGTTTTGAATTTTTTTCTTTGACATTTGGTCACTCAAAACAACTAAAGGCCATTCTCCAGATTCCCTGGCGGAGAGTCTCCATTTTGACCTCGCTGAGCCCCCGGACCTAAGCCCACCCCTTTCCGCTGGGACACAGCGCTGCGGCTTCAGCGCTGCGGCTTCAGCGCTGCAGCTTCAGCTGAGATTTACCCGGGAGCGGAGCTGTTTGCCGGCCCCAGCGGGGAATTTGGGCCCAGTCGGCGACATTCTACAGCTTCCCTGGCAGAGAGACTTCATTTTGACCTCTGAGCCCTCGGACCTAAGCCCACCCCTTTCCCTGGGGACACAGCGCTGCGGCTTCAGGTGAGATTTACCCGGGAGCAGAGCTGCTTGCCGGCCCCAGCGAGAATTTGGGCCTGGTCGGCGCCATTCTCCAGCTTCCCTGGTGGAGAGACTCCATTTTGACCTCGCTGAGCCCCCGGACCTAAGCCCACCCTTATCCCCGGGGACACGGTGCTGCGGCTCTAGGGACACGGCGCTGTGGCTCCAGGGACACAGTGCGGCATCTCCTGGTTGCCTCTGCCCAGAAACATTGATCATTCCCAACCTGGAGGTGGTGAGATAGCGGCTATCTTGGTTCACCACTTGATCAAGCACCTCTCAAACATCTGGTGAGTTGCTGGAAATCTGCAGGGACGCTCTGGGTCTTTACAGGAAAGTTGCAATCCCTCTGATTTGCACTACTAGAGGGGAGGATATAGGAGCAACATGGGAAGACACGGGAAGAAATGTCCCAAACAAACCTGGATGGTGCATCAGGAGATCCTAAGGACAGCACGGTAGAGGGAATGACAGAAATGGAGTTCAGAATGTTCATAATTAAAATGATCCGAGAAGAGAATGAGGTGACAAGAAAGCAGATTCAGGCTATGAATAATCAACTATTAGAGCAATTTCAGGAAGCAAAAAATCATTTCAATAAAGAGATAGAAGTTCTGAGAAAAAAGCAAACAGAAATCCTTGAAGAAAACAAGGAAATGAAGGAAACAATCAACCAAGTTAAAAACTCAATAGAAAGCATAATTAATAGAATAGATCACTTGGAAGACAGAACCTCAGACAATGAAGACAAAATATTTAATCTTGAAAACAAAGTCGAACAAACAGAGAAGATGGTTAGGAATCATGAACGAACCCTCCAAGAAATATGGGACATCATGAAAAGACCAAATTTAAGAGTTATTGGGATTGAGGAAGGCACAGAGATACAAACCAAGGGTATGAACAATCTGTTCAATGAAATAATATCAGAAAATTTCCCAAATATGATGAATGAGATGGAAACTCAATTACAAGAGGCCTACAGGACACCAAACGCACAGAATTTCAACAGATCCACACCAAGGCACATTATAATGAAAATACCTAACATACAAAACAAAGATAGAATTTTAAAGGCTGCAAGAGAAAAGCAGCAGATTACCTACGGGGGAAACCAATACGGATATCAGCAGATTTCTCAGCCCAGACCCTAAAAGCAAGAAGGGCGTGGAACAACATATTTCAAGCTCTGAAAGAAAATGGATGCCAACCAAGAATCTTATATCCAGCAAAACTTACCTTCAGATATGATGATGAAATAAAATCCTTCCATGATAAACAAAAGCTTAAAGAATTCACAAAGAGAAAGCCTGCCCTACAGAACATTCTCAACAAAATATTCGAAGAGGAAGAAATGAAAAATAACAACCTCGGTCACCATGGGGAGGAACTACCCTAAAGAAAGAGTCAATCAAAGGAGAAACAAAGTTAAGCTAAAAACCCTAAAAAAGCTAAAATGACAGGAAATACAAGTCATATCTCAATAATAACCCTGAATGTAAATGGCCTAAACTCATCAATCAAAAGACATAGACTGGCAGACTGGATTAAAAAGAAAGACCCAACGATATGCTGCCTTCAAGAGACTCATCTCATAGAAAAACATGCCCACAGACTAAAGGTGAAAGGTTGGGAAAAAGCATACCATGCACACGGACTGAGCAAAAAAGCTGGGGTTTCCATTCTCATTTCAGACAAAGCAGAATTCAAACCAACGATAGTCAGAAGGGATAAAGAAGGACATTTCATATTGCTTAAAGGTAGCATAAATCAACAGGACATAACAATCATAAATATTTATGCACCAAACAATGGCGCATCCATGTATGTCAATCAGATCCTTCTCAATTTCAGGAATCAAATAGACCAAAACACAATAATACTCGGAGACTTTAACACTCCTCTCTCACCGTTGGACAGATCTTCCAAACAAAAATTGAATAAAGAAACTATAGGACT
>JAJEJO010001085.1:220824-275891 GCA_020662805.1 Glaucomys volans
TTTTATCAAGAACACAGGCAACAACAGGTGTTGGCGAGGATGTGGGGAAAAGGGTACACTCTTACATTGCTGGTGGGAGTGCAAATTGGTACAGCCACTCTGGAAAGCAGTGTGGAGATTCCTTAGAAAACTTGGAATGGATCCACCATTTGACCCTGCTATCCCACTCCTTGGCTTATACCCAAAGGACTTAAAATCAGATTGCCTCAGTGATGCAGCCACATCAATGTTCATAGCTGCTCAATTCACAATAGCTAGATTATGGAATCAACCTAGATGCCCTTCAGTAGATGAATGGATAAAGAAATTGTGGTATATATACACAATGGAATATTACTCAGCTATAAGGAAGAATAAAATTATGACATTTGTAGGTAAATGGATGATGTTGGAAACTGTTATGCTAAGTGAGATCAGCCAATCACATAAATCCAAAAGCCGAATGGTCTCTCTGATAAATGAATGATGATGCACAATGTGGGGGGGAAAGATGGCAAGAATGGAGGAAAGATAGCTAGCATAGAGGGAGGGGAGGGGTGGGGGCGGGTGGGGGGTAAAATTAATAACAGGGTGTGTGACAGATACCATTGCCCTGTGTAAATGCATGAACGCACAGATGGTGTGACTCTACTTTGTGTACAACCAGTGAAACAATAGCTGTACTCCATTTGTGTTCAATAAAAAAAAAGAATCTTAGAAACCAACATTGAAAAAAAAAAAAATAAAAACAACTAAAGCAATAGCAACAGTTATGATTTACTGAGCCTCACTGTATACCAAGTACTGTGTTCAGTATTTCACCTAAAATATTTATAAATATCAATGGGGTAAGAAGCTTAATCCAAATAAAGATTAATGAGAATTTATGCTTATATTACAAATGAATAGAGAGAAGATCAGAGAAATTAAACAAATTTTTGATTATCACACAGCTGGGAATTAGTAGAGGTAAGATTTATCTTTCTTTGCTTCAGGTTTTCATACAAAGTGAACTTATTTTACATTTCCTATAGATTGTGTACAAGTACAATTATGAGTTTATATAGTTATGGTAACTTTTAGTGAATTTTTAAAGACATATCAGTACATCCTGCTGTATTACCAACTTCATGTGGTATAAGTTTGTAAAAATTTAATATTTTTGCCACTAGTATTTGTAAAAAGAGACCTAAGGAATTTTGAAAATTTTTATATTAAATAAAAACTTTTAAATACTTTTAGGATGCTATCTTTACAAATTAAAGGCTTTAAAGTATAGGTTCCAAAATTTAAAAAGCGAATTAAATGTTATCTGAATTTACTCATCTGTTGTGGTGTGTTGGGGTGTGAGACGCACAGAAGACACTAAGTACCTTGACTCACTGTTAGATCACATTTATATGGCACTAACAATGTATAGGATCAGAATATTCAATTTAAAGAAAGAAACCATTAAAGATTGTGTTGTAAAATGTTTTGTTCTGTTATGAGGGGTCATAGAATTTGGCTATTCTGAAACTGCACTGCTACTTATCTACTGCCTTATCTACTTATCTACCTGATACCAAAGTATATTTTATTCTTCTCACCTTCTTAGATGCCTTCAATGTGAAGAATGAAGCAAACATTTTGGAAGGAACAATTTATAAAGCTTGGAAATATTTATATAGTTACAGCTCTAGTCTCTTTTCTGATGAAAGATTGAGGTGGCTAGTCAACTGAAAGTCAGTGACTTCCCAATGTGTTAAATAATATATTACTATTATAGACTTAATAAATGATTACTGTGGAGATTCCATATTATTCCTCAGGGGAATCAAATGTTTTTTAGCTCTGCTTGTCTGCTTCCTTGCCACAGTCAGTGTTCATAAAGGTCCCTAGGAGGTCGGAGTGTGTGTGGTGCGTGATGAAAAGGGTGTGTGCTTGTGTGTGTGTGTGTGTGTGTGTGTGTGTGTGTATTTCTGCTTCAGGGAAGATAAGGGGTAGGATGGAGTGGAGCTGAGTGTTATACTGGAAACGTGGGGAGAGGAAAACAGAATATATCAAAAGGAGTAATTTTTAAGTTAGTGTTGCCAGTGTCCAATGCTACTTCTCAGGTAACACTCTCCCCGCCAAGAGCTTTAAAAGAGAAGCTGGGAGAGCTTTGGCCAGTATTTTGTGCAGGGGATTTTGATACTTGGACTTAATATTAAGGGCACTTATGGAACATTCTAAGAGTCCATGATTCTAAGTAAAAGGAAACTGGTAGAGGTCCTTGGATGTAATTATGAATTAGATCACATTCAAAGGGACGTGATCTGCTTGCATGGCTTTATGAGCTGTTTGAAATGCATGATAGTTAAAATGCTTTGTCTTATAAGATGAAAGTTTGATTCACTCTCCATTCTCTGTTATCAACAGTAATTCAGTTAAAATTTTGTTCCCAGTCGTCTTCTCTCAGCAACTTTGTCCTTGGTATGCTTGCTTTCCAATACTATACCCTATATAAATCATGCAAACTGCAAGCGTCTCATTTGGCACAAAAAATGCAGGTCCCCCCCTCACCCCAACATAAACAGCAGTTTGGAAAACTGGATCCAGAGAACAAGCCGTTCACTTAGCATTGCAGTTACTTTGTTCTATTTCTCTGCCATGTGCTCTAATTTCATTACTGCAAACAAATGAAAGGCATAGGGATAGGAAGTGGGGTACAGGTCACATCCTGAATTGGCTTTCAATTGTGATTAGCTCTGATTCCATTTGTACTTTCAAAATGGCTATTCTGAAATTAAATTTGCTTGGCATATCTAGGCTATCATTTCCTTGTGTTTTACGATGCTTATCTTCCTTCTGTGCAATAGCGCGATCAGGCCTAGCTGGTCATTCTGTCATTTTAGTGGGAAGCTCATCCTCACTGAGATTGTATTATGTTTAGAAATTTACTTTCTCTTTAACCCTGGGAGGAATGTTAGCCATTAACTTTAGTTTTTCCTCAGTTGTCATCTTTGTATGACCTACATCAGCATCAGCATCATTTGGTAATTGTTAAAATGAACATTCCTCCCCAAACTTATAGAATCAAAATTTCAGTGATCTGCATTTTAAACACATTTCCCAGGTGATTCTTATTTCATTCAACACTTAATAAAACAATCCTCTAATTCTGTATTATCTCAAAGAATTTCACTAGCTTCTCAAAGAAATATCCACTGTTTTTACACTAACTTGGCTCCTGGCTTCATCCCAAATCTTTCTTTTTGTGTTGGCAACCCCCCCCTTGTTGCTTGATGACCATTTTCCCCTGATAATTGGATCTAGAATCTAATATTTCAAAAGAATACTTTGTTAAAATTTACACCTTAATGTGGCTATACTATGGTGTCCAGTTGTTTGGTGGAATATTAGTCTAGATATGGCTGTGAAGGTATTTTGTACACGTGATCGGCATTACCATCTCTTGACTTTACATAAAGGCATTGCCCTGGATTATGTGAGAGGGCCTCCTTTAGTCAAGTACTTTAAGAGCAAAATCTAAGGCTTCCCAGAGAAGAAGGAATTCTGCCTCAAAACTGTGATGTAAAAATCATACTTGAGTTTCCAGCCTGCCAACCTGTCCTATAGGTTTCAAATTTCAAAAGCTCCAGCCCCTTATATGGGGGTAAGGACATTCCTTAAACTCCACCCCCACTCTCTTTTTCTCTCTGCTTATATATACTTTTTCCCTTTCTCTCCCCCTCCCTCTTTTCCTCCCTCTTTTCATATTCTATTCATTCTGTTTCCCTGGAGAACTCTGACAGGTATAAATACCTTCAGATGCCTCGAAGACTCCCATTTTCAGGGTTCATATTCTCAGTACTTTTTATGCATCTCTCCCACAACAGGTTTATATAGTCATGGAGCAGACATCTGCCTTGAATCTTCATTACTGGCTGCTTCACCTCAGCCCACCTTCAATAGAAAGCCTTATATTGTACAGTGACTTCTACCTTCCTGTTCCAGCTCTTTTTATTCTGTTTGCTTCTGTTTCCCGTTTCTGATCTCCACTGAAGAGGTTGCAAATACCAGAGCTGTGCAGGAAGGATGCAACATTATTCACATGCTTCAACCCTTGCAATGAAGGTAGTTTCTCAAGGATCTACCTTGTTTTAAGGTAGGCATGTCATTTCAGATCCTTCCTGACCAGTCCACTTTCCTCTTGTCTTTTCCTGCTTTCCCAAGCAGATTGCATGCTTTAAGTTCTATAGCTTAGTTTTCACTACAAATATGTGATCGAATAATATTTTTTTAGTTGCCAATGGATTTTATCTATCTATCTATCTATCTATCTATCTATCTATCTATCTATCTATCTATCTATATGTGGTGCTGAGGATTGAACCCAGTGCCTCACACATGCTTGACAAGCACTGTACCACTGAGCTACAATCCCAGTCTCAAATAATATTTTTGTTATTTTATTTTATATCAAATTTTTGCTTCAAGCTTTAAAAAATATGCATGGTGAGGTGAAAAAAGATGTTCCCATTTTAACAATTGAACTCAGAAGTACTTTTATGGTAAGAAACATTTTTGGTAGAAAGGTCATTTGGGATAAATGTTACTTGATGTCAGAGTGAGATAGGAATTTAGGGATACAAAGAAAGCACTGAATCAAAAGGAATCCAGCCCGCAAACTGCTAGAATGATATTTTAATTAGTTTTCATCACTATGACCAAAATACCTGACAAAAACAACTTAAAGGAGAAAAAGTTTATTTGGGGCTATATTTTCAGAAGTCTCAGTCCATAGATGGTTGACTCCATTGCTCTGGCTCTAAGACAATGCAGTATATCATTGATTGGCAGGGAGGGCCCAAAGGAGGGAGCTGCCCAGCTCATGACTGAGTCGGGAAGCAGAGAGAGAGAGAGGAGAGATGGGGCCACATGGAATATGCGCTTTTGCAAGGTGCACCCCAATGACTCTCCTCCTCCAGCCATGTCCCACTTGTATTCAGATACAAGTCATTCCATTCAAACTGATTAGATTATGGCTGTCACAGATCCAATCATTTCACCTCTGAATATTTCTGCATCAATAGGAGCCTTTGGGGTGCACCTCATATCTAAACCATACAAATACAAAACAAACAACTCCTGAACAACCCAGTCTGTGACCCTGTGCCTATGTCCTTGCCCACAGCTTGAAAATTGTCTGTAAAAGCAACAAAACTACAAGATAACCACAAGGCATCTGGAGGAACCATCCTTTAGGGTGCATACACTTTTAAGACTTTGGTGACTGAGAAATGACCCTTGCCTCACTGAAATAGTAAGATGCATACCCTTGGGTGGAGATTTAAGATGCTTAACTAACATACAATGAAGGAAGTATCATAATTAGAACTTTTGAAGGAAATGTTCAAGCACAAGACAAACTGGTTCAAAACTGCATAACCCTACCCTGACTCTACCTCTCATCCAGCCCTCTACCTACTGTTCATCTGAGATAAAAGTTAAACCACTGACCAGGAAGGGACAACTCACTTTCTCTCAGATCTCCCACACTCCCATTCTTGAATGTGTAATGTCCCTCTATAAACAATCTCTTGCTCTGCTACTCATAACTGATGTATCCTTAAATTCTTTTCTGTGACATGGTCAAGAACTGGAAGGTTTGAGTAGAGGTCATCTCTGCTCTTTGCAACCTCTTTAGACCCCCTACAGTGACTAAGGGTGTGGCAGTTGCCAGAGTCTTATATCACAGTTGGAGGCATATGGTATAGTGGTTCAAAAGGACACTCTGGAATAGAACTGTGTTGGTTCAACTATCAGCCATGCCATTCGCTATGCTAACATGGAAAAATTATTATTCAGTGTCATCTGTAAAAAGGAAAATAATGTTAGTAGTTATTATAGGATTTTTGTGGGGAGCAAGTGTCATAATACACGTAAAACACTAAGCATAGGATCTGAAATATGAAATGCTAAAAAAAATAAGCTATTATTATTTTCACCATCAGAAGATAGAAAGGTGTTCTGCACTAAGACAGAGAAAGAGAAAAGAGGGCAGGGGCTTCTGGAGAGTTGGGGAAAACCTGGGACTATATTATAGTAGTAGAAAGGCATTTAAAAATAGCACAATGTTCCATTAGTAGTTGTTTGGATATGTTAGCCTGTTTCCCCTGTCCCCCTCTAATGCCAGTAAAGTCTACCGGACTCATAAATGCATAATGTTGTGTATGTGTACATTGGAGAGAGGGTTAAGTTTCATATCTAGGTTCAAGCTACATGTAGACATTGCATAACCATGGCAGCAAGAAACAAGGTGGCAAAAGAGGTTCTAGAAAGCATGAATCCCTCTGGATTTTGTTGTGATATTTGGAAAAGTTTCATATTTTGGAACTTAGATCAACTTTAAATTTGTTCCATTCACAAGGTAGGAAACTCCAGCTGATATCCTAGTTAAATAAGTAATTTCTTTCTTTTTATTATAAGAATAAATATGCTCATTGTAGTCATTCATGTTGCTCATTTTTTGATGGTATCATACATTAGCAAAGGCTATTGCTATTAGTTACCACTACTATAAGTCACTAGAAAGTAATTTTAATCTTTATTTGAATTTATAGATAAAAAATGAGAATCGAATTTATGTTTCCAAACTATACTTTCCAAAATAGCCTTGTAATCTCTCTGAGGTTATTTTACTGAGGAACCTCTCCAAACTCTCCTGACACCCAGATATTTCAATCCTTTTGTCCCTCTCCCAGGTCTTTGTTATGTAAATAGACATGACTGAGGACTCCCTCTATCATCCCTTTCTTCACTTGCTCCTTCGTCTACTTTTGCATCATTAAAGGATAGCTCCAGCAAAGAAGGAATTCACATCAGAATAGGAAGGGAAGCCAGCAAGGTGGCACATGCCTGTAATTCCAGTGGCTCAGGAGGCTAAGGTGGGACGATCACGAGTTCAAAGTTAGTCTCAGCAATTTAGTGAGACCCTGTCTCAAAATAAAAAAATAAATAGAGAAAAGTGGGCTAGGGATGTGGCTCAGTGGTTGAGTGCTGCTCAGTTTAATACCTGCTACAAAAAAAAAAAAAAAAAAAAAATCCAAGGGGCCATGACAAAATTATCTTTAGTAGAGATAGAAAAGGAAAATAGTATGCTCCTACATTATAAAACCTTTTTCTTTGTCATAACCACAAAATCTAAAAGCAAAAAGATCACCTAGAATCTATCTATTTTCTTTAAGCTTCTTAAGGGCCTGATCATCATGAATTAACATGGGGTAATGTTCAATTAGTGTTTGATATTATATTAATATTGAATATATAACATAGACCATATTTTAAGCAGGATACCAAAAAAATGGGGTCATTAACATGCGGAGATATCACAAGAAGGGCAATTATAGACCTATCTTTCCACCAAACATGTCTCACATGAGATCTTGCTAGTTTCATAAAATGACCCTCTACTCCTGTTTTCTGGAATGCTTGGGTATTATGGGAATAGTTTATTCTTTGAATGTTTGGAAATCTTCATAAGCGATGTCATTTGGGCATAGAGTTTTCCATGTGGCAAGATCTTTTTATTTCTGATTAAATTTCTTCAACAGTGTAGGACTACCTAGGTAATTCTATTTTTACCTTAAAATTTTTAAAATGAATTATACTTTTCTAGAATTTTTTAACTTTCATCCAAATTTTCAAATATTTTTGGCATGAAGTTGCTGATAAAATATTCATATTTTTGGTCCCTGCATTGTCTCTAATCATTTCCTCCTTGACACTAACAATTTCTACTAACTTACTGCCCCTATCTATGCAACTCCCCTTTCATGCCACTTTCAGCAAAATGTCCACTGCCTTTTACCCTGAGAATGCAATAGTATATTAAGGATGAACACAAATTCTTTGGTATTTCTGCTATAGAGTACGGGGTCTAGTTTCCCTTGTCTTGAATCTGGAATGGACATTGACTGTATTGATAAAGAGTATATGGCAGAAGGAACTCCTGACATTTTTCTGGACATTGTTTCAAGAGGAATGACAGCTTCCACCTTTATCTCTTGGAACACTGCGACACCATGGGAAAAAAACCTGACTCCTTGGCAGAAGACATCACATGGAGAAGTTCTTAGGTTGTAGGAGATGAGGAGGGATCCTGTAGAGCCCAGTCTTCCAGCCATACCTATAAGGTACAAGGGAAAGAAGTGAAGCCAACCTTAACTTTCCACCAGCCCCAGATTCTCTGAATTACCCTGAGTAAGTCTTATTGATGCCACATGGAAGAGCAGAGATAGCCAAAACTTGCCTGAATTTCTGACCCACTAAGTTGTGAAATATGGCATTATTGATTTAGGCACTAAGTTTTAAGATAGTTTGTTTCATAGTAATAGATTACTGAACAAATGACATCTTGCTTTATGTGCTATAATTCTGCCCTCATTGTTATTCTGTGTGCTCTTGATAATGTGCTATACCTATGGGAAAAATTTTTATGGACTCTCCTAGATATTTAGTGGGATTCTAGTTTGAGTATTAGCAATAAAATAGGATTGGCCTCCATGGTAAAATAATTGGGAGATATAAATTAACTAGTTAGGGAATAAATATATTGATTAATATAATTGCCCTAAGTAAAATAATGGAGGTAGAAAACAAATGAGATTTGTTTATGGGTTGTGAAATAATAAGAAATATACATATTGATCTCTGCCACCAGTCACTGGCACAGAGCTCATAAAACCCTTGTAATTTTCTGAGTGATAGGGGTGCTAGGAGCATCTTTTTTCCTAATGAGGCAATTCTTGGTGGGTCCCTAGATAGCTTCAGGATGGGGGTTGGTTGCCAGGGGAGCCAACTCTGTGATTAGAGGATTGAAACTTTATATTCCACTTCCAGCCTCCAGGAAGCAGAGAGAGGTTGAAAGTGGAGTTAATCACCAGTGGCCAGTGAGATAATCAATCATGCCTATGCGACATCTCCATAAAACCTTACATGATAAAGTTTGGAGGACTTCTAGACATCTGAACACATGGGGGTTCTCAGAGGATGGTGCACCTGGAAAAGGCACGGCATCTCCTTGCCCCTTCTGCCATCTGTTCATTGGTATCATTTGTAACATTCTTTATAATAAGCTAACAAATTTGTTTCTCTGAATTCTGTGAGGCACTCCAGCAAATTAATTGACTGTAAGAAGGGAGTCCCAAGAACTCTGACTTACATATAGTTGGTCAGAGGTATAGGTACAACCACCTGGGCTTATGATTGCCATTGGAAGTAGGGGAGGTGGTCTTGAGGAATTGAGTCTACAACCTGTGCAACCATGCAATCCAGGTAGATACAATTGAATTGAATTAGAGAACACTCAGCTATTCCCCTGGAGAATAATTTGTAGAACTGGTATTTGGTAGAGAAAAACTCCTATACATCTGGGGACACAGAAATCTTATGTGTTGTGAGAATATAGTAGAAAAAACTGAGTTTGTTATTTCCTATATTTTCAAAATGGTAATATGCCAGTTTTCTGGAACAGAAAAATTTTGAAATGATGTTTGGAGGGAGAAAGTTAAAATCCTAGATAAAGACCATATTTTAAAAAAAAATTTAGTTGTAGATGATACAATACCTTCATTCAATTTATTTATTTTTATGTGGTGTAGAGGATCAAACCCAATGCCTCACACATGCTAGGCAAGTGCTCCACCACTGAGCCACAAGCCCCCAAAGGCCATACTTTTAATGCAGTATTTCTTTAAGTATTACATAGAATACTAGGTTGTGAAATACAAAAAGTGCTAAAAAATGACTTCCACATGAAATATTTCTGGTAAAATACTAAAATGTTAATAAACGTTTATTAAATCAACACTGTTCTAGTTTAATAGTTTTTCTTACTGAAAATCTTGAACTACTCTTCAGTATGCCAAGAGTTGTAAGTGTCTAGGAGGAATCATGGATGAAAGATTAAGTAGAGTTCCTAAATATTTGGCCACATAACAAATTCTCTTGATTGTTCATTTTAAGGAACTACCTGTGTTCAACAGAATAGATTTTGGGAAGTTTGTTAGGAACAAATCTAATAAAATATGTTTAAGACTTCTATGTTGACAACTTAAGAAACATTACTGAATAAAAATAAAAGTAAAAAAAGACCTGAATTAACAGATGCAAGATGTAATATTGTTAAAATGACATTTCCATATAAATTATCCATAGATTTAATGATATTCCAATCACAATGATTAGACTTTGATGGCAATCTGCAGAATCACTAAATTCTGACTTCAGTAATTGCCAAGGATCATGTATTGGAATGATAATTCCGCATATAACAATTATAAATTGTAAATTAAGCTAAAATCACACACGCATTTAGAGGCATAGAACTAGAATGGAGGAATGATGGATTGTGTAGAGGGAAATGGGGGTGGGAAGGAAAGATAATGGAATGAGACAAACATCATTACCCTATGTATGTGTATGATAACACAAAAGGTGTGACTCTACTTCATGTACAACCAGAGAAATGAAAAGTTGTACTCCATTTGTGTACAATGAATCAAAAAATAAAATAAAAAACAAAAACAATTTAAAAAATAAAAATAAGAAAATAAATAAATGCATGCAGAGCTGGAAAGTAAATTACTAGGGTAAAGGGCATGTCAAGATGATTGAAAATGTACCTCAATGAGCTGTTGCCTTTTCTATTTCACAGTTAGATGTGGTAAAAAGGTGTTAGAAATGAAATTTCTCAAGTCAATATGAATTTATTTCACTATCCTCTTCTTTAATGTTTTTACATCATTATCAATATTATTTTAAAACTTGAAATAGTGCCATCTATGACATACGATTATAAGAATTTATACGTTGACAGATTCAAAGTACTCATGCACTTCGTTGAAGTTTTATATTTCAGATTTCACTGAATATGTGTCTTTCCATAGTTTGCTGAAATATTCATCCTATTATTTACAGATGTTGGCAAATTTCACACACATTTTCCAATATTATCTGAACACAGATATCTTCTAGAGTGACTTGCAGCAATGAGTAATTATGTTAAGATGAAATAAATAAAAATTCAGAATTTGAAAAAAAGAGGCATAGAACTTAATCAAAAGCCGAAATAACAACAGTGAAACCTGAAAAAAAAAACCTGATTCTTGAAAGGAGGGGACTGAACTGTGTGAGATTAACATCTTTATGGAGTTTCTTCCAAGGACTTTACCTAGTCTTCAGTGCTAGGACTTGAGCAAACCCATAGAGCTATTGCCTTGCAGTGTCAGAGTATGAAGTTTGGGATTATCAGGTGGCTTCAGATTGGAAGGGTTAAACCTTAGGAAGAAGTCTCCATAGTGGAGAGCTCCTAATCTAATCTCTCCTCAAATCATTAGTTGGCTCCTGAACTGGGCATACACGAGGAAGACTCTAAATAGCCAGGTGGATATCAAATTGGGAAGGTGAAGAAAATTCACAAAATTTAGCAGAAATTTTAGCTGCTGCCCACCTCAGGGAAGACAGTTTACAGTTTGAGTCCTGCCAATTTAACTTTATCCTAGAAGGAAAGAAACAATAGCAAATCAAACTCACAAACTTACAAAACTCAAGCTTCAGAACTCTCTAAAGGAAAATAACAAAATCCAGAGTCTCTACACTGTGTTATACATAGTGTTCACTGTATAGTACACCCTTTTCTAGCCACACAGAGGACAGGAAAATGTGGTTGACAGTCTTAGAAAAAAAAGTAGCATATAGACACCAAATCTGAGATGGTACAAATGATTTAGTTGAAAGTCAGAGATTACCAGACTGGATATAAGGTAAGGTGTAACAATATACTGTCAACAACAGTTTTTAAACATAGTTGGAAAGGAAACTAAGACAAAACCAAAAAACCAGGAAAAAAAACATATAATACAAACTAAAGTATAAGTAACCTGGTGTAGTTATACTGGTATAAGATAAGAAGATCTCAAAACAGGAATTATCATAGCTAACCATATTTCAGGATAAAGGGTCAATTCTACCAGAAGATATAACTATCATAAATATGTAAACATCTGATAAAAGAGACTCCAAATAAATGAAGCAAAGTTGAAGCAAAGGGAGAAATACACAAATTCATAACCATTGATCAAGATTTTAATATACTACTCTGAGAAACTGTAGAACAATATACAGAAAATTAGTAAAGATCTAGAAGATCTATGTGACACCCTGTGTGCAGTAACTAATATAAATGAATACAGTAGTCACAGCATGTGAATTCAACATAAAGCAATCAATTATATCTCTGCATTTAGCATGAGCCATTTAGAAAAGAGAAGTAAGATATTCTTTTATAAAAGCAGTAGAAAACAATGTTTAGGATCAAATTTAGTAAAATATGTTTAAGATTTTTATGCTGATGACTTAAGAAACATTGCTGAGAAAAACAAAAAGACCTAAATTAATAGATGAAAGTCTTAATATTGTTTAAAATGACATTCCTACACAATTATCCATAGGTGTAGTGCCATCCCAACCAAAATCCCAAGAGCCTTTTTTGAGAAGTTGACAAGTTGATTCTAATATTTATATTAAAATGCCAATGATCTGGGATGGCCAAAACAATTTTGTAAAAGAAAACAATGGTGGAGATTCACAGTATTTGACTTAACAATTTACTTTAAAAAGGTAGAATCAAACCAATACAGTATTAGCATAATAGTAGATATGTAGATCTACAGAATAAAATAGAAAGCCCAAAAGTAAACCCATATACATAACTGTTGATTTTCAGCAAAAATGTGGTGAGGTGTGTTTACTCATTATTCAATCATGTAAAGAACAGGGTCTAGGAAACTTTCTTCAAGTGCCATATGGAAACTATTTTAGGCTTGCAGGGTGTACTGTCTGCTGAAAATTTTCAACTCAGTCTCCATAGCATGAATGCAACTGTAGATAATGAATGAATGAATGATTGTGATTAGATTGTAATAAAACATTGTTTACAAAAAGAGTGGGCTTGCAGGCATAGTTTGCTGGTCCCTGCAGTAGAACATAAGAAAAATGCAGTGGATGGCTGAAATTAAATATAGAAGCAAGTTCTTGTGAGACATGTTAACACAAAGTAAGTGAACTGGAACATGTGTGTGTCATACTT
Organism: Glaucomys volans; assembly: GCA_020662805.1. Lineage (NCBI taxonomy): Eukaryota > Metazoa > Chordata > Mammalia > Rodentia > Sciuridae > Glaucomys > Glaucomys volans. Next base: position 233,918 of record JAJEJO010001085.1, read on the forward strand.
AGGAAAAGAATGGAACCATTGATTGTGTGTAACTTACTGTTGAAAGCTCAAAAGGACTAAATATTTATAACACAACATCTACACAATCCACATAAATATCCCAATATTCATGAGGATATAAGTAGGCTACTCACTGATGACATTCATCCAACTTCAGTGCCCTTATCCAAGGAACACAAGAAAGTTATAGCTGCTCATTATACCAACTGGCAAGCTGTGACTGTGGTCAGTTGTATTTTCCCCAGTGTCTGTCTGCTTGTGTAACTAACTGGGTATTTGGCTGGTTCCACAATCCTTTTATCTTCTGAGTGATTTTTTTGTTTTTGGGTACTGGGGATTGAACCCAGGGGAACTGGATCACTGAGTCACATCCCCAACCCTATTTTGTATTTTATTTTGAGACAGGGTCTTACTGAGTTGCTTAGTGCCTCACTTTTGCTGAGGCTGGCTTTGAACCCTCCATTCTCTTGCCTCAGCCTCCTGAGCTGCTGGGATTACATTGCCTCAGCCTCCTGAGTCACTGGGATTACAGGAGTGTGCCACTGTGCTCGGCTCTGAGTGCTCTTTTTAAACCTTAGCCATGCCATCAGCAGAGAAGTCTGAAGTGGCTGAGACCTGGGATCTAGAATGTATAGATACCGTCAAACCAAGATTCAGGTGTGGTCCTTCGGTTCTGCTTGAATCTATATCCTTGGTATGATAACACATTCATCTCTTTCCTCTTGCATCTCTCTGTTTTATGCTGATTCTTTAGACTGTATATTGCAAGCATCTTTAGTTAACTTGATCTGTGGACATTTCTTTTTTTCTGACTTGGAAGGTGGGTGAGCTGATGATGTATCTGGAGGCTGTCAGGGGAAAGGAAAAGTCTTTTCAACAAATGATGCCAGAATGACAGGATAACCCCCAAGTTTATCCTGCACCCCAAATTAATGTCAGATGGATGAAAGACATAAGTGTAAAAGATAAAATTTCTAGAAAAGAATGTAGGAGAATGTCTTTGTGGATTTTGTTTGTTCATTTTATGGTACCAGGGTTTGAACTCAGGGCCTTCCAGCTGATAGGCAGGTACTCTACCACTGTGCTACATTCCCAGGCTAGGAAGGCAAAGATTCTTAAAGAGAACAAAAAATCACTAAGCATAGATGAAAAGAAGGGATATTTGGATTTCATCAAAATTAAAAGTTTTGGCTGTTAAAAGACAATACAGCTAGAGTCATTGATTCACTTAGCAGATGCCTAAGTATGATTTTCAAGCAAAGTTGAAGCAATTAATGTAGAAGAGGCAAAACGTCTTCACCAGGAAGCTGTGAAACAGTCTGCAACTGACCCCTAGACTGGCTTTGTAGAGGTATCTATTCTTACTACAGGAATGAATGCCACCCCTTTTATACAGAAAGAAGAATTAGCTAAGCATTGAAAAAACTTATTTTGCCTAAGGGGAAAACCCCAGCTCTAAAATAGCAGCAACTTTCTGAAGATGTTTGGGGACAATCTGACATAGCAATTACCAAAGATATGTTTGAAGAAGCTCTGCATACCTTGGCTGATGATGACTTCTTGACAGTGACTGGGCAAACTGCTTGCTCTAATGCTGGCCTGAGCATGAGAGCCATGTTCTTGAGTGTTCTCACAAAAGTCTGCATTAAACATAAGTTTCATTCACAGGCAGGTTCTGGACAAAACAAGTCAGAAATATACATTAGGGAAAAATCTTACATAATTACTTTTTGATATATATAATTATACATTAACATTTTATATAAATAATGTAAAAAGTCTTAGAAACCCACCTCTGATGATAGCTTTTATACAACTCCTACAGGGCATCAGCTGGAGTTCTGTGACACTGGGAGGCTGAGAGGAAAAGTGGAGGCAATCAAGTGGGATCTGAGTCTTCCATCACTGCTTCTCCCAGAGAACCTGCTCTTTTTTCTTTCATTGTACTTGAATGTTCATCTAAAGATGGTTTCCACAGCTAAGCATTATCTTTTTTTAAACAAAGCTATTGTCTTCCACCTTTACTCTTAATGTAGGTTTACTCTTCAATAAGTTTATTGTGACTAGGAACTTGGTGTTTCCTCCCCTTGAGGAGTATTTATATCTTGCTCTCACATGGGAGGTGAGCAAATATGTTAGTAAAGGTAATATATAATGGGCAAGAGTTGAAGCTGTTTGGCTGGGCCTGGGCCTCTTGGGATCTTTTTCCCTTCTGGAGTGGGAAAGGCGACGGAGATCCTACTCCTGGAGAGTAAGTTCTAGACACAGTCTCAACATTTATTAAGGAAGTACAGCACTTTTATAGAAGAGGGGAGTCCAAGAACAAAGAACTGGTAGTGTAACATGATATCTTGGGAGGATGGTCCAATTAGGAGTTACACAGTTTTGCAAAGGGAGGAGGGAGAGAGAAGAATGAGTGAAGTTCACTTGGGGCAATGGCCGGGTCTGGTCACTTGGGAGTTTTCCCCCAAGCATGAATAATCCTGAGTGTGCAGTCAAGGATTTTACCATTCCTCAGCCTATGAACCTCAGTGACTCCTTTCTACATTCCCACAGGCAAGCCTTATCAACAGATGAGTAATAAAAAATAAATATATAAATTAAGATTCTAATACATAAATTATTTAAATTAAATATAGCTAATATATAGAAACTTGATCATCTTCAATCAACAGAGAAATGTAAATTAAAGCAAGAAACTATTTTTCATGTACCAAATTAGCTGAGATTTAGAATAAAGAGGGTTTTAAATTGTCAGTGCCATGAAATACAACATGTGGTGTATTTCACTGTGTGAAATACAATAGTGTCACTTTGCAACTTAAACATTTCAGATAAAAATTATGTCTATGTCTACAGAGAAAGAAAGAGATAAGGCAAATGTAATAAAAAGCTAACCTTCAGGGAATCTGGTATAGGGTAATGGGAATTCTTTATATTATTCATGTGGCTTTTGTTACTTTTAAATTATGACAAATTATACATTCTTCAAAGCAGAAAAGATGATATGGTACTAGAGACAGATATACTAAGAACATGATTAAAGTATACAAGTATATGCCAGGAAAAAAACATGGAGAATATTGAAAGTCAGTGAGAATGTCATGAAGGGGCCAATCCCACTGTGAGAGGGAACAAAAGTTGAGACAATTCTCTGCAAAACATTTGATAATATATGGTAAGTCTTGGGCAATGTGCTTTCCATTCAATTTGGTTCATTCAATTCTGGAAGCCTCTCCTAAGGATATAATATAAAACATTGAAATAGCTTTATGTATAAAATGTATCAAATCCAGCATTATTTATTTAGAAAACTAAAAATGAATGGAATCTAAATATCTTTAAATACTCAGATATTCATATCTGTTATGGTAGAACTTTGTGGTTGGTTATATATAATAGTAAATACAATGATGGAGATCGTGGCTGACATATGCTAATACATAGTGACTGCATTGTGAACTTTTCTAAGTCCTTTTTTTGCCTAATGTAATTCTCATAGCATCTTTTAAATTGACTGTTGTGAATAGTTTACTTTACTGTGAAAAACATTATATGATGTTGAATGTAAATTTCAGGATATACAGTTTTACACGTTATAGTTCCAACCAACTTAAAAAAAGATCTATGGAATAAAGGCTGGTAGGAAAATTGCCAAAAGGGTAATAAAGACTGTCTTTAGATGTTGAGACAGTGGTTACTTTTTGTTTCTTTACTATTCTCTGCTTTACAAATTTTAAGTAATAATTGTGTTAACATTATGATAAAAGTGGTAGAAGAAAAAATTTAAAACAAAAAGCTATAGTAGAAATGATTTTAGTTAAAGCCTGTACATAGCTTCCATTTAAAACACCATCAAATTAAATATAGTGTTATAAGTATCAGCAGGTTAATTAAGAAATGTGTAGGTGGTATTCATATTAAATCCAAATTGATTTCTGAAGACATAAAATTATTAGATCTTTTATGGCAACACCAACATACAATATAAAATCTGTCAGAGAATATGTGATGCCTAGAGTAAACTTAAATAGCACATTTTCTCTGATGTGTATTGTAGCCAATATGGCAGTGAATTTAAAAGACTTCTGGTAAAACAAAGGCAAATTAAATGTGAATCACAGTATTGTATAAAGACAGAATTAAAAAGGTCAGATTCCAGGAATTTCAAAGAATACACTGTTTTTTAGACATTTTAGTTAATAACTTACATTTCATAGAAATTCTAAGTTTTTAAAAAGGCTTCATTTGTTTTGGGTACATTTCATATATTAGATGAGAATCAGAGATTTTCCAGTGGGCTACCTATCACTTCATTGACTTTGACAATAATGAAAATGTTAAGAAGGGTATCTTGCAATTTACAAACCAGATAAGAGAGTGATATGTGATAATGACTCTATATATATCACAGGGATGAAAATGTGTTTTATAATAACTGTTTATTTGAAAATTAAAATCAATAGATTCAGAAAATAGATTCTAAAATAATCTAAATACTTCATAGAGATATGAGGCATTTTCTATCTTCTGCACAAATTCTAAAGACATTTAGGTTAACTCTTATTATATAAGGTAGTATTAAAAACAAAAGGTGAAGAAATGTGGAAAAAACTTAGAATGGATGCCCATGAGATTGTACTGATATTTTTCAGTGATTTATTTTATAATGTGTCCATATCTGCTTCAAGTAATTGCCTTTAAATCAAACTAATACAGCTGATTTTGATTATAAGGAACCTATATAACTACTAAAGAAAAATCCCTGTCTGTCAAGAAATAAATGAATATTCAATATCTCAAAGATAATTTGTTTCAGAAATGGGAGACAGAAAATAATCTCTAGTGAAAGTGTAGGAGGCTATAAGGAGATAAACTCAGAAAATGAGGGATGTCAGCAACATTTTGTAGATACTAAAAAAAATCGTATGTAATTATTTTATCAATTATAGTCTTCGAAAATATTAAAAACTTGATAGTTTTAGGACAGTATATCATGAATCATTTTTTCCAGTTTGATTTATAATAAGATGTTAGTAAAAGAAATGCTTTCTCCCCTTAGAAAGTTAAAACCCAACCTTATGTGCCATCTCTAAAAGGCCCTCAAATATTTCACATTTAAGAGAAGACATGTGGTATTTTCTTATTCTGAATGTATGGCTAACATTTTTAAATCAAAGAATAAAACATTTGCTATTTTCCCCTTCCTTATTCAGATCTCCAGGTGTATGAGAGGATTTCTAGATTACAATAGGAAATATATACTGGATGTTATCCATTCAAAATCTTCACTCTTCAGAGGAAAAATTTAAGATGCCAAAGTTTTACAGATCACTCCTTTGACTGCACAGGGATCTCTCCAGGAATAACCAAATCTCCATCTGAGGTAGATGGTTGACATCACATCTGTTGCCCACTTTTTCTGTCCTAAGAAAGTGTATTGTGCCCTAGAAATAGATCTGGAAGATTATGAGAAATGGAAATGGCACCTGAACTTCCTAGTATTTATGAGATCCTTTTGCTTACACTGGTTGTCTTGGTATAATTCTTAGTAGTTCCTCCTTTCATGCTCAGAACTGGGTCCATCTTGGTTTGAATACTCCAAGGCATTGATTGATTCATTTGATTCAATTGTGCTCATGGGGTTAGATGAAGTAGAAATGGGACAAGGTAGAATGGATCTTCCCTTTTTCTTCTAACTTCCAGAAGACTTTGGGGAAAATGAATGGCCTTACCAGAATTGCAAAAAGTTAGAGACCTGATGTTTTTTTCTCATTGATTTTACTTACATTGGGCTATCGTATATTATACATTTGACAGGTTTCAGTTAATTTTTTTATAAGGCGGCATTTGTCACATTCTTGCTCAGGGACACTAATGATTGGACATTTGCTTAATGCGAGACTTTTAATATATTTTAGTCTTCTGTTTCTATCTTCTAACTTAAAATATAAACTGTAAACTTACAATATCTGGTAAGGAGTTGAAGAGGAAAGAAGTGAAAATTTTTCAAGAAACAGACTTCTGGAAAGTAATAATTGTGTTTAAATGAAGTTACTACTAGAAGTGAAGCAACAGATAAGTTGGCACATGAAAATTGTTTGCAAATGTATTTGGCCATATTAATTCATATATCTATCATTTGAATAAAATATTCCCTTTAGAGATAATGCTGTAGTTCTAATGTTTTATAACAGCAAATCCAAATCTGGATTTTTATAGGGAGAAGCTTAGTATTACAAATGAGCTTCCTTTCTGGGATTTTGTTATTAAGTTGAACAAGTCCCATTTTACATAGTTGATATGCCAAATTTTTATTTTTTCATGATGAACTCCAATGTAATTTTTTGGCATTAAATTGAAGTTTTGTGGTGGTCATGGTGATGAGTCATAGTTTATGACCAGACTTAAGTTCGACTTTTCATTTTGACTAACAATCATTATAAATTCATACTTATGTGAATAGGATGTTCCCATGCTATTGAAGTGGAAAGAAAATACTTGAAGAAAACCTTTGTCAAATTTCTATACATAATGTTTTATACATATCTGATACATGTCAAAAACCATCAAGACTGGATGAATAACAAAAAATTCCTTTAACTTTACATTACAGAAACATATATGAATCTGTTAGCAGCCCCTACCATCTTTTTCCACCCCAAAGTACTCTCACTGAAGGAGTTGTATTAAATTGGCTACTGTTTCCTAAATGAGATAATTATATTATAAATTGTATTATAGAAAAATGTTCTACTGAGAACAGCAACTTGAGTCCACCCCTGAAGTTAATTAATGCTTTGTTTTATGTCTTATTGTTATATCTGCAAGAAGGGAGTAGGGGATTGAGAAGCAATGCCTTTCACAAAATCACCAAACATTACAATATGTAAAAAAGGAATAGAATTAAAGGAAAACAAGGAGGCGAAGACTCATACATTTACACTACTTACTAAAGTCGACAGTTTATAATGGGTACTGGCATCAGTATGTACAATTGTTTCTTTACTTCCACTACATGGTGAAACTGTTCTTCCTTTAGGAAGGCTTAGAGCAAGGTGTCTCAGGATGAAGGGGGATGGGAGAAGAAAAGACAATGGAGCTTATCCTGAATCTGTGAGCTATAATGAACAGATACTAAGAGGCAGACACTGCCACATAACATAAATTACAATCTAAATGAGATATTCATATTTACATAAGCAGTTCCTCAGGCACTCTAAGCTAAGTTCATGGGAAGAAAGTCTTCCAAATGCCATTCATAACACCAGGGATAATTGCGGTACTAGAAGCATCCATGCCATGGCTGGGGAACTGTGGAATGGGGTTTTAATTTTCAGTTTGACTTACATGCTGTTGTCATATCATGGGGACTACAGTTGCAGTTTTACAGCATGGTTTTTCTTGGCTTATTTTAGAATCACAGAAAGAGTAAGCTTGCAAATCTTTTAATAAGGCAATTACATTCAGACAAAGATTAGATCTCAGTGGCACAATAGATTTTTGCTATATTATTCAGTATCTTTTTGATATTCCACTGTCACTAGACAAAGCTGTGAATAGTAATGTGACAAGTCTATTCAGAAGACAACAATGAGGGTTTCCTTAATTGTGTTCACTTGTATGCCACACAAACCCTCACTTAATTTTTTTTGCCTGTTTTGAAAAAGCAGAAAGAAAATACTATTTAGAGTCACAAAAAACACTGTTGAATCTATCTTTGAAATCTGCATTTTGTATTTGTAAAATGAAAATGTTGAGATATTCAATCATTTAATTTTTTATTTGGTAAAAATATCTCATGATTCAAAATGTCAGTCTTAATATAGAAATGAATTACTTGGTATGAAAAAGAACAAAAATCTATAAGAATCTGAAGACTTGTTTAACAATATGTGCTTTGGATTATGGGACATGGGTTTTGAAAACCTACATGTTGAATTCTAAAGATTGCCAATGAAAAGAAACTTAAGGCAAATAATTATTTTGTCTAATTTCTTCAAGGCTCTCTCCCAACTTACCATTCTTTAAAAATTATAATATAATTTTTTACATTTATATTCAATTTATATGCATATATCAGCTTATTTGGGAACAAGAAATCATGTTTATGTGATCTAGCATTTTGTTAAGTTTACAAATTAAAATATGTAAATTAATTTTGAGTTTGATGGCACTTACCTTCTTTGTGCCAAAATGAAATTGTGTAGCAAAAATGCCATTGAACTTATGTTGGTGAAACTATTGTACTTGTGGGGTTATTTATACTTAAAGATTAGCTCAAGTAGGAGAGTAGAACTGTGATATAGTGGGAAAAGCATAGGATTCAAATTGTGTGTGTGGTTTGGGAGGGTGGTGGTACTGGGGATCAAATCCAGGTTTGTACCTGTTTGGCAAGTGCTTTCCACTGGGCTACCACGCAGCCAAGGGTTCTAATCTTGGTTCTCCAATACTAGTGGTTTCATTTTATCTTTTTGTAACCATTTTCTCCTGAGTAAAACAGAAGAAATAAATGGTATGAGGATAGCATAGGAAATGGATGAGAAATTTTCTAGATATATAAAAGCACTACACAAGGACCTCAAAGCATAAATAAATATAGAAGATCCAGGAAGTTTCTATAATCATAGCTGTGGGACAGTCACATACTAAATAATGGAAAGAATTAAGAATGTGATTAAGATTGTACACCAATGATTACCTTCAGAGAAATTTTCAGACAAATTAAAAATGATTCTAAAAAGAAATCTTCTGATGTATTAGAAAAAATTGTTAAAGGATATGATTAAACAAAATCTTATTAATTTATCAGAATATTCTGAGCAACATTTACAATTTTTATATGCTTAAAAAAACCAATTTTATATTACTATAGGAAGCAATTGATAGAGCTTTCTGGTTACCTAAAAGCACTGCAGAGCATTTTGGTGTTTTTGCATAAAAATTAAAGAGAATACTTAGAGCAAACATACCAAGAAAGAAATGAATGAAGTTTTTCTCTGTAATTGAGATGTTTTCATAAGCACTAATTGCAATGATTAGATGACCTGGGAACGATTAACTTTGATATTGCTACTCTATTTACCGGTAGTTTATCATGCAATGAACTTGACCAGTAGAGGTCACATAGCAGCACTGTATTGTGCTTCCAAGAATTATAAAGAAAATAATAATGATGCTTTATGATTATTAACATGTGAGCAAATTAATATTCACAATCCTGCTACAAGGATACAAAAATAAATTATTGTTGCATTCTTTTTAAGTTACTTTTGTCCTGCAGAAATGCAATTCAATTAGTCAAAACAGTCCCTTACAAGGTATAAGTTTATCTTGCTGGTGTCCTTAACACAGATTTGTCATTCACATTAAATCCCACATGAAATGTTTGATAGTTACTGTAGAAAATCTTAAATGTAAGTTTTCAGCATTACGTTCCACCTCTACAGATTCTAATGAATAAATAAATTCTTTATTGACTTTGACTCAAATGGCAAGGCTGCGTGACCTGGGGAATAACCAAATGTTGGCAGAACAAAAGTGAAAAATCAATAGCAATTGATTATTTAAACTCGGAATTTCAGGGTACTCAGGCAGGATTTATTCTAAGCCAAGCCCCAGTAGGAGCACTCTTTGAATCTATCTGATTTGTAAACTGTCTCCAATACTTCATCCTACACAGTTCATTTGCAATCAGAATTGCTGTTTTAAAGAAGGGCATCTGATATGCTGATGAATTTTGTATAGCTTCTGTGATTTGTTTATATTGTTCATATATATATTAGTGTCTACCTCCCTCCCACCAGTTTTGTCCTTCTGAGTTTTGACCCTCCTTTTCAGATGGTTCTCCTTTATGTTATTTTTTTTTTCAGGAACTTCTAGAAAGCCCCTCAGGACTCTTGTACCCCTGTGGTGTTGTCATATTGGATGGTGGGGGTGGGGTCTTGCTCATCTGATCCCAGCCAAACCAGGATGGAATGTCATTGACTTGAAAGCCAAGAGAGAATCAATTGGAAAGCAGTACACAGTGTTTTTGTATATATCTGCCTCTTGTGGGGTTATGCTTAGAGTGGCAGTACTTTCGGAATGAGGAAAGCTGGCAGATGTTGGAGGTGATTAAAGGGATGATTAAAAATTGGCACTCTTTCTCTGTGAAGCTATGTCTGTGTTTATTCTACTACACTTAGAACTTGGCAAGTCTTGGAGGTCTGACTAGACTGGCAAAATTCTTGACTGTCCACTGTTACTCATTAAAAGTGTCTTTTTCCAAGATATTGGGATTAATGTTAAACTGTTAAAATGTTAAACTCTTCAATTTGCCATCAAAATACATAATGTTATAAATTTAATTTTTGAATGATCTTAGAAGAATACAAGAAAGTTGTTTTCACAAAATGATGAATATTAAAAACATTAATTCTTAAATTAGAGATGTTGAATATATGATCCATTGACCCACATATTTGTAAATATTTGGGGATTAGCACGGGCACCTCAGTTTTGCACATAAAAGAATTTGAAATAAAAAATGCCTCAATAAAATATTTGATTTTGTGTAACTGTTTATGCCATTTTCTTTTCTAGGAGAATCTGATATTAACATTATATTGTGAGATTTATTTAACTCTAACAATGAAAGTAATCATTTTTATCATCTTTATTTAGTGTAACCATTATAGAGGGCTTCAATTCACTTATCCATGAGACCCTTTGTTAAAGCAGATGATAACCAAGCTGTGTACTGGCCCCTCCAAGAACACCTTGTACAAGAAAACCGCTTATAAAGTTGACAAGAATGATTCATCAACAGGTACTTTGGGGTTGGCAGTTATGGGGAGTATTTCAAGTGTAAGCAAATCTTTATGTGAATTTGTGAATTGCTAACAAGTAAATTAGAAACCAATTAGTCACTTTCGAATAGCTCATTGAGGCAAGAATAATATGTTATGTTATATATATGTTCAACAGTTAATGAATACAGACTGATGTTAGAGGTGGAAAGGGATCTCAGAATTGAACTTTCTCCACACGTTTTGAGTACTTTACTCAACTTCCTTGTTGAATAGTCATTTGGTTTTGTTGTTCCCAGCCCTATATTCTGCCATCCCCAATCATAAAACCCTTCTCTTTTTGCCTACACATTTCTGGCCCTTTGTTCACACTGTTTTCTCCTAATTGCACTTCTTTCCTTAATTTCAGTTTCCAAACATTATTTGCTTGGCAATATGAAATACTGCTTTCTCAGTGAAGAACCTTCTCTAATTCTGCAAAGGGAGCTAAATCCATCTTTTTTACCTACTGCCATTATGATGTTTACCACATAATTTTTCTATAACAACACACACACACACACACACACACACACACACACTTATAACTCTTGTCACTCTTACTGTAAAATTCTTATGGCTAGGAACAGTAAAATTCATCTATACGTTTTTAGAACCTAGCAAGTAGTACCTTGTCAATAAATGTCTTCTGACTTAGTATATGGATGAATGAATAATTTTTAATTGGACCAGAAAGGGAAGTCATATAATTGTAAGCAAGTATTGAATATTAGAAATCTGCGATCATTAGATAAAAAATAAGCACTGGTACACGTAAGCTGTTGCTAAAACAACCAGAATTCTCTAATTTTTGCTTTTTCAAGGCTGATATTGTAAAATGGTGGTCCCTGAGTAAAGTCAACTTAGAGACAAATACAATGGATAGTTTTCACTTTGTCTAGGAATCATCAAAAAGTGAATAAAAACAAATGCTAATCTGCCTGTGTCCTACAACATGTTCTTGAAAGTCATGTCTTTTATATGCTTTAAGCCTATAGGCAAATGATAAAATGTTTAAAACAGTCAACTTATATTTCTGGGTAAGTATTCATTGTTTGCCATTATTGTCACATCTTGATAATAGAAATGAAGCTATAAGATTTTGCTAAAGTCAATAGATTATTATTCTTTACAGTGTGACAAAAGTTGCTGCCTTTTTTCTTTTGTTGTGAGGTTATTGGGTTGTTGGGATATTTTCATTTTGCAGATGTCATTTTAAATCCAACACATTGTATGATTTGAGATGATGCCCATATTCAAGGAATGAATATTAGGGAAAAAAATGTTAATCTAGGCCAATTTTATTCTTCTGTTGCTCTTTATTTCTTAGACAAAATGAAGTTTTCTTAGATTGCCATCATGTCCTTTCATGCATTTCAGTTTTGAGCATGATGCTTTTAATCAATGTTCTAACTTGATTACTATTTTTACAGAATTCAATTCTTGATAAATTTCACAGGATAGAGTTTTTTAATTAATGTTTGAAAATGTAGCATCACTCACTCAAGAATTTCAAATAGGACTGTGATAAATTTGCTCCTCTATTTTTCTTTTTTAGCATCCATTTATGGATCAAGTTCTGCTCTCAATTGCTTAAGTATACATTCCTGTATTTATATTGCATATTTGTAAACATTCAGGTAATAAATTCTTCTAGGTATATTGAAACAATGGTTAATTTATGAATCTTTTAGCTACGAATGGAAAGGAAAAATAACCAGGAAAAATTAACCAGGAAAAAGCATCTTTGGAATTTTTAAAAATATAATCTTTATCTGAACAAGAAGTGAATTGGGACTGTCTTTATGAGTAAAATGTAGCTTTTCAAGAAATATAGTAATTAAAATTTGGAATTTGGAATTCTAAGGGATGGATAAATGCAAGTCAGCTAATAGAAAACAATAGAAGCTATCAATTGAAAATAAAGTTTAGGGATCATCTACAAACCATACACACCCAGAAATATATGAAGTTGCTCAGGAGACATACTGCCTAGTGCTAGTTGAATCAAAATTTAAAAGCATGAAAAACTGGACACATTTAAGAATTTACACCAAAATAGCATGACATGAAGGATTTAAAATAAAAAAGTCAAACAAAACAAGAAAGAAATTGTAACTAATAACTGACAGGATGTCACTATATGTTAATCTCTCTAGATATCTTCCAATTCAACGAACAGTTTTTGCTACTTTTTTTTTCTTTTTTGACTGTAAATTTCCCTGTTTATCTCCTGGTTGTCTTGTGTTATTATGAATTAATCTGACACAGTTCCATGGAGCATAAAAGTTTTTTTTTCACTCTTCAAAATAGAATCAACACTAAGATTATAGATGTATATTTTAAGGAAGCAGTAGAGTTTTTCAAACATTCTTTCTATAACTGCTTAAGTGTTGTAACTATTCTCTTAAAGAAGTGTGTGCTCTAAGATAGATTTTTTCTGGAAGTAAAACAAAAAATGGAAAAATTTTATATTAACATTAAGCTTTTGATGAATATATTAATTTATTCAATAATATTTATTAAGTTTCTAATTCTGCCAGGTATTTCCAAACATTGACCCAAAGCTGGTAACTATAGCAGCGACCTGAACAATCACTTTTCTTGTGGTGTTTTAGTGTGGGGAGGCAGACAATTAAAAAAAAAATTGCACTGTGTCTGAGTGTGAAGAGTGTGATAAAGAAAAACAGTACAGTTGCTCAAGAGTACTTGGGGGGGCTGTCGTAGAATAATCAGTAAAAATTTTTTTCATGTGATAAAATTTAAGGAAAGATTTGAATGAAATGAGGGACTATGTTGGGGCAAGAGTAGAGCTAAAAGCATTATAGCTTATAAAATGCACTAAAGTGTATCATTCCATGTTAATTCTACAACAGTCATATAAAAGCTAGTATATATTATTATCATTCTTAATCTTGTGGAGAAAAGTGAAGAGAGACCAAGTGTATTAAAGTTACCTGCCTAGTACCTAGAGGTGTTACGTTGAATGCAAGTCAAATATTGTTAGTTTAGAAACAAATGTCGCTATTTCTTAGTAGGCAAGAAAATGACTTCAGAAAAGTTGCTTTGCTTATCTCAGATACCTAATTATGAAAATGGTAATAAAAATAGTTGTACCCCATAGAGTCATGAGAATTATAAGATAATCTGTATAAGCAATAGCCCAATGTTTGCCATGTGCAACTGGTAAACTTTGGCTCTAGATAATGGGCTAGTAGACTGGTCCTCAGGTCAAATCCTGTCTGCTATCTGTTTTTGTCAAACTGTAAGATAGGAATGGTTTTTACATTTTTAAATGATTAGAAAATTCAAAAGTACATTTAATGGAATTAAAATTTCATTGTCCATAAATAAAGGTTTTTTAGAACAATCTTTCTCATTGATTTATATTTTATCTAAAGTCATTTCATTCTACAATAGCAGAGTTGAAGAGTTATAACAGAGATGATATAGCCTGCAAAGCTGAAAGTTTGTCAACTGGTCCTTTACAGAAACACATTATTGTTCTAAATACAAGGGCCCAACTTTGTGGCCCAAGTCACTTCCTGATTTTTTGATGCTAGGAGCCATTATGAATCATGGATGAGTGTGAGGGCGCCACAGAACAAGAGCCATTCCAGATTCTTCTTTTCCCCTAACCCTCTTGCGTGCAATCTATTAACATGTCCACAGGAAAAAAAATAATATTGTGAAGTCAGTCATTTTCCTCCTCAACCACTCACTACCACTTCTGAGACTGCATATTTAAGCAGACACTGGCTGGACAGTACATAAAAATAGAACTCTGATCCACAATATGCCCAGGAAGTCAATCCCCATATCTATACCCTACTATAAGTCATACTTGCAGGAAACCAGGTTACCATTTCTTGTAATAATCTGGAAAGCTAAACAATAACTTCTGAAATAAGCATCCCCAAATGGCCAGAACTTCATTAGTAAGAGACAGCTTCTCTAATTTTTTGTTTCTGTTTCCAATGTAGGACCAACCAAAGTAAGCCAATGTGCACTCCTAACCAATTATATAGGATATCCTGCTTCTAGTTAGTGCACCTACAGCTTCCCTACACCCACAGCCTCAGGGTCAGGCATACCTGAAGACCTGAAGCTGACCCAACCCTCCTCCTATGGTCTCTTTCCACAGTTTTTAATTGGTGCATTATAGTTGTACATAATGATGGAATTTGCTGTTGCATATTTGCACATGCACACAATATAGCTACATAATTTGGTCAGCCTCACTCCCCAGCATTTTCCCTTTCCCTCCCCTCCTATCCCCTGGTCCTTTCTTTCTACTAGTATCCCTTTGATTTTCATGAGAGACCCCCCCCCCTTTTCCTTTTTTCTTTCTAGCTTCCACATCTGAGAGAAAACATATAATACAACCTATCTTTTTTGTCTTGGTTCATGCATAATGAAATTTTGTATTTTCTGCTTAACATAATGGTCTCAAGTTCCATCTATTTTCCTGGAAATGACATAATTTCATTTTTCATTATGGTTGAATAAAATTCCATTTTGCATATATACCACATTTTCTACGTCCATTTGTCCATTAATGAACACTTAGGCTGGTTCCACAGTTTAGCTATTGTGAATTGTGCTGCTATAAACATGGGTATGCATGTATCACTGTAGTATGATGACTTTAATTCTTCAGGGTAAATACCAAGTGCTCTCCTTCTTCCACTTGTAGAGCTTTTCCACTACTCTGCTTTTCGATCTCTGCCAAAACACAAGTGACAGTAGCTGACTCCTTCACTAAACCAAACTCTGAATAAATAGCTTTTGCTTTTCTCATTTGATTAGTCCATTTACTTCCATACACTCTAGAGCAAGTCATCATCAGCTTTTGCCTCTGTAATGTAGAACCTCTGAAGTGGCCTCTTCTACCCTTTTTTCCTTGGTCTCCTTCTTGCCCTTATATCTTGCACCTTCCAGGCAAGTTGTTCTTTTGAAATGTAAATCTGATCATATGAGTCTCCGTTTAAAACATGCCATTATACTCAGAATAAAATTCAAATACCCATCTAAGTGTAAATATCCTGTGGGCTCTGTTTCCAGACTTTTTCTGTTTCATTTCTTGACTTTCTTGCCTTCATTCATGATGCTTTAGCTTTATTCTTTCAACACATCCAGCTCTGTGGTGCTGCAAGACCTTTGACTTATCCTTCAGGTGTTGCATATTTAATTCAGCAAAGAGGTCTTTCCATGCCACCCATTCTGAAGTAACTCCCCTATCCCAGTACCACCTCTTATCTTCTCTCTATTGCTATTTTCTTATTTTCCACAAAGCACTTATATGTATCTGAATTTATTTTGTTTATTTATTTTTGACTTGTTTATTATCAGTTGCCTACTCACTTGATTAAATATTCTATTAGAGTAAAAACTTCATTTGAGATCTTGTCAGTTATATTTGCAACATAAAGATGGTTATTTTTTTCCTTTATTTTTCTTTAGTCTTATTTCTTAATTTCCCATACACTCTAAATGGGGAAGAAGTGTTGTTCACAGGCTTTGCTCAAAAACCCTAGAAACATGTAATACACTTGTTTTTTGTTTGAAGAATAGGACTATATATCTTACTTGACCTTTCTTTTTCTTTTCATCTTACCCTGTAATTCTCTTCTTTAAGTGAATTATATATATAATATATATGTATATGTTATAGTTATAATTTAACTATTAGCATTTGGATGGACATTTATAATACTTAATTATTATAAACTGATATAATATATATTTTCTTTTATTCACTTGGCTAAGTATTTCTGTGGAGTGATATTAAATGTAGATATTACCTCAAAGCACATCTTAAATTTGATAGTGCTGAATTGCTTCCTAAAAAGCTATAGAAATTTCTATTCTCCTTAACAACACCTGGTCCTCCAAGTAATAACCAATATTGGATACTGGAAAATCTTTAAATTTTGGGCAAACTACTTTGTAAAATGTGATATTAGATTACTATTTAAATTTTTTTTATTCAATGTGTAATTGAGCACATTTACTTAGGTGTATTGGTCCCTTGTTTTGTTTTTTTCTTGTATAAATTACCACTTAACATCTTTGTCCTTTAACAAGTTGAATTATCTTTATTAATTTTTATAAGCTCTTTGAAAAATAACTTTTCCCTTTTTCTCTTACATATGTTGCAAATATTTCCGATTTGTCACTTATCTTTGAAATTAGCTTTAAGCTTTGGTTCTGGTATTTTATAGCCAAATTTATAATTTTTCTTTGTGGATTTTAGATATTACATAGTTTTTTAAACTTTTAAACGTGATATTTATTATAGATTGATTTTGTTTAGTATTTTCCCCTATTTTTATTTTGGTTAATTATAATTATATGTAATGGTGGGATTCATTGTCACTTATTTGAATATACATATTAAATGACAATATAATTTGGTCATTCTCATTTCCCAGGATTTCCGCTTTCCTTGTCCTTATCCTTCCTCCTGGTTCCTTTCCTGAATTCTACTGATCTCCCTTTGATTTTCATTACATTTCCTTCCACCTTTATTTTCCTTTTTCCTTTTTAGTTTCTACATGTGAAAGTAAAATACAACCCTTGACTTTTAAAAAATTTTTTTTTAATTTTAATTTTTTTAAATTTTCTGATTTTCTTAATATCTAATTAGATTTTAACTTCTACTTTTGGTATGTAGTTCAAACTAACCAAAAAAAGAAACCCTTGAAATTGGCAGGAAAAAAACTTCTACATCTTTATAAAAATAAATAGCATTCTTTACATAAAAGTTAATTCTTAAAACCCCTCAAAGTTTAGAACATAAAAATAAACTTCTGGGTATAGATTTCCCTCTTTCAGTTCCAAAAGTGGTTATTTTAGAATAAATACTTGTCACACAAAAATTTAACTGAACCAAATAAGAAACAATCATCCAATGGAAATATCAATTCCAAGCACAGATTTTATCTGTACTGTTTTCATAATTTCCCCTTTACTTCTTTCCTAGATAAAAGTGGGAAATGACTAATTTCCCACACTATAAAATTCTGACCAAGCACATTGACCCTTTCAAGTAATTCAGAAAAGGTACATCAAGAGACACTCCTGGGACACTGCAGTCTTCATTGCGTTCACAGGAGTCTGTGACTATAAACCCTCTTTAGTTCACCCCCCAAAGATAGACCATTTGCATCACTCATGCAGATACATTCAATTTCCTTACCATGTAAGCTACAAACACTTCCACTGACAGCCAAATTTGTCCCTTCCCTTTACATCACATGCTTTAACACAGTAGTCTCCACTTCCAGAAGAAGCTAGTTCAAATAAACTCTTTAGCACCTTTGGTTGCAAGGGCAATACAGTGTGTAGATGCTGTTAATAAGAATTCTACCATGGTTAAGTCAAGATTGGAAAAAATCCTATAGGTAGATATAAATGTAACCTGCATTTTCAAGCTCTTTACAGGTCATTATATAAAGTACAGCACTTTTTGAAGTTTTATACATACTGATGGTAGCCATCTCATAATAGAGCCACCCACAAACTTTATGTACCATGAGTCAATTGGGGACGTCACAGAATGTGATTCATCTAGTCCCCTCTAGGGCAAGCTAGGTCTCCAAGGGGCACACCAAAGATAAGAACATGTTCATCTGGTTCTTCACAATAACTTCATCTGGGTGCAGCTTGTGGGGTAGATAATGGGCCAGGGTCATCTCCCAGGCATCAACGAGATATACTCCAACCCCTGAGAACATTCTCTGAAGGATGGTGCCCAGTTGAAAGTTGTACCAGTCACTGTTGAAGAGGCTCACTTCAGGCCCCAGTTCTTGGGCATTGTCTGTTGGGATAACCACCACAGTCTTAGAGCTTCGATCCAGGAGCTGGTCCACTGACTGACGTTCCTGAGCTGACAGATGTACACTACCAAGGGGAAGGTGCTGAAGTGAGACCATAGAGCTATGGCAATCACTGTGTTCCTCCCTACCACAGTCCCATTTAGTTCATTTGCCACATAATGGAGATCATTGCTAAGGACAGTCGTGAAGCAGATGGGTGGACCATGGCAGTGATATTTGAGCAGGATGTTGTGTTTCTGGTCCACTGCAAGGAAGGGACCCACATTCTTGGGACTACCCATTTTCACCAAATAAATACACCATTTTTCTTTGTAAGCACTCTGTAATGTTGTCAGGGTCATAAAATGGTGCATCTTCTGGGCCTCCACTGCTCTTCGTAATAATACCCAGAAGGAAAAGTTTCTGAGCCTTCAGGTACTTCTAGGTTCTCAGTTTCTTTTATCTTCCTGGGAACCACAGTCACCCAATCAGTTTCACTGGAATTGACTGGCATTTTGATATTGACACCTCTCTGGAAGAAAGCATTGTCTGTAGCAGTTAGAAGGCCCTTCAGGTGTCCACCTTTGTAATGGTTAATTCTGCTGCTGCAAGGCAGCTTCTTTGGTTTGAAGAACCAGGGCTCTCCAACATAGAGATCTGTAAAGTTACACAACGGTAGACTCCCAGAAAGACACATTGCACTCAGTGGTTTCAGAAATCCTTCCTGAATAGAAGAGGCTCTTAAAATAAACCCCATCTGGCTTCTCTTCCTGGAGGTGCTGAAGAACTCTGATCCCTTCACTTGGGTGAACCAGAGATACGGAAACTTTAACTTTGCCTGGCCAGAGCAAAGTAAAAAAACCTTATAAAACCCATTCTGATAGTCCACTACTCTTCCCACAGCCCCTGCCTGCAGCTTGGGGGTGGATTCTGTCCAAAAATAGTCTCCACCATACTTCTTAGGCTTTCTTTGAAAATTCTGCACATGAACCAGGACCTTCAGTTGGCTTCCCACCCTGAAGAAGGCTGCAGAGTTCAAGATGACAAAGTAGCTAGAAGAAGGGTCAGTGCTCTTCACAAAGGGGACTAGGCCCACATCAGGAACCTGCCACTGAAAGGCAGCCAACAAGGAGTTCTCCTCCAAACTTTCCTGAATGACAGAATCTGGTGCTCGTAGCCACAGTAGGGATTTCGGCTAATGCCTGTAGCCTGGGATAATACGAACTGCCCACTGCTGTCGATGAATGTGGCTGAAACAGTCTCATGGTCTAAATACTCTACCTCATTAACAATGATCACCAGCACCACCACCATCAGCACTGCAAGCAGACAGCAAGAAAACCAGTCTGAAGAAATTGGTCCACATTGTCTAGATCTGTCCTGATCACCCATGTACAACACCATACTACCTTCCCTCCTCAAAACTCCATGTCTTTGTTTTTCTGAGCTTCAAATGAGCTTTCAGTTTAATTCACCTCTATCCTGTTAGTAACCTTAAGTGCTCTTTGTGTAGAGGAGAGATTGATTCAGTTGATTCAAGAAGCATATTTTTCTTCAACAAACTCCTTTTTTGGAAATTTTCCAAGAGATATGTATTGAAACTAAGAAAATAGAATTTATGTCTAATTCCTTCCAGCATGAAATCCTAAACTCAGGCAACTCTAACCAGCAGCCCTTATTCTTTTCTTGCCACATTTGAAGCTCACATTGATGTTTTTTCATTTTTATATCATTCTTCCTACTTTAGTCCCAGCAACTGGAGAGGCTGAGTCAGGAGGATCATAAGTTCAAGGTCAGGCTGGGCAATTTTGTGAGACCCTTGCCTACTCGGATTCTGGGGCAGTGAGGACAGTCATCCCTAATTTAGTGATCTATCCCTTCATTTCATTTTTCAGTAACAAATAACAATACTTTATCAGCCCTCCAGGTTTCACTGCGTGCCATTCCCTCCCCAGTGATGGGTTCCTGACACCCTGGTTTACCGTGGCTGCACCAGGCCATTCACCCTGACTTCCTGACTCAGCTACATCGCCTCACCTGACCCTTGATGTTTTGAGTTTGACTTACTTTGCTTAACATAATTACATATGTGCTCAAGTTCCAACCCCCCCCCTTTTTTTTGGCAAATGGCCATAATTCTTCTTTTTGGCTGAATAAAACTCCACTGTCTATATGCACACCACATTTTCTTATTCATCCATTGACAGACACATAGACTGATTCTAGTGTGATTATTGTGAATTGTGCTGCTAGAAACATGGGTCTGCATGTATTGCAATAGTATGCTGACTTTAATTCTTTAGGATAAATACTGAGAAGTGATATAACTATTCTTGCCTCCCTCCCACCCCACATTATGTATCATCATCCACTTATCAGAGAGATCATTTGGCCTTTGGTTTTTTGGGATTGGCTAATCTCACTCAGAATGACCATCTCCAACTGCATCCATTTACCTGCAAATGCCATAATTTTATTCTTCCTTATGGCTGAGTAATATTCCATTGTGTATATATACCACAGTTTCTTTATCCATTCATCTATTGAAGGGCATCTAGGTTGGTTCCACAATCTAGCTATTGTAAATTGAGCAACTATGAACATTAATGTGGCTGCATCACTGTAGTATGCGGATTTTAAGTCCTTTGGGTATAGGTCATGGAGTGGGATAGCTGGGTCAAATGGTGGGAAGAATGGAGGAAGGATGAATTGCATAGGGAAAAAAGGGGAGGTGGGATCCCGTAGTGGGGTAAGAATAATAACAGAATGAGACAAACATCATTACCCTATGTACATGCATGATTACACAAGTGGTGTGACCCTATTTTATGTACAACCAGAGAAACAGCAGCTGTTATCCACTTGTGTTCGATGAATCAAAATAAAAAAAGAAAACTTTAAAAAATAAATTAAAAAAAGAAGTGATATAACTAGGTCATATGGTGGTTCTACAACTGATCTTTTGAGGAATCTCCATAATGAATATCATAGTGATTGTACTAATTTATAATCTCACCAGTAGTGTACAAGTGTTACTTTTCTCCACATTCTCTCCAGCATATATTCCAATTTATAGTCTTTGTGTGTGTGCATTTTTTAAAATTAGAGCACTATAGTTATACAAAGTCGTTGAGTGCATTCTGACAAAATTATACATTTAAGAAATTGATTTCAATCTCCATTCCTCTGCCTTCCCCTTCCTTCCTCCCTCCCCCTATTCTCCTTCTACTGATTTTTCTTTCACTTGCTTATTTTTGATTGGTACATTTTAACTATACGTAAAAAAATTCCCTTTGGTATATTTATATATGCATACAACATTTTGTTAAATTTATTCTATTTTTCTCCCCTTTCCCATCTTTCCTTCCTCTCTCCCATTCTCCTTCTTTTACTCCACTGATCTTCCCTGTATCTTTATGATATTTGATCCCCCCACCACCTTCTTTCCCTTGTTTTGCTCTAGTTTCCACATATAAGGGAAAACCCTTGGACCCTTGATTTTCGGAGTCTGGTTTATTTCACATAGCATGATTTTCTCCATTTCCACCTGTTTACTGACAAAAGCCATTATTCCATTCTTCTTTACAGTTGTGTAATTTCTTAGTTCATTCCTCTATTGACAGGCATCTGGGCTGATTCCTTAATCCGGCTCTTGTGAATTGCTGTTCTGATTGATGTGAGATGAAATCTTATTGTAATTTTAATTTGCCTTTCCCTAATGCTAGAGATACTGAGCATTTTTTCATATATTTGTTGGCCGTTTTTGTTTCTTCTTTTAGGAAATGTCTGTTTAGTTCTTTTGCCCTTTTATTGATTGGGTTATTTATTTATTTTTGGTGTTGGGATTTTTGAGTTCTTCATATATTTTGGATATTAATCTCCTCTCAGAGGAGAAGTTGGCAAAGAATTTTTCCCATTCTTAGGCTCTCTCTTCATGCTCTTGTTTCCTTTGTTATGTAGAAGCTTTATAAATTTTGTTAATTTAATTTTAATATTTAATTTTTAAGCATCCTACTTACTGATACTTGGTTCATTTCTTGCTCTTCAGGGGACTTGTTGTGGAAGTCAGTATCTGTACCAATATGTTGGAGTGTGACCCTATGTTTTCTCCGAGCAGTTGTAAGATTTCTGGTCTAATTCCTAAGTCTTTGATCCATTTTGATTTGAGAAACAGGGATCTAATTTCATTCTTCTTCATATGGATATTCAGTTTTCCCAGCACCATTGTTGAAATGGCTATCTTTTCTTCAACATATACCTTGTTAAGTATCAGATGGCTATAAGTGTATGGGTTTGTGTCTGTGACTTCCATTCTGTTCCATTGGTTGTCCTCTGTATTTTGATGCCACTAACATGCTGTCTTCATTACTATGGCTCTGTAGTATATTTGGAGATCAGGCATTGTCATACCTCTTGTATTGCTCTTCTTGCTCAGAATTGCTTTGACTATTGGTATTCTGGTGGAGAATGCATTGAATCTGTATATTGTTTTTGGTAATGTGGCCATTTTGACAATGTTAATTCTGCCTATCCGAGAATGTGGAAGTCCTTTCCATCTTCTAAGGTCTTCTTCAATTTCTTTATTCAATATTCTTTTCATTGTAGATATATTTCACCTCCTTGGTTAGATTAATTCCCATGTTTCCCTCTTCTCCCTGGCAGTTATTGCAAAAGGGATGATTCTCCTGATTTCTTTCTCAGGAGAATCACTGTTGTAGTATTGAAAAGCTATTTATTTATGAGGGTTGATCTTGTGTCCTACTACTTTGATAAATTCATTTATCAGATCTAGAAGTCTTCTGTTGGAATTCTTTGAGTCTTCTAGATATAGAATCATGTCACCAGCAAACAGATTTCTTTTTCTGTTTGTATTCCTTTAATTTTCTTCTCTTGCCTAATAGGTCTGGCTAGAGTTTTAAGAAGTACATTGGATGGAAATGTTGAGAGTGGACATCCTTGCTTGTTCCTGATTTTAGAGGAAATGCTTTAAATTTTTCTCTGTTCACTATGATGTTGGCTTTGGGTTTGTCATATAGAGCCTTTGTAATGTTGAGGTAAGTTTGGTCTATCCCTAGTTTCTCCAGTATTTTTAGCAGAATGGATGTTGCATTTTATCAAAGTTCTTTTATATTTCTATTGAGATGATCTTATGATCATCTCTTGTTCTTAATTCTATTTAAGTGGCAGATTCCATTTATTGATTTTCATATGTTGAACCACCCTTGCCTCCCTGGGATGAAGCCCTCTTGATCATGGTGTAGTATTTTCTGGATGTGTTTTTGAATGTGGTTTGCTAATATGTTATTAAGGATTTTTGCATCTATATTCATTGGGGATATTGGTCTGTAGTTTTCTTCCCTTAGTGTGTTTTTGTACCAGGGTTATACTTGCTTCATAGAATATATTTGGGAGTGTTCCCTCCCTTTCTATGTTGTGAAATAATTTGAGAAAGATTGGTGTTAGTTAATCCTTAAAGGTCTGGCAGAACTCAGCAGAGAATCCATCTGGTCCAGAGTTTTTCTTTGTTGGAGGGATTTTTTTTTAAATGTTTACTTCTTCCTTCCCAACCTTTATTTTATTTTTTTATTCTTATGTGGTTCTGAGGATTGAACCGAGTGCCTCATACATGCAAGGCAAGTGCTCTTCTGCTGAACCACAACCCTAGCCCCTGTTGGAATTGCTGTTTCATTTACACTACTTGCTATTGGTCCATTTAAGTTTGCTTTAACTTCCTGGTTCAATTTGGGCAGGTAATATGTGTCTAGAAATTTATCAGTGTCTCTAGATTTTGAGTTTAAGGGAATATAAATTTTCAAAATATTTTCTAATAATTGTCTGGATTTCAGAAGTGTCTGTGGTGATATCTCCTTTTTCATCTCTAATTTTATTAATTCAGGTCTTCTCTTTCTTTAGTTTGTTAAGAGCTTATCAATTTTATCTTTCAAAGAAACAACTCTTTGTTTCACTGACCCTTTGTATTATTTTTTATTCTAAATTTCAATGAGTTTGATTCCAATCTTAATTATTTCCTTCTTTCTACTGGTTTTGGAATTGGTTTGCTCTTTTTTGCCCAGAGTCTTGAGATGCATCATTAGGTTGTTTGATTTTCTTATGCAAGCACTTATAGCTATAAACTACCACCATCATGGTACAATCACCCTCATGGTATCCCAGAGGTTCTGGAATGTTTTAAGACTATTCTCCCTTGATTCTAAGAATTTTTAGATTTTTCTCCTGGTTTCTTCTATCACCCATTCATCATTCAACAGTATATTGTTCAATCTCTGTGTTTATAGTTTCTGTAGGGTTTGATTTCTAATTTCATTCCATTATGATCAGATAAGATGTAAGGAATTAAGTCATCTTTTTGTTGTTGCTTAGAGTTGCTTCATGGCCTAAAATATGTCTATTTTGAGAAGGTTCCATGAACCACTGAGAGGAAAATATATTTGGCTTTTGTGGTCTGAAATATTCTATAAATGTCTGTTAAGTCTGCTTTATTTATAATGTTTTTAAGAGTGCAGTATCTTTACTGTATACATGTCTGTGTGACCTATCTATTCGTGTGTTGAAATCAACCAGGATTATTGCAGGAGGGGGTGGTCTATCTGAATCTTTAACTTGAGTAGTGTCTGTTTTATGTGCATCAACATTTATGACATCAATATTTACTATGATTATACCTTCTTGTTGGATTGTTCCCTTTAGTATTATGAAGTGACCTTTGTCTTTTCTGATTAATTTTGGCTTGAAGTCAGTCTGTTTTGTTGAATATGAGAGTAGTTCCTCCTGCTTGTTCTGGGGTACCATATTAACCTCCATCCTTTCACTTTCAGCCTGTTGCTGTTTTTGCCTGTAAGTTGAGTTTCCTGCAAACAACATTTAATTCATTCTGCTAGCCTGCGTCCTTTAATTGGAGAGTTAAAACCATTCATAGTCAACATTAATATATGGAGAGATTAATTAATTCTGGCCATTTTGAATCATTTCAAATTATTGATTAATTTCATCCCATTTCTCATTTGCTTAGCTTCTCTTCAAATGAAAAGCGTTCATTTGTGAGTTCTGGGGTTTTCTTTCAATTTCTTCTATGTGGAGTGTTTTTAAAAATATTTTCCCAGATGAGTAGTCACAAATTCTTATAGTTTCTGCTTATCTTGGAAGATTTTTATTCCTTCTTCAATTCTGGAGACAATCTTTGCTGGATATTGCAATATTTGTTGCATTATTTTCTTTCAGTGCTTGGAATATATCATTCTAAGCCCTCTTGAATTTTAGAATTTGTGTTGTGAAATTAGAAGTAAATCTGTTTGGTTTGCCTCTAAATGATGTTTTTATCCTAAGGCTTTAAAAATCTATCCTCATTTCTATGCTAGACATTTTAATTATGATGTGTTGTGGAGAGTTATTTATTTTGTTTTTATCTTATCTATTTGGTTTTGAATGCCTGGATATTTATCTCATTCTTAAGGTTCTGTTATTTTTTCCCTGAAGACTTTATCCATGCCATTAGCCTGCATCTCACAGCCTTCTTCAATTTAAATGATTCTTAAATTTGGGTCTCTTAATGTTGTCCTGGAGTTCTTATATATTCTGTTCTTGGTCACTTATTTTTTTTTTTTCTTTAATGCTGTCAGAATGTTCAAAGCCAGCCACTTTATCTTCCAGTTGTGAGATTTGTGTTCAGCGTGGTCTACTCTATTAGAGTTTGAATTGAATTTTTTATTTGATTTATTGTGTCTTTTATATCCAAGATTTCTATTTAGTTCTTTTTCAATATGTCTATATCCTTATTGAATTTCTCATTTACATTATGTGCTGACTTTCTTAATTCATTCAATTATCTTTCTGTGTTCTCTTGGAATTCATTGATTATTTTTATAATCATTCTTTTTAATTCTTTATCTGGTACTTTATTCACTTCAATGCATCTGGAGTCAGTTATTAGTGTATTGTGAATTTTAGGAGGTGTCATGTTACCTTTTTTCCTTTTTCATCTTTCTTATCTTCCTTTGTTGGGATTTATGCATCTGTTGAGATGAATTTCTCTTTCACTCTTACTGTGGGCCTTTTTATGGCCACAGTCTTCTCCTTCCAAAGTATTGTTGGATACCAGATTATTGTGGATTTTTCAATGTATTTCCAAATGAATTTTGTAGTATAGTTTATCTGCTAGTTCTTTGGGGATGTTTTGTGTATTTTGATGCAATATATATTGTGCCAGGGCTTGAGGATTCCACTTTTCTTGTAGGTCTCAAAAGAGCTGAGTCCTCCTTGTAGATCTGGCAGTTGTGTTGCATGCACCATGGTATATGGAATCCAATCTCTGTGATTGATCTTCTTCACTTAATTAACTCTGTGCCTTTTAATGGAGTATAGGAGTGATCTAGACAGAGGCTCCTTGTGGGTGTGGTGTCCACAGCCTTTGTGTTCATTCTCTAATTTTTATTGTGGAAATGGATGTCCATGTGTGGGGCCTGAAAGGACACCTCAAGCCATTCCTAATTGGGGCCTGGTGGTGCCCAACTGTTCTTTCCATGTTTCCCTGGGCTTGCTGAGAGGAAGTAATTCTGCTGCTTGATTCCCTAGCCACAGACTAACTAGAAATGCAGCCTTCCTCTAATATACCATCTTGAATTGCTTATATAGATTTCTTAAATGTTCAGATCTTTAATCTATAATTTTAACTGGTGGCCCCAATTAGGGGGTCTTTTTTTAATCTTTGTATTAAAGTATCAGTGAAGATTGAGCATGGTTAATTTTTTTAAAATTCTTTTTATTTTTTATTATTTTATTGTTACAGACTTCATTTTGATTCATTGCACACATATGGGGTATAAATTTTCATTTCTATGGTTGTGCATGATGTACATTCATATCATTCTTGTTAATCACACATGTACATAGGGTAATGATGTCTGTCTCATTCCACCATTTTTCATACCTCCATCCCCTTTCCCTCTCATTTCCCTCTACATAATCTAAAGATCCTCCATTCCTCTCTCACCTCCCCCCCCAACCAGATTCTGTATCATCATCTGCTTATCAGGGAAACATTTGACCTTTGTTTTTGGGATTGGCTTATTTCACTTAGCATGATAATTTGTATGTGAAAAAAGATGCACTGTCTCTTGGCTGGTTTAGCTCAATGGCAGTGTCTCTACCCTGGGCACTTGTGATGTCCCAGTACCTCACAGAAAAGGGGGAAACAAACAATAGCGATAAAGGAGAAAACAATATGCAGTACTAAGATAAATACTTGGTGCCGACTATAACATCCACAGCGCTAATTACCACAAAACCAGAAATGTTGGGGTCGGCAATTGCCAAAAGCAAAAACAGTTAATATTCATGAACTAGGTCTGATATTAAAGTGAACAACAGGTGTCCATTATGCAATCCATAGTACTAATAACTGCAACAACATGAATGGTGGGGATAGGAGTTAGAGAAACCAAAAAGTTATAAAAGATGATAAAATTACAGTTCATTAAGAGAAAAAAATGTGACATGAAGGTAAAAGAAAGCTTAGAATATTCAGAATGTAAACAGAGAAAAAACAGAAGAGATGTTGCAAGTTATGTCTATAGAAAGAACGAGGAGAAAAAATAAGTTAAAGGTAAGTAAAAGGAGAAACAAAGAAAATGAGAATTTGGTTACTAGAGGGAGAAAGAAGAAAGAAAGAGAAACTAAACTAAAACAAAACAAAACAAAATAAACAAACTCCAACCCCCTGAAGACAAGACAAAGAGAGATAACAACCATAAAAATGCTAAAAATGAGAAAAAACTAAATATATATAAATATATATGTTCATGAACCATTCAGCACAGCAAGAACACTAAATTTACAAATAAATAAAGGAGGAAAAAATATTCTTAATGAAAAATGAAAGAATTCTCTCCACTGTGGTGGTCAGAAATGTCAACGAAGATGAACGATCACTGCCCGTGCCCAACTGTTCTTTCCATGTTTCCCTGAGCTTGCTGAGAGGGAATAATTCTGCTGCTTGATTCCTGAGCCACAGAGTAACTAGAAATGCAGCCTTCCTCTAATATACCATCTTGAATTGCTTATATAGATTTCTTAAATATTCAGATCTTTAATCTATAATTTTAACTATTTTTTGCAAGAGATTCAAATTAAACTTTCCTTTCATAAATAGCAATATACTAAATTACTACCACCAGCGAATTGAAATATTGATTTTATCTTATACTAAATATCCATATATATGTAGTTTTTTTCCTGATTGCGTCCTTTCTTTAAGAAAAAAGTTAGGAATTGAACAATAGGTTATATGCAAAAAGTGCACCCATCGTAAATGAATAACTGGGTGGGTTTTTGAAAATAAATTGTGTAATTGCAACTGGATTAAGAAAAATATTATCACTATCTGGGGAAGCTCTATTTTTTTTTGTACATGATGAAGAATTACATTGGTCATGTAATCATATATGCACATAGGAAAGTAATGTCTGATTCTTTCCACAGTCTTTTCTATTCCTATTCCCCCTCCCTTTCCTTCACTCCCAAATTTCTAATCCAAAGTACTTCTTCCATTCCAAATTTTCTGAGGAAACTCCATACTGCTTTTCAGACTGATCACACCAGTTTGCAATCCCACAGCAATGTAGGAATGTACCTTCTCTCCCATATCCTTGCCAATATTTATTGTTATCTGTATTCTTGATAATTGCCATTTTAACTAGAATGAGATGAAATCTCAGTGTGGTTTTAATTTGCATTTCTTTAATTGCTAGAGATGTTGAACATTTTTTCATATATTTGTCAACCATTCGTATTTCTTCTGTGAAGTGTCTGTTCTGTTCCTTTGCCCATTTATTAATTGGGTTATTTGTTTTTTAGTGTTAAATTTTTTGAGTTCTTTATGTATCCTGGACATCAGTGCTCTATTTGAGCTGCACGTAGCAAAGATTTTCCTCCCATTCTGAAGGTTTTCTCTTCATGTTGTTGATTGTTTTCTTTGCTGTGAAGAAGCCTTTTAGTTTGGTTCCATTAATTCTTGATTTTACTTCTTGTGCTTTAGGAGTCTTATTAACAAAGACAGTTCCTAAGCCAATGTGATGTAGATTTGGAATTACTTTTTCTTCCATTAGGTGCAGGGTCTCTGGTTTGATGCCTAATTCCTTGATCCACTTTGAGTTGACTTTTGTGCAGGGTGAGAGATAGGGGTTTAATTTCATTTTGCTACATATGGATTTCCAGTTTTCCCAGATGTCACCACTTGTTGAAGGGGCTGTCTTTTCTCCAATGTATGTTTATAGTGCCTTAGTCTAGTATGAGATAACTGTATTTATGTGGGTTTATCTCTGTATCTTCTATTCTGTGCCATTGTCTACCTGCCTGTTTTGGTGCCAATACCATGCTGTTTTGTTACCATAGATCAGTAGTGTAATTTAAGTTCTGGTAATGTGATGCCTCTGCTTCACTCTTCTTGCTAAGGATTGCTTTGGCTATTCTGGGTCTCTTATTTTTCCAAATGAATTTCGTAACTGCTTTTATTATTTCTAAGAAGAATGTCATTGGGATTTTAATAAGAATTACATTAAATTTTTATAACATTTTGGTAGTATGGCCATTTTGACAATATTAATTCTGCTTATCCAAGAATATGGGAGATCTTTTCATCTTCTAACATCTTCTTTAATTTACTTCTTTAGTGTTCTGTAGTTTCCATTGTAGAGATCCTTCACTGCTTTTGTTAGATTGATTCCCAAATATTTTATTTTTTTGAGGCTATTGTGAATGGGGTTGTTTTCCTAATTTCTCTTTCAATGAATTCATCACTGATGTTGAGGAACCCATTTGATTTATGGGTGTTAACTTTTTATCTTGCTACTTTCCTGAATTCAGTTATGAGCTATAGAAATTTTCTGGTGGAGTTTTTGGGTCTTCTAAATATAGAATCATGTCATCAGCAAATAGTGATAGTTTGAGTTCTTATTTTCCTATTTGTATCCATTTAAATTCTTTCTTATAATTGTTCTGCTAGAGTTTCAAGGATGATGTTGAATAAAAGTGGTGAAAGAGGGCATCCTTGTCTTGTTCCAGTTCTTAGAGGGATTGCTTTTAATTTTTCTCCATTTAGAGTGATGTTGGCGGTGGGTTTAGCATATATAGCTTTAATAGTGTTGAGATTTGTTCCTCTTATTCCTAGTTTTTCTAGTGTTTTGAACATGAAAGGGTGGTATATTTTATCAATGCTTTTTATGCATCTATTTATAAAATCATAATTCTTGTCTATATGTCTGTTGATGTGATGAATTATGTCTATTGATTTCCGCATGTTGAACCAATCTTGAATCCCTGGGATGAACCTCACTTGATTGTGGTACACAATCTTTTAAATATGTTATTGGATGCAATTGGCCAGAATTTTATTGAGAATTTTCCCATCTATGTCGAGCAGGGATATTGGTCTGAATTTTTTTTCCTTAATATGTCTATGTTTGTTTTTGGTCTCAGGGTGATACTAGTTTTGTAGAATGAGTTTGGGACAGTTCCCTCCTTTCTATTGCATGGAATAATTTGAGAAGTATTGGTGTTAATCCTTCTTTGAAGGTCTGTCAGAACTGGCTGAGAATCTGTGTGGTCCAGGGTTTTTCTTGTCTGGTCTAGGCTTTTGATGGACTCTTCTATTTCATTGCTTGAAATTGATCTGTTTAAATTGTGTAAGTCCTTCTGATTCAGTTTGGGTAGGTCATATGTCTCTAGAAATTTGTTGTTGCCTTCAAGATTTTCTATTTTATTGGAGTATAAATTTTCAAAATAGTTTTTGATTATTATCTGTATTTCATTAGTTTTGGTCCTTACATTTCCTTTTTCATCTTGTATTTTAGTAATTTGAGTTTTCTCTTTTCATTA
This sequence comes from Glaucomys volans, assembly GCA_020662805.1. Lineage (NCBI taxonomy): Eukaryota > Metazoa > Chordata > Mammalia > Rodentia > Sciuridae > Glaucomys > Glaucomys volans. The sequence continues at coordinate 265,455 of JAJEJO010001085.1, forward strand.
GCATGGCTAAAGGTTTACCAATTTTATTTTTTTTGAAGAACCAACTTTTTGTTGTATCAATTTTTAAAATTGTTTCTTTTGTTTCAATTCCATTGATGTCAGCTCTAATTTTAATTCTTTCCTGTCTCTACTGCTTTTGGTGTTACTTTGTTCTTCTTTTTCTAGGTCTTTGAGATGCAATTTTAGCTTATTTATTTGGTGATTTTTCTATTCTTTTAATGAATGAGCTCAATGCAATGAACTTCTTTACTCTTAGCAGTGCATTCATAGTGTCCCAGATATTTTGATATGTTTTATCACTATTCTCATTTACCTCTAAGTTTTTTTTTTCATTTCATTCCTGATTTTTTCTGCTATCCATTGGTCATTCAATAGCATTTTATTTAGACTCCAGATGTTAGGGTAGCTTCTGTTTTTTATTTTATTGTTCATTTCTAATTTCACCCATTATGATATGATAAAATGCATGGAACTATCTCTATTTTTATATTTGCTAAGAGTTGCTTTGTAACCTAAGATATGGTCTATTTTAGAGAAAGATCCATGTGTTGTTGAGAAGAAAGTGTTTTCAAATATTGATGGAATAAATACTCTATACATGTCTGTTAAGTCTAAATTATTGATTATATTATTTAGTTCTATAGTTTCTTTGTTTAGTTTTTGTTTGGAAGATCTATTTAGTGGTGAGTTGTGTTAAAGTCATCCAGTATTATTGTGTTGTGGTCTATTTGATCCTTGAATTTGAGAAGGGTTTATTTTATGTATGTAGATTCTCCATTGTTTGGGGCATAAACATTTACAATTGTTATGTCTTGTTGATGTATAATTCCCTTAAGCAGTATGAAATGTGCTTTGTCCCTTCTGATTAACTTTGTCTTGAAGTCTACTTTATCTGGTTTGAGGATAGAAACCCCTGCTTCTTTAAGAGATCCATGTGAGTGATATGTTTTTTTTTCCATTCTTTCACCTTCAGTCTGTGGATGTCTTTGCCTATGGGGTGAGTCTCTTGGAGAAGAATACTATAATCCAATCTGCCATTCGATGTTTTTTGATTGAGTTTAGACCACATTCAAAGTTATTATTGAGATGTGATTTGTGTTCCCATTTTGGTTTATTTCTGTTTTTTAATTTGAATCACCTTCTCTTTTGATTGACTGTTTCTTTAGTGTAGTTCCTCCTTTCCTGAATTTCACTGTAATTTTTCATGAAATATTTTTCTGAGAATGTTGTGCAGGCTTTCTAGTTGTGAATCAGTTAACTTTTGTTGATCATAGAAGGTTTTAATTTCATCTTCATCTTTAATTTTTCTGGGTATATTCTTATCCGTTTTCTTTCAGAACTGGGAATATATTATTCCAAGGCCTCCTAGCTTTAAGTGTCTGGGTTGAGAAATCAGCTTAGATCCATATTTGTTTCCCCTCTAAACATAATCTGATGGTTTTCTCTGTCAGCCTTCAAAATTCTATCCTTACTCTGTATTTTGGGCATTTTCATAATAATGTGCCTTGGTGTGGGTTTGTTGTACTTTTGTGTATTTAGGGTCCTGTAAGCCTCCTGTATTTGGTTTTCTATTTCCTTCCTCAGGTCTGGGAAATTTTCAGATATTATTTCATTGAAAATATTGTGCATTTCTTTGGTAGAAAGCCTTCATCTATCCTGATAAATTTTATATTTGATCTTTCCAGTTTATCCCATATTTCTTGGAAGTTATGTTCATGGTCTCTTAACATCTTTTCTCCATGGTCAGTTTTATTTTCAAGATTATATATTTTGTCTTCCTTACCTGAAACTCTTTCTTCTAAGTGATCTAGTGTGTTGGTGATGCTTCCACTGAATTTTTAATTTGGTTTATCAATTCCTTCATTTTGAAGATTTCTGCTTGATTATTTTTCCAGAATCCATCTCTTTATTGAAGTGATCTTTACTTCCTGTTTTCCTTTTGATTTCTCTCCTTACATCATCCTTTACCTCATGGATCAGTTTAACTATATACATTGTAAACTCCTTTTCTGACATTTCTTCCACTGTGGTGTTAATGGATTCTGTTTTTGGAGCATCTTGGTTTGTTTGGCATACTTTGTTCCCTTGTTTTTAATGTCTGTGTGTCTACCCATCTAGTAGTATGGATCTGAGGCAGCATGATTCTACACTGCACACATATTGTATCCCTGAAGGTTTCCAATACCTTGCTGTTAAGGGGGAGACAAGAACAGCAACTAATGAAAACAATGTACAGTCTTAAACCAAATAGCTTCTACTAAGATGTCTACAGTTTTTGCAATAAACAGAAATGAAATGTTCGGTAATTGTCTACAATAAAAACAGTAAGTTTGCAAAACAGTTTACAATTTCAAATGATGGACAAGGAAAGAGAAGAAATGGTATAGGATGTGATGATTATCTGGAAGAAGGAGAGAAGATAGAAGTAAAAAAAGAAAGAGTGAAAGAGAGAACAATAGCAGTTGGCTGTTAGCAGGAAAAAAGAGAGAAAGAATCAAGAGAAACAGATAAGGGAGAGAAAAAGTATATAGTAAGTAAAAATTTGAAAAATTAAAATAGATAGAAAAAACAAAAATAAAAGAATCCAAAACAAAACTGAAATATACTAATCAGACATCATAATCCTCAACAAACATGCATGAAGAATAATTGGTTTCAAAAATGGTAGAAAAGTGTGAAAAAAAGAAAAAAATCTTGATGAAAAGTTGAAGAATTGTTTCTGTTGACCATCAACAGATTTTAAACTTCCCTTCTCTGCAGTGTTAGGTCTGGTGTGTGATGCATGCTCCACCTTGGTGGGATTGCTAGGGTGAGAGAGTTAATCCTGGAGGTAGAACTCTTAGAGTCAGGGTTTAGGCTTAGGTGGGCACTAGGCTCTTCACTGAATGCCAGCTGGTCTGAAGATTTTAAGTCAGCACACCAGGATCCAGTCACTGCAGGTTCACAGTGGAAGACTGTACACACCCAGGAATCTCCTTTGGTTTCATTCATGTGTAGAAGCCATTTCTTTGCCCACTATGTCACCTACAGACCCCACAACTCCTGGTCTCTAATTCAGTCTCCAAACTCAATCTCTCCTACCCCCACCCACTCTTTTGAATTGCTGATCAGGCCCTTGTCTCCTGGGCGGTCCTGCAAACATTTGGATTGGAAGAAGAAGGGCTAGTTGCATGGGTTTCGATGACCAATATTCCCCACTATAAACCTCTTTCCATGCTTGATTTTATTCTGGTCACAGGCATACTGTCACACAGTGTGGCTTGTTTTTCTGGACAGACTCGATCTGCCAGAAATTGGCTCCCTCAGTTGTTGGCTTCCTACTCTTGGCTGCATGCCTCCAGGAGCGATGTGGAGAGATGTATCCCATACAAGGATATTGTGCCCTGCACCTTACAGTTTAGTTGGGCAGTGTCAGTGTCTTTGATCGCTGAGCTCTCCATACCCAGACATGCCTCAGTCCTTCTGAAAATGTGGATTCCTTCAATTCCCTTAATACTTTACTGCATTGGAGGAGGGACCATTCTGGCTTGTGCGTCCAGCTGCTGCTGCTGAAGTGGCACTTGGAATTTCTTCCTTATTATATTTGATCTCCAGAGTCCCCTACCTGTTTTGAGTGTCTAGTATTCCAATAAAGTCCCTGCTAATTTTTTCTTGTTCACCCACCTTGCTGAAAAGCTGCCTCTCTCTGCTTTTCTTAGTTTCAGGCCACCTAGCAGTCAGGGAAGTGACCCCTATTCCTCCATTTTCTTCACTCTCTGAGAATGCCAATTGTTAAAAAATTTATTTTTGTTATTTCTTTTTTATTGGTGAATTATAATTATATGTAATATTGGGATTCATTGTATCATATTCATCCATGCAGGTAACATAATTTGTTCCATTTCATTCTCTAGTGCTTTCCCTTTTCCTCTCTTCTTCTTCCCTAGATCAGCTTGCTGTACTTTCCTGATCCCCCTTCTAATATAGCTATATACTAAATTACTATCACCACTGAATTGAAATGTTGATTTTATCTTATATTAATTATCCATATATGTGCAGCTATTTCCTGATTTTTCTATTTTTTAAAGTAAAAATTAGTACATTAAAATTGCACACATATTTAACAATAAAAGATAATGTATGTATATATATATATATATGTGTATATATATATATATGTAGGATTCATTGTGGCATATCCCTACATGTACATAGTGTATTTTGATAGATTTAATTCCCCAGGACTTCCTCATGTCCTTTGGGGAATGTCTTTTACCTTTTATTGTTAAATATGAGGCTTACAGTAGGTTCTTGATAGATTCTCCCCAATAAACTACAGAATTTTTTTCCCACGTTTATGAAAATTTGAAAAAAAAAGTGTAGGAACTAAATTTTTTGAGCAACAAGCAAAATTATCAAAAACAGAAACTGACCACTCCTGCTTATTTCTGCAAAGTGTTTATGAGGAAATGGGGCTCAGTGGAGAAAAAGAACAGATACTTAGGGCCTTCTAAGAGAAACCTCTCTTATAGGCTCAGGCTGGCTTGCTTAAGCATCTGGCTTGCTGGACAAGGATGCCCTTCCTGCTTCAGTAGGGGAGAGCTCACTCAACTTTAGTCTCTATTCCCACCTTTCTCAGCTTTGCAGGAGAGATTGCAGCATTCTGTCTCCCCAGTGTCTCAAGTACAAGAAGGTACTGACATACCCAGATAATTCCTATTGAGAACTTTTACTCTTAATCCAGAAAAGCTGATGCTATGTAACCAAACTGCCCACTTGTAAGTTTAACTCTCAGGGTTGAATTTTAAGGAAAGATGAGGATCTGGATGTGATGGAAGGGTGAAGGAAAATGTCCTTTCACTGGAACAACCTATGTATACTCTTAGCCAGTGGTACCCTGACTTGGTACGACTTTCTGTGATATGCTGGGAGGATAGGAGGCTGTGAAGTGTCCATCTATGGCATCTTTTCCCTTGGTAATACCTTGATTCTAGCTCATTAAAACCTGTGTCAGATGATGACTTCCTCCTCCTCTTATCCCTCCTCCTTCCTCTCCTCCCTTCTTCTCCTTCTTCTGGCAAATGAACCCAGGGCACTTTACTACTGAACTACACACCCAGTTTTTTTGATATTTTATTTTGATACAGATCCTGTTAAATTGCTGAGGCTAGTCACAAACTTGCAAACCTCCTGCCGTGGCCTTTCACGTTACATGCATGTGCCACGGTGCCTGGCCCTGTGTCTGACTTTTGACCTAAAGAACTGCAAGATAATAAATTAATATTTTTAAGTCACTAAATTGTAATAATTTGTTATAGTAGTAATGGAAAAGTAGTACACTGATACTTTAACTTTTCTTTCCAGATAGGAAGTAAGTTGGAACATTTTGTTTTTAATATACGGTGTTACTAATTGTGATTAGGAAATATGGTCTAAGTTTTTAATTTTTAAATTTTATCAATAGTTCCTTTGAGGTCCTGCTTGGACTCTGATTGATACCCTAGTACATGTAAATATTCAATTTTTATTTGCAAGTACTGCAGATTATCTGTTTATTGAGTATAAAATGCTATGCTGCTATGTAGCTCTATTAATCAAAAGTTTTATATCTGCTAATTTTTTCAACCACTTGATCTCTTGAATTCTGATTTTCTAAATTTTTCTATCATAACTTAAAATTTGAAAATCATTGTTATCATTTTCTAACTTAAATGATGAAATATTTAACGCCAATGATACTTTCAAAGCATAAAAATGAATATCTATAGACTACCAGTTGATTTATGAAGTAGTACATTACCAACACTTCACAACATCTGTGACTCCTGTATCCTATATTCCTACCTTCCCTAAATTAACCACTACTCTCAACTTAGAGTTTATCATTCCCTTAAAAATCTTATCACATTTGTATTTCTATTTCTAATCAATGTATTACTTACTTTTGTTTGAGAATTTTAAACTGCTATAAGTAGTTGTATTAGGGTTCTTCAGAGAAACAACTAATAGGATATATTGATATATGTATAAGTGAGATTTATTATGGAAGTTGGTTTATTTTCATGGCATGCTGTTTGAAAGCTGTCTCTGGGAAACTTGGCGGTGTAATTCAGCCTGAGAATGAGACCTGAGGACCAGGGGAGCCAATGGTGTAGCTCTTAGCCTGAGTCTAAGGCTAGAGAACTGGGAGTGGGAGATGTGGTGAAGGTGGGTGTGTTTATGTTGGGGTAGATCCTTGAATGACGGTTCAAGAACCAGGAAGTCTAGTGTCCAAAGGTAGGAGAAGATGTATGTCCTAGGTCAAGAGGGAGAGAAGGAGGGAGGGACAGGAAGAAGAGAGGAGAAGAGAGTGGAGGGAAAGGGAGGGGATGGGAGGGAATGGGAGGGATGGGAGGGAGGGAGAGAAAGAGAGAGAGATTTTCACCCTCTCTCTCTCCTCTTTACCCTCCCTTTCCCTTTCTATTATATTTGGACCCTCAATAGACTGGATGATGCACATGGACGTTGATGAGAATCCATCTTCTTTAGTCCACCTACTGATTGAAATGCTAATCTTGCTTGGAAACACCCTTATAGGTGTACCCAGAAATGATACTTTGTAAGCTATAGGGCACCCCATAGCACATTCAAGTAGACACACAAAATGATCAACTATCACAACAGACTTCTGGGAAATGCTTTTTTAAAATCAACCCTGTGTTCAAGATTGTTTATTGTATGTAGGTGTACTTAATGCATTCTGCTGTGTAGTTGTGTGCGTATGTGTGTGTGTGGGTGAGTGTATGTGTATGAACCTAGTAAATTTATTTATTTATTTTCCTATTAAGGGACATTTGGATCATTTGTTTTGCTGTTGCAAACAATGTTTCTATGAATATTCTTATACTTGTCTTCTGGGACCACCTTTTCTATGGTGTATATTGAAGAGAGAGAATATGTAGTCATAAGATCAAATTTCAATTAATGCTAAACCCTTTTCCACACTTCTTGTAGTTCACATCTTTAATATCAATGGTTGAACAATTTATTACTGTTGATTTATATTCTTGTTTGTGTTTAATATTGTTACTAATTTTTGCCAATCTAATGAATTTAGAATGGTGATTTATTATGTTATGCTTTGCATTTTCATAATTATTAATGCACTGGATATTTTCTTAAGTTTATTGGCCGCTGGTTTTTCTTTTCTGTGAAGTGTGTCTCATGATTTTTGCCCAATTACATATTGGGACATTTATAATATTTTTATAGAATTGGAGGTAATATTTACATATATTTTCAACATTTAATCTTTTGTTGGTCATAAATCCTGTAAATTTCTTTCCCAGTTTATTTGAATTTTGTTTTTCTTTTTGTTGTTTTTTGTTTTACTTATATTTTATAATTTTGTTTTTAAAAGTTTTATTTCAATAAACCTTTCCTACTTGAAGGTCATAAAATTATTACCCTATATTTTCATCTCACTTTTAAGGATTTCGTTATTGAGAATTTTTACAAATGGTGTAATCATATTTTGCTTATTTTTTCCATATAATTATTTTTTTCCAGTGCCACTTAGTGAATAGTTAGTTCTTTCCAGGTGACTGTAATGGTACATCTGTAAAATATCAAGTTTTCATTTTTATATGGATCTGTTTCTGGACAATCTATTCAATTACATTATTGCCTATCAGAGTAGCAATGCCATTTTATATTAGTTATTCTGGTTTCAATATAAGTTCTGATATGTGCTGGGATAACACTTTCTGCTTTTCCCTCACTTCCTCTAATCTTTTTTTTTCTTCTTTCTCATTCTTCTTTTGACTATTTTCTGCTATAATCTTAGGTTTTTTATTTTCACATAGATTTAGAATCTCTAAATTAAGAACTTACATGTTTCTTTTTTTAAAAAAACTTGCTGGAATTTGATTAAAATTCTGTTGAATTCAATGGATAATTTTGTAGAGCACGGACATCTTTGTTATATCATCATCTTATCCTCAAATATGATATCTCCACTAATTCAGGTCATCTTTATTTGAAACAGTCTATATAAAATAATAACTGCTATAAATATTCTATACAATTTTTTTGGTATGGACATATGTTTTCTATTCTTTTGGGAATATACCTGGCAAATAAATTACTAGTTCATAGGCTAATTTTATGTTCAGTTTTTTGAGGAAATGTTAATTGTTTTCCAAGGTGACTGCATCATTTTACTTTTCCACCAACTATGTATGAAATTTCTAATTTCTCCACAGGGTTATCAACTCTTGTCATTTATTGTTTTTATCATAGCTACTCTAGTGGATGTGAAGTGGTCCCTTGTTATGGTTTTAATTTTTATTTGATATCTAATTTTGAGTATCTTTTCATGTGCTTTTTAGTCATTTATACGTTTTCTTTGAAAAAAGAGTCTATTCATATTCTTGCCAAAGTTTATATTTTTATTATTGAGTTGTGTTCTTTATATATGCTAGATACAAATTTGTTTCTGCACAGGAAGAAACCGAAGTCAATGCAGAGCAATAAACTGCCAGTTGAAACATTTAAGGTATGCCCCAACATACACATAGAGCCCCTCACTAAAGTTTGGAAGGTTTATTGACACAAGACATTTAAGGAAATCTCTGTCCAATAACCCTAAAGCATTATATACATAACTGTATGTGCTACACTTTTTTTCAGCTTGCAGTATCCTAGGATTGTTTACGCTAGTCTCACCACATATATGTATGTGAATGATTTGTTATGCTATTATGTGATGACTGAAACAGATGTGCCAAAGAGAAGCCATAACATGCTCCTTAAAGGAAGGTGAAAAGGTGAATGTATAATAAGGGGGGTGTGTGGAGAGCAAGAGAGCCCACAGTCATATAAGTGTTATTACAATAAATTGTTATGGTTATACTTTTTATTATTAGTCATTGTTACTACTTTAGTGTGCCTAACTTGTAAATTAAATTTTATCATTGGTATGTATGCATAGGGACAACATAATATACATAGGTTTCTATGCTGTCACACTTTTCACACTTCCACAGAGAATCTTGGAATCCTGTTCTAATTTTTGCCAGTGTTCTTTCTCATTGCTTGGGGGTGGTAGATTTTCAGATATCCTTACTCTGTCATTCTTGAAGTGTTCTGATATACTGACTGTTGATCCATTTTAAAATTTGGTGTTTTTGTTATACTCTTAATTTTAAAAACAATTTTAAGTACATGATAATAAACATAGCTAAATATGATACATCAGTATACCTAGTTCTTAAAGCTAATCCCTGTTACCTTTTTAATAATTTGGAATCTGTTAATAATACAGAATTATCATGGTTCAATTATTTGGCCCTTCTGACCTAAATAGTCACCTATATTAAGAAGCATTTGAAGTAATTAACAATATAGGCTATGGCTAAGAGCACAAGCTTTGTTTTCCATAAGACAGGGATTTCATTTCTATTTTCTTATAAATGTGCAACTTTAGACATGTTTTTAGTATCTCTTTCAATCTTCCCATTTATAAACTAGGAATCATAAAATATACCTCATAGGGTTATGTTGGAGATTGACTGACACAAAGTATGTAAAACTCTTTCCTCAATAAATAGTACCTATTATTATTTAAAATTGAAGCAGCAGTTTAGTTATAATTTCGGTTAGGGAAATTAGCAGGTGGGATGGTTTATTCTTTGACAGAAATTTAACATCCTCCCACTTCTTTCAGTGTGTTACTTTGAAATTTTCTGTACTGCTTTTTCTGATGTGAATTTTGGCATCATTTATTTATATATTTCAGTTCTAAAGCACCATAGAGGGTATATCCTCTAGTACTGTGCCCGTCAGCTGCATGGATCCACTTCCTCATTAGGGCTTGGAAAGTCTAGTGGATGTTACTCTTTTTCCAATCTGAGCAGTAGGCTGGGAAGTAGGCTCACACTTCACGTAACACAGTAATTTAACATATGAAGGTGGTATGTTAGTGATAAACACAAATGTTTCATAAAATGGTATCTTATATTTAAGTCTCTGGAAGTAGTATTAGGTAGCAATAGCGTTCAAATGTCAAAATATTACTTTTTTGGTATTTTCCAATATCAGATTATTTAGCTATCCAGTAGTAGATGCTAAATTTTACTAAGAGACAAAATTAAAATGGTACAACTACCATAATTTTCAGAAGTACCTATACAAATAATGAGTAACAAAAATTAAGCAAAAGGTACATGCAAACATTTAAATCACTTTCTCAAACATAATAAAACATTCTATATGATTGTGATTTTAGGATTCACTATTGATAAATGTCCAACCATTTTATCAAATTATATTTGAAAACCTATCTGATTACTTATGAGTAGATATTCGTGGTAAAATTGTATGTTTCACTACTAATTCTTGAATTTAAAATGTCAAATACAACAAATGGTGCTGGGAAAACTGGAAATCCATATGCAGCAAAATGAAACTAAACCC